>JAVBJF010000327.1:0-404726 GCA_033439095.1 Pseudococcus viburni | reverse complement strand
CGAATTAGCCTATAACCGAGTTCCAAGCACGATCCGACTGTAAAATCGCTGGGTCGTTTTTTTTTTGCCCAAAAAAGTGAGGATTTTTGGGCGAAAAAATGTTTATCGCCGGATCGCGCTTGGAATTCGGCCATAGGCTAATTTTTGGTCGCTGAACACGAATCCGACGTCGGTTTTCCGATCCGGCCATTTGTCGAGCTGATTTTCGCAATTTTCTGTCCGATTTTTCGCATTTTCACGCGCGAATTGCGGACAAACGCGACGTCAAAACTGAAATCCGACACCGAATTCGGATTCAGCGACCTCGAATTAGCCTATAACCGAGTTCCAAGCGCGATCCGGCTGTAAAATCGCTCTGTCGTTTTTTTGCCCAAAAAAGTGAGGATTTTTGGAGGAAAAAATTTTTATCGCCGGATCGCGCTTGGAATTCGGCCATAGGCTAATTTTGGGTCGCTGAACACGAATCCGGAGTCGGTTTTTCGATCCGGCCATTTGTCGAGCAGCTATTCGCCATTTTTTTCACGTTTTTCCGCAATTTTTACGCGCGAATAGCGGAAAAACGCGACGTCAAAACGGAAATCCGACACCGAATTCGGATTCAGCGACCTCGAATTAGCCTATAACAGAGTTCCAAGCGCGATCCCACTGTAAAATCGCTGGGTCGTTTTTTTGCCCAAAAAAGTGAGGATTTTTGGGCGAAAAAATTTTTATCGCCGATCGCGCTTGGAATTCGGCCATAGGCTAATTTTGGGTCGCTGAACACGAATCCGGCGTCGGTTTTTCGATCCGGCCATTTGTCGAGCTGATTTTCGCAATTTTCAATAGCGGAAAAACGCGACGTCAAAACGGAAATCCGACACCGAATTCGGATTCAGCGACCTCGAATTAGCCTATAACCGAGTTCCAAGCGCGATCCGACTGTAAAATCGCTGGGTCGTTTTTTTGCCCAAAAAAGTGAGGATTTTTTAGCGAAAAAATTTTTATCGCCGATCGCGCTTGGAATTCGGCCATAGGCTAATTTTGGGTCGCTGAACACGAATCCGGCGTCGGTTTTTCGATCCGGCCATTTGTCGAGCTGATTTTCGCAATTTTCTGTCCAATTTTTCGCATTTTCACGCGCGAATTGCGGACAAACGCGACGTCAAAACTGAAATCCGACACCGAATTCGGATTCAGCGACCTCGAATTAGCCTATAACCGGATTCCAACCGCGATCCGGCAATTAATATTTTCGGACGTTTTTTTTTGCAAAAAAGTTGGCATTTTGGGAGGGGGAAACTTTTTATCGCCGGATCACACTTGGAATCCGGCCATAGGCTAATTCGAGGTTGCTGATCAGCTGCCAAACGAACCTCAGATTCGTAATCATCTGTCCCGAATTAGTCGAAAGCGACTTCTTACGCGAGTTTTTCAAGCGGTTCTGAATTTGTCCAAAATTGGCCTTAAAAATGGCCATTTTTTCGAAATCGGCGTTCGATTGGAAAAAACGAATGCCACCATTGGATTCGCCGTGTCCAAATATCCCTTCCTACACTTCTCGCACGTCGATCGGGAACAAAAACTTTTTTGCCACAAAAAATTGAGAAGGGGTTACATAGTTCATAGATTTTTTCGAATTTCAATGATTTTTAAAGAAGTCGAGATACCTAAGTGTCGTTTACGACTGATTCGAGATCGCTGATTCCGAATCCGCTGTCCGTTTTTTGAGCCGGACCCGCCGCCTGCTCGAGTTACGGGCGTTTTTCGCCTCGAAAATGCTAATTTTTGGCAAACGAGTGGATTTCGAGGTAAACGAACCTCAGATTCGTAATCAGCGATCCCGAATTAGCGGAAAACGACACCTTACGCGAGTTTTCAAGACGGTTTAGAATTTGGCCTAAATTAGCCTTAAAAATGACCATAAATATTTTTGAAAATTTTTTCCTAATCACTGTACATCACTTTAGGTGCGTAGGAGCCTAAAAGCGCCTGGGGCCAAATTCAATCCTCATACGGTCATACTCTTTCACGTCCGATTTTTTTTCACCACAAGGTCCCTTATCACACAACACCTCACAGGTATTGATATTCTTACACTATTCCAATAGATAGCAATAGCATCACGTGTATTTCTAACTTTCGAAACTTGATTTTTTTTAAACCATCTAGTTTTATAAACAGAACAAAGTTCTTTTGTTCGTTTTATAGAGGGCGTTACCTACTCAAATTATTTATTTGGAATTCTTTTCAACATAGGTACTTGATAGAAATACCTATGGGTCCAGGAGTTTTACTTTTTGTTTTTTTTTTAATGTGTTTTAATTTGTCTAGGTTTAATTGTCTACCTATCGTAGTATTCGCAAATCTCATGCAAATCCTGGTTTTCAAACCAAAATTTTCCAATGTTCTGCTGCCTTCTCGTGAAAGTTATCCCGAAATCCGACAATCAATAATGCAAGGGTCTACGAGATGAAAAATTGATCTGAGAAAAAGTTGTCGAGGTCAGCCCGGCTGTGGTGGCCATTGGTACGAATAACAAATAGGTAACGTTTATCGGTGACGCGACGTTAAATCTATAACAGTTTAATATCCATAGAATCAGAGGTGATCAGAGTCCGTTCTAAAAATGACTCGTGGTGGGACTCGTGGACTCCGATTCCGAGTTCGAGTCCATTTTGTATGGACTCGTACATCATGGACTCGCGAGTCCAATTTCAACGATTTAGAAACGAGTCTTTTTACGAGGCCAAGTCCAGTGGAATCGAGTCCATTAAGAGGTACCTAATCACCTTGAATCGGCGCCATTTTAAACCATGTTGTTTCCTGGAAATTTTACCTACCTATGTATGTATTTTCATTTTTATGATGTAACTTTTCAAGTAAGTAATGAAATTCAAAAAATAAGTGATAGGTAAAATTTGTGTTTGGCAGTTTAATTAATTTTTTAAAAAAAGGACTCGAAAACGAACTCGACAAGTCTGAAATTGGACTCACAAAAAACTGTAGAATCTATCAGTTATGGACTCGTAAATTTGAACTCGCGAGTCCAATTTTCTCGGACTCTGGTCATCTCTGCATAGAATCGACCAGTAGTCCCTGCGGTTAGCTCGGGTATACTGTACTTTTTGAACACGGGTTGAAATGTGGTTTTTATTTTAGTACGACCCAGAAGAAAATTTTCGAGAAGTAGAGCCATCCAAAATTTCCTTTGGGAGAGGAAAGAGGGAGGGAGAGTTTTAGAAGGGGGTTTTACCCCAATTTTTCCACATGAAGGGGTTGGGGTAAATTTCGTGTCATTTTCATATAACTCGACCCTCCTGAACTCGAATCTGCGATTAGTTTTCCGATCAAAAGTGTAGAATTTGCACAATTGTACAATTTGTGTCGCAAAAAGTGGCCAATTTTGAGAAAAAATAAGTGAAATTGCGATTTTTTCATCTTTTGAGACGAGTAATGTGGATGAAGTAGAGTTTGAAACCAGTTTTTAATATAATTCGAACCTTTTGAGTTCGAATTTGTTACTGGTTGCCCGGATAGGAAGTGAAATACTTTCTTGAATGACTGATCTTCGCTTTTTGGTAGGTAGTGAAAAACAGCCAATACTCGCTAAAATGTAAAATCGACTCGAATTCACAATTTCTCATTTTTTCAACCCATAGTTACTTCGAACCAATCCTGGTATGAAACCATTTTTAGGCATGATTTGAACCTCGTGAACACGAATTTTTAGTCAGGTAGTTTTCCGATTGGAAGTAGGTAGAGAATTCTTTCTATCGTGAAATTGGTGGAGCGTAAAACGCCCAATTTTCGGCAAAACTAACATGAAATTGCGATTTTCAATTTTTCCAAACACTACACGCCCTCACAATTGTGGTATAAAATCATTTTTTTGCCCAGGTTCAACTTTTTGAACTCAGGAAATGCACCAATAAAATTGTTAGCTTCTTGTAACTCTGAGGAGGAGGGGTGAACCATGGTTTCTCAAAGTAGGGACTTCTTTCAAAAAAATTTATTCAGCCCCTTCAAGTCAGATGGAGCTGAAAAAAATTTTCTTCATCCACATTACTCGTCTCAAAAGATGAAAAAATCGCAATTTTACTTTTTTTTCTCAAAATTGGCCACTTTTCACGACACAAATTGTACGATTGTGCACATTCTACACATTCTTCACTTTTGACGGTTTTGATCGGAAAAGAAATCACAGATTCGAGTTCAGGAGGGTTGAATTACTTATATGAAAAAGACACCAAATTTACCCTAACCCTTCACGTGGAAAAGTAGGAGTAAAACCCTCTTCTAAAACTCCCCTTCATTCCACTTCTAAAGGAAATTTTTGATGGCTCCACTCATAAGCACACCCAGAAATTATGTAAGGGAGGGGCTCAGATTTCGAGAAAAATAGGGGTGGGGGTTAAAATTCAATGAAAAATGAAATAACAGGGACATTTTCAGTAGGCAGATAATACATAGGTACCTACAGATTTGAGCGAAGAAAAATTGAAAAATTACGAGATTTTCTGATTTTTTCAGTCAAAATTACCTACTGATTTTGTCTGATAAATGAAACGTTGACTGAGAAATAGTAATTTTTGACTGAAAAATCAGTGAAAATCACTTACTGATTAAAAAAGACAGAATTTTTGCAAATTCAACTGATTCAAATTAAGAGAATTGGTATGATTATTCAAGAAATAGTTACTTACTAAAACACTGTCCAAGCGAAGCGGGAGCGAATTTTTTTTTAAAACCCATACTCTTTTTTGACATTTTTATGATAAAAAAACCGCCTTGCCGAGCTTAAGAAGGGGGGGGGGGGCGCGAGCCCCCCTTGGGTGCGCTTATGGCTCCACTTCTCGAAAATTTTCTTTTGGGTCATACTAAAATAAAAATCACTTTTCAACCCATGTTCAAAAAGTGCAGTATTCCCCCTTTTTTTCATGCTAACCGCAGGGACTACAGCTTATGATTCGCCAAACTTTTTTCATACAGCTCATTAAAAATTAAAATGAAAACCAAGATAGCCAAGATAGGAAAATGACAAACGTGATGGGTCTAAAAATTTGTTTTATTTTCCATTGAAACCGGCCAGCTTATAATGATGTTATCGTAGGAAAGCGTCTGTTCCCTTTTCCGATGATAATCCGCCGATGAACAGGAGAGAGGTGAGTCTGATCTGAGGTATTCTCGCGCGCCTTCGTTGACAAACGATCGAGCTTCACCGTGATCTTTCCGCGAAGTGAAATTTTTCTCGATCTCTAACAACATGACAATGCGATAATTTTTCATCGGAAACTATTTCAAAGCTGCAAACAAAAGAGTGGAACATCCACATTTTCCCCAGGATTAATAGGATTTAGCGCTAGGAAAATTAAAAAAGAATAAAAATTATTTTCGATTTTTTGTATTTTTCATAAAATAGGTACAACTTGACACGAGTAACATAATTTCGAAATCGATAAGTGAAATTTTCGTAGGATTTTCGCCCGATTTTGGAGAACTTGGGTATTTTAGAAATTTTTGTACGAATGTTATGATTGACGGTATCGAGGGTTCGAAAATTGCCACAGACTATTCGCTCGCAGTCTCGGACCACTCGCTTCAAGTTTCACAAAACCAAACGAAACAACGGTTACGTTTTTTTGTAGATCGTGTTTCTTCATTTTATGTTTTTAATTTCTTGTAGGTAAGTAAATACTTATCATTTAAATGAATTTTATTCGTCAATTTTTGGAAACTCTTTTTAAAGTTTTTAAATCAAAATAAAATTGATCGATAATACCTAGCTACAAACATAGGTAGGTACTTAGTAGGTACTTACTTACTTAGTTAGGTATCTATATCTACATATTAATCTTTTAAAGCTGTTTCTGAGATGAAAAATTTCTCCACGTTTCTTTAGACATGCCTAACTTTTTTCAAAAATTTACATATCTATTTTGATAATGAAGAAAATTTATAACCGACCTCAATCCCTTAAACATAAGTATTCAATTAGGTATTATCCGTATTGAACAAATTTGTTCGAAAATTTCCATTTTAAGCGATAGGTATAATACTAATTTTTAGTGGAATTTTTCAAGTTCCGACGCGACGGCGGCGACGGCTGCTGCCGCGCTGACGCCACTGAACTTTGAAGTTAGCCGAAAGCCGGCTGAAATGCAGGCGTATGTAGACGCCACCACTGGTTCCAAAATCACTGCACGCCGTCGCGCCGCCGCCTTCGAAAATTCCGACGCACATGTTTACGGAGTTTGTAAAATTCAAATATAATTTTTTTCAGCATTTGAAATATGTAGGTACTTATACCTATTTGCAGAATTGCAGTGCGCGGTAAACTAATAAATTTTTCGGAGCTTTGTGTCACTGTGTGTCGTTTTATTGAATTTTATCACTACCTACGTAGTACCCCGTAAATATTTTCGTCGCAATTGTCGCCCATCTTTTTCTGGCTCTGTATACCGAATGAATAGGTAAGTTAAGACTAGGAACAATTAGTAGGTAGTAGGTACATCGTAAGTAGGTGTAGGTAAAGATTATTTCAAAATTTTTTCGTTTTCATAAACGTTTTTAATCAGAGGACTTTTACTGTGAGGCACTCAGTAGATACGAAGACAAGGATATACCTACCTATAGGATAGGTAAAGGAACCTATGAAAGGTAAGCGAAGAAGAACAAACATATAAAAAGCGCGTCCCTACATTACCACGCAAAATGCGTTACCTATACCTAATTACCTATCCGCGCTCGCTACGTATTCAGCATTCCGTTACCTATAGTGCCTACTGCCTACTGCCTACTGCCTACTGCCTAGTGCCTAGTGCCTTTTTTTTATAGGTACCTATCACATGATACCTGCAGTTCTAACAGATTTGACAATAATTTAATACAATACCTAGGTAGAGCGTAGAGGTATAACCTTACCTACACATAATCTCGTACGACAGCACTTGCTTGCGTGCTTGATACGTTACTACGTTACGTACCTACCTATAGTAGTGCAGTAGTGGGTTAAGTTAAGCTTTAACGTACATACACGTAATATCGAAATAGGTACTTACCTACTCGTACTTTACAGGTATCAATTACAATTACAATTACCTACGTTACTGAATAGTGAACCTCTATGTACCTAATGCTAATACCTATGTATGGTTGACGGCGCGGTAATAATGGTATGTGCACCGTACTGTGCAGCAGCAGAAGAAGGATGATGATGATGAGGATGATGATGATGATGATGAAGAAAACGAAGAAGAAAAAGAAGAAGAAAAAAGAGCGAATGGGAGGAGAATTAGAGACGAGGGAACAGGGAAGAGGGAAAGAAAAAAGAAAAAAGAGAAAAGAGAAAAGAGAAAAGAGGTAAAGCTGTCGGAAAAAACTAACCTCAGGAAGTTGAACGACTTTTTAAAAAGTACGCTTACTTAAGGGAGCTTTCGAATGGGGTAACGTGGTGCCGCGTCGCTCCGCTCCGCTCCGCGCCGCGCCGCGCCGTGACGGTGGTTATAGTAATGGTAATGGTAATGGTAACGGAGAAATAGGGTTGAAGGTTGGGCGACGCAGCGAAACGTTGTAGCGTAGCGTAGCGCAACGCAGCGCGGTGCGTATTCGTCTATATATCCTTTATGGTGTTCGTACTGCTTCTGCTATAATCAACGCTAAAAGCTGTGGCGCCCTAACCACGCGGTC
This sequence comes from Pseudococcus viburni, assembly GCA_033439095.1. Classification (NCBI taxonomy): domain Eukaryota; kingdom Metazoa; phylum Arthropoda; class Insecta; order Hemiptera; family Pseudococcidae; genus Pseudococcus; species Pseudococcus viburni. The sequence continues at coordinate 397,061 of JAVBJF010000327.1, read as the reverse complement.
CTATTGTGGAAAATCCATTAGCGTATGACAGGGTGTTTCGTAATTTAATAATACCTGCCTGCGACTCGACTTGGCTAGCTTCTATAACAACGTACGCGAAGGAGCCGTCGCCGCCAACGCCGCGCTGTACTGCTACCGCTACCGCTACCGCTACTCCCAGGTCCCACTGCCATTGCCATTTGCCATGCCACTAGAGTTAGTGTTACATACCTATATAAATACTCGTATCGCGTATCGCGTAGCGTAATACCTATGTACTATGTAGATTGTAGATGTACCGATACCGACCATACAAAATACCTACCTAACTTACCTACTCGGCATCGATTTTCGATATCGATATCGGCGATGGCGATGGCGATTTCAATTCGCTTTCCTGTATGTAAGTACCTACCTTTGTTTTGTACCATTTCAACGATTTCACACAGCGGGTACCTAGTTCCTACTAAGCAGGTTAGGTATTCCCCGAATAATAAAAAATTACAGTTTCACAGCTGTACGTATTTACATCTTCGTTATTTCATTTATTCATTCATATTTTTTTTTCTTTTTTTTCTTTTTTTTTTTACAAACAAATAAAAGTTAACTCGAATACACTCTTGCTTAATACCTAAATATAATACATACAAATACAAGTAAGTATACGTACAAATCATACGAATACCTACGAACAAAATATATCGCGTTATTCAGACGGTGCAACGTTCGCCGTCTGTGTTTTTCGTACCTATTTACGGTTTTACAGCACATATTTTTCCAACCGACGAAAATAAATTACGTAGTACGTACCTACCTATCTACTTACAAAGGTACCGTTCGGGTGATAACGACTCGTACTTACACTTATTCCCAGACATTAGAATTAGAAATAGAAACAAGAATGAGCTGGCGGTTTTTTTTTTTTCACGAAATAGGTATTTAATCAACACTTGAACACTGTAAACCGATGGGAAATCGGTTGTATTTGTACCTAAAGAATGCGCGAAAAAATTGTTCAATTTTCAATCATTTTATCGTTTTTTATTTTATTGAACGCAGAACGCAGACAACGCAGTCAAATACAACCTGAACCTTACCCAAGACTGAAAACCGTAGGTAATCGTTATACTTACCTACTTACGCACACCTACATATTTATAGGTACCTATCTAATTTACCTAGATGTTTGACTAGTTTGTAGTTTTACGTGTGCGTTATAAAAACTTGAAATTCATTCGCAGTTCATATTCCACGTCTAGAAAAGCGCTCTCGTCTCTCCCGTCTCTTACCAACCAAGATGTCTACTGAATTTGTGAAATGAAAATTCTTTCCATTTTTCGGATTTTTCTTGCAATTTGCGTAACATTTTTCTCGCTGTAAATTCGCTAAAAAAAGAACTCTCTTTTTTTATCCTTCGGTTAAAAAATTTGAGCAAGTGAAAAACGAAGGAACTTCAGACTTGTTGCTTTTCACAGTAATGAGTAAAATGTTTAGAATTCTGGCTAATTTCTGGTTGTTGTTGTTTTTCTTGATAGTAGACATTTCACAAACGTGTACAAGGTTGAAAGAATTTAGTCTACACAGATTATCTATCTTTCAATACGGTGCGGTGTTATCAGCCGAAGGCACCTAAATAATTTTAAATTATCAATTCTTAAATAGGTATTGCAAAAACAAAAGGACAGAATAACCAAGTAAGTAAGTAATACGTATAAGTACGTATAAACATACGATTGCGTATTAATACATAAATAAATAGGTATGTAAGTAAAATAGATGGATAGATAGGTAAAGGTAGATAGACACTTATATAGACAGACAGACAGACAGACGGTGAGATAAACGAAGACATACGGCAAACGACGAGTAGGTATAGAAGATACTTAGTAAAGAATTGAGGAAACCCAGTAGGTATTACCTATGCTTACCGTACATTATATACCTACTTACGAATACGAATACGAATACGAATAGGTATAGGTATTTACGTATTTCGAGTAAGTAGTGTACATTGTAGGTACCATACATACAAATAAGTAAGTACCTATATATAGAGTTACCTACTTAGGTTCCTGTTGATACCATAAGTAACTGTAGCTGTATAGGTAATTACTTAACTATAGGTATTAAGTAGATTTTTTTGAATATGAGTTAAAAATCAGAGTGGACTCTCTTTTTTAGATGAACGCGCCCGCCCAGCCCTGGAGAAAGCGTCAGTTGATAGATAGCCGATGGCTTATAAATAGAAATGACCAACATACCTACCTACTCGTATAAAACTATACATATAGGTAGGTACTAGGTACATTGTATCTATAACGTATAGTATGTAGTATGTATACCAAAGTAGGTTAGGTTAGGTATCTTGAAGACACATTTTTTGATCGTTTCGTCGTCTTTTTCAATAGGTAGGAATTGAAAATTTTCAGTTCCTTGGATAACTAGGTATGTAAGTTAGATAATTTATTTTTTGAAACTTGAAAAAACAACAAATTTTCCATTTACTTACACGTCAAGTCGACGCACAATGCACATCGTAGGAACGATGCGTTGCAAGTCGCGTCGTCGAAGGGAAAGCAACGGAAGTCAAATTTCTGCCTAGCAAGTACCATACATAAGTGCCATATACTTCCATATCCACCACCCCCTCCCCCCCCCCCATCCCACCCTCCCCACGCATCCGATAAATGACGTAATCAGCATCCGTCTATCTAGCTTCCTAGTTCCTATCTATCCAACTAAATTTTCATACTCGCACAAATACACGACGCGACGCGACGCGACATACACAATCATGCACCATGCACGTTGTCGTTATAGGTACCTACGTAGACGTACGCTACGTAAGTATTCGTGAAAGTACATCTACATACCATAAATAAGTATCATGTTAGGACGGTGTCGACGCGCTGTGTTACTGTTATGGACTACCTGGATCGTGCTGTAAACTTTCGTCGCTTTCCATGTACGTTACCAACGAATCTGTAGAATCTGGATGTATCATGTCGGCGCCTGGCGCTGTAGGTCCAGTCGCGTGCCCGACGTCATGAGCAGTCATACCTAAAGGCCTCGGTAAATCGTAACCGTGCATCTACGCAAGAAAATCAAAAAACAAATATCGCTCAGAAAATGAGAAATCAGTCCGATAAGTATACCTACGGTATACTTAGGTAAATGGTAAATCTGATGATAGGTGAAATATACGCAGACGACAGTCGCACACCAACTATAATAGGTAGAAATAAAAAGTCATTAAGTATAAGTAAGTAAGTAAGTAAGTATATCGATTGGTAAATTTTTTTTTCAAGTTTTTAAAATTCCAACTAAAAGTCATCATAACCATGACAATGGAGTCCAAAATGTAATATGTACTCAAGTAGGTATACGTAAAATTTGATCCTCCGTTTTAGGTATATGGTATAGGTACCTACTTAATAAGATTTACCCTCAGTTCACCTTATAACCATCTAAGTAGTAAGTACCTAAGTACCTACATTGAAATTGAAAAAAAATTAAACGCGAAAACCACACTTATCCATCAAATTAGGTAGATGGCATTCCAGACGTCCCGGCTGCCCCTCATAGAAAAATACTACTGGTATTTTCGTATTACTAGTTTTACTACTAGTTTTACCAAAAAATCACTAGTTTACGACTAGTTTTTGTTAAAAACCACCAGTTTACTACTGAAAACTTGTAGTAAAACTAGTAATACGAAAATACCAATACCTAGTATTTTTCTATGAGGGGCCAGCTGATTTTGGTTGAATTTAGGATAGTTCAAGCTGTCTTAATTGCCTACCTAGTTAATTTGTTTTTTTCTTTTTAACTTTCAAAATATTATTGATGGATATGCAATTTTAAATTCTAATGAATTACGCTAATTCAACGTTTGTAATATTAGGTATTTTTGGAAAAATAGATATCTAAGCATAAAAATTTTAAATAATGTTTGTATGGGTAATTCTACCAAAAACACACATTTTTGCGTACCTCCATGCAAAAATTTCGTATACCTACAGCACATATAATGAAATGTTTGAGTAGATATAGCTGGGTCAATCATAGTGATCCCCTTTACCAATATCAAACGTACGATAGTAAGGTGTCCACCCCTCCTTCTTTTGGTATAGAGCCCCCTTCGTGGGCAAAAGTTCCATCACCGTGGCTGTAGCAGAGAGCAGACCTCGTTTTTCAATGTTATATTTTTATAACCATCAGCCAAGAGTGATGGAAGTTCTGCAATCGTGACTTGGTTTCTCCTATTCTTAACACCTGTAAGCGGACCAAGGTCTAAATAAAATTCATTTTAGTGACAACCTTAAGTAGACTTTTACTCCCTCTATAACGAACAAATTTTTTTCCAAGTATGTTGGGTGATTATTATCTTCTCTCTTAATTTGAATCAGTCAAAATTGACTGATTTAAATCGACAAAATTGAGTCATTGTAAGAATCAGTGAAAAAATTTACTGATTCAATCAGTAAATTTTGACTGATTGAAAGCAGTCAATTAATTTTTACTGATTCAATAATCAAAATTCACTATTTAAATAGGTAATTTTTCACTGATTGGCAGTAAAATGTCACTGATTAATAACAGGGGAATCGGTGGAATTTAACTGATTAATCCGTGACTTGATTTTCTCTATTTCATCAGTCAATTTGACTGATTCAAATTAAGAGAGTACTTGAATTTTGAAAAACTGAAAAACGACCATATGTACCTACATGAAAAATTTATCATACAAGCACATTATTTTGTTCTTTTGACATGATTTATTCATATCTTCTTTTATGTAGAATTTCTTGAAAAATTCCATCAAAAATCATACTTCAGTACCTAGCTGAAAATCCACCCAGTTCTCAAAAATTTGTCCTTAGGAAATGATTTGACAGATTATTCAAATCCCACCATGTTGAATAATAATTTGAATAAATACCTAATTCAAACTTCTCTGCCAGTTTGGAAGAAAAAGTTGCCCGAAATATGGCGTTTTTTCATTTCTACCAATATACGAGTTGGTAAGTATTTCAGTTTTCAGTGCTGAAGAGGAGGCGAGATCCCATTTCTCACCTGTTATGTACGTTTTACGCTTCATATGCCCGAGCGAAACAAGGACCAAAATTTACGAAATTTGTAATTATTTTCAGAAAGAAAATAATCCATTTTCTAACGGTTCGTTTTGTTTGAAAAGAATTTTGTACCTTAGGGAGCGAAAATTCGAAAATAAAAACGAAATATCAGCCAATAGTACCTAATCCTACTTACTCTCGTTCTCGTTGCCTATTTCTTGTTCAAATTCGGTGGTTTTTTGTGCCAGTACGAACCCGGAACCCTGCTAATTGCTATGGTACTCGTCAATATAGCATACCTAATACATACAAAGTGGCATGGCATGGCATGGCGCGGCGCGGCGCGGCGCTGCGCTGGTATACTAAACGCCATAGGTAGTACCCCTACCCCCAGGTATATGTATCCCTATACTAATTTATTGTTAGGAATTCCTACAGATGCGCGGACTTACAGAATAGGTTTAGGGGTTTAGGTACCCATAAAGTGAAGACTGGTTTTTATCGGCTCGATGCGACTCGGGGACCGTATTGGGCTGTGCATTCACCCCCTACACTGTAGGTATCTAGGTATCTTACTATCTTGTGGGGTGCAGTGCACTATGGGGTGTGTTTTGACATTTGACGTAGCGTATTAGCAGTTGGGAGTAGGTAGGTACTTACTGATAGCGATGGAAAGGGGTGGTAACCGACCGACCGACCGACCGACCGACCGATCGGTGCGTAGGTATACGTTTTAGTACGAGTATGTAGATGTACTATGCATATGTACGTATTACGTAATACGTATAGGCCTACGTACTACGTACTACGTATACTACGTATACTACGTAGACGTACCTAATGTAAATGTATGTATATTGTATAGGTGCGTAAAAGCGATTTGGCTCGTAGGTACCTATTATTATTATTATTATTATTATTATTATACACTAAATTTGGTTTTAGTCGTCATGGCAACTGTATGGTGCAAGGCCTGGCCCATACCTATTTCTATTGGCGTTGACGACAACGACGAGCTTTTAAATTTTTTCGCTTCTTATATCGTACTTATCCGCGACAGGCCTGCCACATAGGCAGAGGCATTGCGTGATCGCGTCTTTTGAGGCTAAATAAGTACAGAAGCCTGCATAGTAAATGAGGAGGAGGAGAGGGAGTAATTGTTCCTACACTTTTCAAAAGTTGGCAAAAACTGAATAAATCGAGAAAGTAAGCATTCAATAGAGATTACAGATTAGGTACTAGGTACTAGGTACTAGGTCTAGGTACCATATTATAATGACGCACAACAAATTTGCCTACTGCGGTCAAGATTTCTCTACGATATCACACAGTTTTTCCTGTTGTACCTACCTACCGTGTATCTAGTAGGTAGGTATCTATCGCATACGCATACCTAGTTACCTACATACTTCGATTTCGATATTCAAGTTTCTCTTGTCTTGTGTTTCACGCATTTGTAAGGTAGGTGATCTATGACTTTTTTTTTTGGCGCGTACCATTGTTTGCGTATTTCAGCTATGAATGCATAAAATTATTTAGGTACTTTCGCCCCAAACGGGCCCAGATTTCGCATATTTTGGTAACACCGGTTTTGGATCTTTAGCCCATATTTTGAAAAAATTGGCAAAACATACTAAATTTTCGTCGCGAAAATCAAAATAATATATCTATTAAGCTCAAAAATTATAAAGAAAAATTGATTTCTAATCGTAAGATCATTTTTCAATTCAACGTAAGTTACGATTTTTCAAAGGAATGGAGAGGGATATACCGTACCTAGACCTCCTACCTACATTGTATGAATGACAACGGGAGATTTTCTATATACCTACCTAGTAAGGTCATTTGGGGTAATTGTAAACAAGTTATGCTGTAAATACTTAAATTCATCTAGCGAGCTGGAGTTGCCAAAAATAAAAACTTTGAATAATTGGTCTTACTATAATAAAGAACTTCGGGTTCTTGGTGACTGCTGTGATGAAAAATTTCGCGATGAAAAAAACATGATATCAAATTTCGGTTTTCACACAATCTACGTAATCTTCAAAATTCGAGGAAAAATAGAAAAAAGTAAAAAAGTTGGTGTTTGATGCATTAATTTAGTTCTGCGGACATTCAAAAATGATGAAATTCAATTCTTATGATTTTTGAAGCTGAGAAATTAATTTCCTGCAGCATTCACAAATACCCATCAAATTTTTCAGGTGTGGGGTAATTGTAAACACGTGTTATTTAAATGGGATTCACAAATTTAAACACAAAATATCATTTTTTTGGTTTTGATTTTTAAATTTTTTTTTCACAAGTTAGTTTTTTCACACGTTTAAATATTTAATCTGTATAATTTTTTTCCAAATTATGCAAAAAAAACCCGAGAGATACGTTTTTTATGGGGCACAACGTATGCATTTACATTTACCCCATCATTGTGGGGTAAATGCAAATATTCTTGTCCAATTGTAAACCAAGTCCATAATTTCGGAATGAATAATCGAATCGATGAAAACAACCCGCCATATTATTCCTCATACATTCATTGATACATGGAAAAAATTTCAATCACTTTGCTTTCTTACTTACAGAGTAAACCGAAAAAGAGTATCACAAAATCGGTTCAATTTTCCGAAAAATTTACAATTACCCCAATTGACCTTACCTATGCAGGTATATTTATACCTAGGTACTCTAGAAAATCAAAAAAACGAAGTACTCAATTATCATACGTAGGTAGGTACTAGGTAGCTGGGTACCTTATATATGTATACCTAACCTATGCACTGCCCAGGAAAAAATCTTCAGGTATGATCATTGATCAGGTATGCGCATGACTGGATCACCCTGCTCAAGTGCTCAGGCCTGATCAGTAATGAAAAATGGCCGCGATTAGGCAGGTCAGAGCAGGCCTGGCTTCTAACAATGAAAATTTATTCAAAAACCGTATTTTTATAGTCCTGCTCATGACTGATCAGGTATGATCATACCTGCTCAAACGCGGCCATTTTCCAGGACTGCTCATGCCTGACAATTTTTCCCTGGGTACCTATCTACCTAATTAGTATAGTTACGTATGTAGCATTATACGCAGAGAAGTAAACAAAAGATCAGTGTCTAAGCGAAGCGAGGGCGATTTTTTTTTTTTGAAAAATCATGTTTGAAAAGCAAATGAAGACCTCACGGGAAGAACGGGTTAACTGAAATTTTATAAATTTTGCAGGAGAACGTTTTAAAGATAATGTTGAAGTGGAACTGAATAAAAATGGATTTTCAAGTTTCGTTTTGATTTTATTACTTTCAAAATGTCAATTAGAATCATTTTACATCGGCAAATATTGCTCAAAAGTTTTTCAAAAGCTTCAAAGTCGCTCAACACACTACGTGTTTGAACAACATTTTGAGACGTTAACCCGTTCTTTCCGTGTAAGTGCCTCAATTAACCCGTTCTATCCGTGAAGTGACACAGTTAACCCGTTCTTTCCGTGTTTTCTTGAAATTAACATATTTTTTCTCTGAAATTAATCAGTTTTTTTCACCTATGAGTTATCTTTTGTTAAATTATGATTTTTTTTTCATGTTCACAACAATAAATCAACTATTTAAAAAACAAAAATCAGCTTTTTGCACATTTTTTTCTTTGTTTAGAGTAGTTAACCCGTTCTTTCCGTGTTTTTAATTTCTTGAAAATTCTTTTTTACTTTTATTGACAAAATTTGAAAAGTTCGACATTTTTCATATAAACCACATAAAAGTACATGGTTTATTGTACACAATGGCACAAAAAAGTCATTTTTGAAAAAACCCTCAATTAACCCGTTCTTCCCGTGAGGTCTTCAAATGCTTTTGTGCTTGCTTTCTTGCGTATTTTATTTGTCACAAGTCTTTTCACAACTTTTTTGTGTGTTAGGTATTATAATAATTTAGGCCAATGCTTTATCAAGCGTCGCCAAGATTATTTATTAATAATTTAGGAGGTAAGTAGGTATTTGATCGAAACTACGCGGTAAACAACTTACTTGATTCACAATCTGTTGGAAGTGAGGCGTTGACATGTCTAATCTATCTAAATCTTGGTGCAATGCAAAATCTGATAAAGCTTTCCAAGGAGCGGTGTAAGATTGCACTTCGATAGGACTAATACCGATTGGACTTTCGTGCCTGACAGGACTAGAAGCCACCATCGGAATACCCTGCATGCTTCCGTAACCCATTTTACGTCCTTCCTGCGGTTAGAAAAACGCAAAAACAAACAAAAACAAATACCTATTAATAATGATGATAATGAGTAAGACAGTAAGAGAGCCTAAACAATAGGCACTTACCTATAAGTAGATATATCTAATCTAACGTAAGTAAGTAGACCAAGTACCTACTACCTAGGTAGTGGGTGCGTGTCTCTACTCTCTTATTCCGAATCAGTGAAAAGTCACTGATAAACAGTCAGAATTGCAGCACAGGAAAAATCAGTGAAATTCACTGACATTCAGCGATTTTTCACTGATTATTCAAAGAATTTCACAGATTTTTCAGTAAATTTTACGAATGCCACTCAGTTTTCAATGAATTTTCACCGATCTCCAGTGATTTTCTTTCACCGAGTTGCTTTCAGTGAAAAATTTTTCACTGATTTATTATTACTGTGCTGCAATTCTGACTGTTTATCAGTGATTTTTCACGGATTCTGAATGAAAGAGTACAATACTTGAATACGCTAATTTTACGTATAGGTAGGTAGCTAGGTAGTAGGTACATAGTACTCTCTCAATTATAAATCAGTGAAAATCATCGAAAATTACTGAGAAACAGTCAGAATTGCAGCACAGGAGAAAATCAGTGGATTTTTTTTTACTGAAAACAAATCAGTAAGAAAAATCACTGGAAAATCAGTGAAAATTCACTGAAAAGTCAGTAAAACTAATGAAATTTGCTGAAAAATCAGTGAATTTTTCTGATTTTTTTTGTGCTGCTACTTTCGCTATATGTAGTCGTTTTATTTAACAAGAGCCCTCAAAATTTCAAGACGTTGCCAAATATGTAAGTAATGTATCTAGATTTGAAAATTGAATTTGCAATAGTTTTGAAAAAAAAACATACTCAAGTACAAAAAACATTCACAAAAATCTACCTAGAAACGGTGCTTAAGGTGAATACTTGTAGTGTAGCTCATTTTAGTTAAAGAATACGGTTAAACCGCCATACGAGTAAGGAAATCTCTCTTTTTTATCAGTATCGCGCCGCAAACTTTGAAAGCTTGTATCTCGAAAAGTTGTTTTCAGATGGAAGGTCGGTTTTGTCTGCTAGGGTCACAAATGAGTATTAAGTACCTATAAGGCTGATATACATTCGAGTCTATCTGGGTACCTATTGGAGGAACGCACCGCGTTAGGTTTAATACTATTCTTAATTTATGGTTGGGTGTAGGGTGTAAGTTGAAGCTGGCAAAGGTGTCGAGATACCCCAAAGCTTTTGAGGACTTACCCCTCATCTTCTCGATCACCTCCCCCCTTTTTTTTTTTTTGTCCCCATTCCACATGGTGGGGGAAATTTATTATTTTATTTACAGAAACCTTGAATTGTTGATGGGTTGCCTAAGGCTTATCCACAGCAACAAAGCAAGGGGAAACAATACAGTTTATTAGATTTATGTAAATTACAACTTAAATTATTAATATGTTTAAAGATATGGGTTGGGTGGTGTGTTTAAAAGTGGAAGGTTGATGGTAGATATGGAGGGAGATAATTGGGTTATGGAAACTTGTAATTGTTGTATTGGTACTGCATTATTTCTGTGCAAAGTTTTTCAAATTGAGGGGAATAATAAAATTCTTCTGGGTAAGGGGAAGTGGAATCGAACTGAGTTGAAAATTCATTTCTTATGGTGGATATTAGGGGGAGGGAACATTCAAAAAGGAGGTGGTATGGTGTTTCATTTTCTTGTTTGCAACGACATAATGGAGATGGTGCTTTTTTAATAAAATTTAAATAATATTGAAAATTACTCCCTCATTTTTCACAACCTTCCTCATTTTTTCGTGGTTCGCCATAACTATAAAAAATCCACCTTTCTACTTCGTTTTGCTCCGGTCCCTGGGCCCTAAACCACAAAAAATCAATTTTTTAAACCAACCAGTGACGATCCAAAGACATTTTGTAGAGGGGAAGAGAGGGTAAAATTTGTGAAAATCTCAACTCTGATTTTTTATTTTTCCAACTACATGATACGTACCACATTAATAAAACATTTATTAAACTCCCACAATACTCCTTTTTTAATACGTGTAGTGGTACGCATCTGCTCTAAACTTTAATCCAAAACTGAATTTTACGTAGAAAGTAGCTGCAACGAACATAATTGAAAACTTTGAAAATCAATTTATTCGAGCACGAAACAAACTGACTTTTTTAGAGACGAGGGTGGATGGCACAAAATTGCTGACTGAACTGAAATTTCGACCCCTTCCCCTTCCCCTTCCCCTTCTCATTCACTTCATTGCTAATTCCAAACTTGTCATTTTGGAAAATTTCGAAAATTATAATTTTATGAATAAAACTCTGCAGTTTAATTGGGGATATGGAAGAAATTAAAGTAAGTAATTAACACTCTCGCTGCCATGTGTTCATATATGCACACACAACGATTTTTGTCTACGCCATGTGTGCGATATAGCACACCCAACTCTTCTCATTGGAAAGGCTGTGTACGTTATAGATCACATTTTACGTTGAAATAAATGTGATTTTCGGATTCTACTGGCTCCAATACATAATATTCATGCTCAGCCTATAGATTGGTAACACTGAAAGCGAATTATGAGTAAAACAATTTTGACTTTTGTTTTGGGGTAACAATTTGTTGTTTTTCTTGCCAATAAACAATATTTTCGTAATTCCTGATGTCATGGGAAAATGTATTTACCTCAATTGTTTGAATAAAAAACAAATAATTGAAATTAAATAATTTTCAAAAAAAAATTATTGTGATCGGAATTTGAAAATACTTCTTTTTTTGAATGAAATGATGATTTTTTAGGCTGTTTGCTTTTTTTCCCCACAATTTTACCATGTTATCAGAGTCATTTTGTGCTTTTTCGCCCACAGTATACCATAATTCATGGGTTCGAGCCACGTGTGCAATACTGCACACGGGTAGTTTTTACCCTTGTATGGGGTTGAAGGGTGAAAAAGTACCCTAAACGTGTTCCTTGTGTGCCCATTAGTAAGAATCAACCGCCCCCCTCTCCTTGACAGTTACGACTTTTTTTGAAAAAAGCTCTGGCAGCGAGAGTGTTAAGCCCGAGCGAAGCGAGGCCGAACATTTTAGAAAACCTCAAATTCAAGGTGCAATAAAACAATGTTCTGGATTAGTAAACCCGAACAGAAAATCCTCCAATTCTACTTTGAAACCATTAAGTAAAGAAGTACGATAAGGCCGAGCGCAGCGAGACTCAAGTTTTTAAAAAATTTAATTTTCAAACATCGAAAATAAATTTCAAAGTGAAAAAATAATCTAATCAAATTAGTTGAAATAATTTTGAGGAAAAGTACGAAAAAAAAATACTTTTGGAGGATTTGGATTATTTTAAAATTATGGAAGGAGAATACAATCAGACCTACCGCAATGAGGCCAAAGTTTATGAAAAATTTGATGGATTGACGGTTTACGATTTTAGGGGATAATTTCCGAGTTGGATTGCGATTTCTGAAATGGGGTATTCCCCCCCCCCCCAAAAAAAAACTTTTTGAGGACTAGGCCCTGAAGGAATTAGGTTTCTCGGAACCTTTGGGAGCTGGTCCTGGTGCATTCAAGGAAGACAAACGGACTGACGGACTGTGACATGGCAGTTCACAACTTCATAGCTCACAATATTCATACACCACACATTCCGCCGCACTCGCATTTGCATACTTATACGCGCGCTCGCGTCTTCCAAACCAACTAATAGCTAAGTAAGTTTATTTACTTAGTCGCATACATCAGAAGAAACCGCTCTCACTGGGTGGGCTTCCCTGCTGCTGCCGGTGCTGCTTATGCCCATATACTTATACACATGCTTATGCCAACGCCACCAATGCGTTGCATGCATTGCCGCTGGCTGGACCGACGTCGTCGCGTCGCGCCGTGCCACGCCGCCGACACTATACAGTCACAATATGGACGATATCACTTTACGTAAATACCTACTTACCTACCTCTCACTATACTTTGTAGCTAGCAGCGCGGCGCGGTGCATACGCAGAGGCGTAGCGAATGGGGGTGTCTGAGGGGTGAGTCACCCCCCTCCCCCAATCCAATGCTACATAGCAGAAAAAGTTGGCAAATTTAACCATAAAGAAAAAAATTTTGGGAACCGTTCCCTTTCAGAAATCACAATCTAGTCTGAACCCCCCCCCCCAAAAAAAAACTCTGAAATTACCTTCCAATTCTAATTTTTTCAAAAACTCTGCCCTCGCTGCGCTCGGGTTTATTCTATTCTATCAATATTAGGTAAATCTTACAAAAATTGATTTTTTCGTATTTTTCCTTACAATTATTTCAACCAATTTTATTATATATTTTTTTTATTTTCAGTTTGAAAATCAAATTTTTTTAAAAGCTTCAGCCTCTCGCTGCACTTAGTCTCACCATATTTCTCCTTCAATAGCTTTAAAGTAAAAGTGGCCAAATTTCTATTCAAGCATATTAATCTAAATTTATAACGCCTTTAACTTGAGATTTTTTAAAATTTTCGCCATCACTTCGCTCGGGTCAAATTCATTTCTCTCACATGGGTATTGTGACTACAAAATTTTTAAATTTTAAATTATATTACACACACCTACTTACAATGAAATTACGCAGGGAAAAGCAATGAATTAAATAAGAGGGAGAAGTGGTCAAAAATTTAGTTCAGTCTGTAAATTTGTGCTTTCCATACCTGCCCCCCCCCCCCCCCAAAAAAAAGTAAGTCTGTTTTATTGTTTCGTTCCCGAATAAATTGATTTTTAAAATTTATCAAAAATCGAGCCGGAAATCCTGAGATTTTGCCCCCTCAATTCAATATTCAGACTTTAGTATAACTACGTCGCGTCGTCACTGCACACTTACAAAACCAAAATTTTACTTCAAATTCATTTCATCCATAAGCGCGCCCAAAGGAGGGGACTCAATGGGTTCGAGCCCTCCTCCAAGTTCGAAAAGGAGATTTTTTATCAAGTACAAAAATGTGGAAAAGTACATTTTTTGTATTCAAACATTTTTCAAAAAAATTTATAAATAGCTCTCTAAATCTGAATCAGTCTTGGATAAAATTCTGCCTTTGAGAAACAGTGAAACGATTTTCATTGAAAATGAATGATTTTTCACTGATACTTCAGTCAAAAATTACTAATTTCTCAATCAATTTCCATTTGTCAGGGACAATCATTAATTTTAATAATTCAGATTTAAGAAGTGTAGGTGTAGATAATTTGTTCCAAAACATTCCGCAATTAATTTTTCTTCGATCAAATCTTATCCCCCCCACCATTTTTACTCAAATTTTCAGCCTCCCTTAAATTATTTCATAGGCGCACATATTAAAGTCAGCAAATTTCAGTTTTAAAGTTGGAATAATCGAGAACGTCGGCTTCCCCCCCCCCCAGAAAAAATGCTTCGCTACGCCACTGTCCTCATGTAAGTCATTTTTATTTTTAGGAATTTTTACGAAATTATCTTCAGCATAGGTACTCAATTTTATCAATTTTAGCTAGTTGGAGGTTTTCCTTTTGTTAGAATTTTACCAAAAATGTATTACGTTTCACGAATCAAATTTTTGACAATAATTTTCAATCTATCTTCAATTCTTCATTATAATTATTATTTGTTTTTTTGGATGGGAGGGGGGAGGGGCTTTGAGCCCAAGATGAATAAAATTTTCATTTTTGACCCGCTCTAAAATTTTGCTATCCTTATCATTACGAGATTTTTACTCAACCTTTTCTCAACATAAACAATCAATGGAAAGAAAGATGGTTTCATACCATCATTTTGAGGATGAATTTTGTGAAATTAAAGTTATCGAGCTCGAGCTTAGCGAGGCCGAAAACTGTTGAAGAAAAAGAAATCCGAAAGCTAAATTTATTCATTTCTTTACTTAAATCAAATTTTAGAATCAAAATGGAGGCGAAATTTTCTACTCCTTGGCGCGCTCAGAAATTGTGTAAGGGAGGGGTTCAGATTTTGAGAAAAAATGGGGAGGGGGTTTAAATTCAATGAAAAAATTAAGTAACCTGTTATTTCAGCGGGGCTCGAGTAGTTGTGGTATTTTTAGCAGGCAAATAATATATACCTACAGATTTGAACGAAGAAAAATTGTAAAATGGCGAGATTTAATGATTTTTTTTTGTCAAAATTACAATTTTATTTTTTTTCTGATAGATGGGACCAGGCTTGGGTCGCCGTTCACAAAACGAACGAAAAGTTCGTTCAAGTTCGTGAACGAAGGCCTAAAATGAACGAACGGAGACGAACGAACGAGTATTTCGACAATGAACGAACGTGAACGAGTGAACGACCAAAAAAAAAAACGAATATGAACGAACGAAACGCTCCCAACGTTCGTTTTTTCGTTCATTTTTTTTATAAAAACGCTAAAAACGTCTTGTTAATTTCGACTTTGGATCTTGATTTTTATGTTTGAAAAATAAAATTATTGATTAAAATTCTTCTATACTTTTTAATTTTCAACACCAACAGAACAGAACAACACTTGACATGACCTGATCCTAAAGGGGAAAACAAAAATGTGGTAAAAAAAAATGAACAAAAAAGGTCGTTCACAGTCGTTCACGTTCGTTCACGTTCACGAACGAAGGGGCCAGATGAACGAACGGAAACGAACGAACGAATTTTTCAGAAACGAACTGAACGACGAACGAACGAATGAGTGAGATTTTCAAAACGAACTGAACGCGAACGCGTTCACGAACGACCCAAGCCTGGATGGGACATTGACGGAGAAATTAGTAATTTTTGACCGAAAAATCAGTGAAAAATCATTAATAATCAATGAAAATTATTTTACTGATTGAACAAGACAGAATTTTTGCAACTTCGATTGATTCAAATTTAAAGATGCTGTGGTATGTTTATTTAAGAAATAGTTACTAAAATACTGCTCGAGCGAACCGAGGGCGATGTTTAACAAATCATACTCTACTTCGACATTTTTATGATAAAAAAATCTCCTTGTCGAGCTTAAGGAAGGAGTTCGAAATTTGAAAATTCGATGATATTCAGAAAGAAAATAATTCCTTTTTTAATATTTTGTTGTTTGAAAAAATTCCATTTCTTTGGTATACGGAAATGTGATTTTCGAAGTTTTTTTCACGAAAGGGTATAGCCGGGTTTTAGGGGAATTTGGTCCCCACTTCGATTTTTGATTCAACCCCCTCAGATGGTGTTCCATGATGTAAAAAAATTTAGAAAACTTTTTGACCCCCCCCCCGCTCTTTTGGAGATATGGCCATTTTATTGCATTATTTTCAAGAATTTTTAATTTCAGTGGAAGTGAAGGAAATTCTTGAAAATAATGCAATAAAATGGCCGTATCTCCAAAATGGCGGTGGTGGGGTCAGAAAAAATCAGGAAAGGGTTTAGCCGGGTTTTTGGTGAAATCGGCCCCCTCTCCGATTTTTGATCTAACCCCCTCAGGTGGTGTACCTTGATGTAAAAAAAATTCAGAAAAATTTTTGACCCCCCAACCCCCTCCCTTTCGGAGTTATGACCATTTTATTGCATTATTTTCAAGAATTTTTAATTTCAATGGAAGTGAAGAAAATTTTCTGTTCTCTGGCACAAAGTTGCATCTCGTAGAGGTGTATTTACGATAATTTTTTCAAAAATTTTGGTGCACTCCTTCACGTTGTTTCGCCTATTTGAAGTTTTCAATCGTAAAAAACGCCATATAAGCGAAGAGCGACCACTTTTTAAAAATATCCCAAAAACGTGTTTTTTAACGTAGATTCACGTCACGTATTCACTTTTGGCGACTTCGATGCACCAAGGGCCGAAAATCGCGAAAAACCGTACAAAAATGTTGTTTTTTTTAGCATATTTTTCAAATTTTGAGCGTTTTGTAAGGAGAGAAATGGCTTAACGAAGAAACTAACGTCGGATTCGTATTTATCGGGTCAATATACCCTGATCAACACCCTTTTCGCGGTCGTTTTATTTGAAGACTCGAAACTTGAAAAATCTGCTAAAACAAAAACATTTCTGCATGGGTTTTCGCGATTTTTGGACCTAGGTATAAGTTCAAAGAAACAGCCAAAACAAAATACTCAGCGAAAATCTACATTAAAGAATATGAAACTGCAAATTTTGAACTTGGATACCTAATACTAGGCCAAAATTTCAATTTCGGGTAGTAAACTAATAACTTGAAGTGGTATTATAAAATGAAATTTGGGTTTCTGATTTTAAATTTGGCCTTAGTTTTTTTATTTAGGCCCTCTCGACGCCCCTAAGCTCATATAGAAAGCGGAAATAATAAATTACCGAACTTCGAAGTTTTTCGCGATTCGCCGATCCAAAACCAAATGGTATAATTTCTTTCAAATACATACGCAGCTTTCGTTTCGGTTGACAAAGTGGGCACTAGGTAAAGGTTGGAGGGTAATGTTGTGTTTCTTGCTTTAGTAATGTATTGCACATTTTCATATTTTTTAATGAAAATTTTTCCTGATTATCTTGTTTTGGCTGTTTCTTTGAACTTATAGGTCCAAAAATCACGAAAATCCATGCAGACATGTTTTTGTTTTAGCAGATTTTTCAAGTTTTGAGTGCTTTATACGGAAAAAACCTTCAAATAAAGAAACTAACGTCGGATTCGTGTTTAGCGGGTCAAAATACCCCGATAAACACCCTTTTCGCGATCGTTTTGCGTAAAGTCTCAAAATTCACCTTTTTCACTGATTTTTCATGACAAAAATAGCGAATTTCGAGTCTTCAAATAAAACGACCGCGAAAAGGGTGTTGATCAGGGTATATTGACCCGATAAATACGAATCCGACGTTAGTTTCTTCGTTAAGCCATTTCTCTCCTTACAAAACGCTCAAAATTTGAAAAATATGCTAAAAAAACAACATTTTTGTACGGTTTTTCGCGATTTTCGGCCCTTGGTGCATCGAAGTCGCCAAAAGTGAATACGTGACGTGAATCTACGTTAAAAAACACGTTTTTGGGATATTTTTAAAAAGTGGTCGCTCTTCGCTTATATGGCGTTTTTTACGATTGAAAACTTCAAATAGGCGAAACAACGTGAAGGAGTGCACCAAAATTTTTGAAAAAATTATCGTAAATACACCTCTACGAGATGCAACTTTGTGCCAGAGAACAGAAAATTTTCTTCACTTCCATTGAAATTAAAAATTCTTGAAAATAATGCAATAAAATGGTCATAACTCCGAAAGGGAGGGAGTTGGGGGATCAACAATTTTTCTGAATTTTTTTTTACATCAAGGTACACCACCTGAGGGGGTTAGATCGAAAATCGGAGAGGGGGCCGATTTCACCAAAAACCCGACTATACCCTTTGTTGCATATTGATAGTTAATCCCTTAAGAATTAGGTGTTGGCGATTTTTTTTTTTTAGTGAAACATATAGGTACACAAAAATGATTTGGGGGTTATTTCAACATGGGAGGCTCCCCCCCCATCTCCGCCCATGCACATATGCAATAACCATGTACAATGTACTTAAATGCTGTCGCTCCGTCGCCGTCGCCATATCATTTGCAATACGACCTAACCGATGCGAGAACGTACTTGGACCAGCGCTGCCAACCTTAAGGATATATCCTTAGAGTTAAGGATATCCGAGGGTCGTGGAAAAATGTTGAGGATTTCTCTAAGGATTTCATGATTTTGAGGATTTTTCAAGGATTTTCGACCATTTTCGTACCAAAGTCGCCAAATTTCAATAATTATTTGAAAAAAATTGAAAAAATGATGAAAAATTCAAGTTTGGAAATTTATTAGCTAAGTACCGAAGCAACAAAAGTTTGTTGTAGCATATGTTCATGTAAAAATCCAAAAACTGAAATAAAAAAAAGCAAAGAAAGCAAACTTCACATCATTCATCATTTCATTTCGTTTTCGTTTTTTCAATTTTAATTTTCTAAAATTCAATTTTCGATTACAAATTACAAAAAAAGAAATGTTTAACGATCAGTCAGAGGGAAGTTGAACGATTGGTAATTGTTGAATGGTTCAATTTACGTCATTTGCGCCCCCTCTACTTGAAAAAAAAAGTTGAGGATTTTAAGGATTTTTCGACGGACCAAGTTTTATTCGATATGAGGATTTTTTGAAATATCGGTTGGCAGCGCTGACTTGGACGTTATTCGTTACCGGGCATATAGCGACAGCGGAGGCTCGTACGATTTACAAAACATCAGCCCGCGGTCCGCGTGATCGCACGAAACGAAACGTCGAAACCAATGATGCGTTAGACGCTGCAGCTACAAGAAAAAAACAGGTAGGTAAAGAACGATAGAAAGAAAAAATGAAAGAAATACCACGAACGAACCGCGAACGAACCACGCACATCGGGAAAAGTACGCACGCGTAAAACGTAGCGTCGCGACGCTAGGCACCGCACAAGTACAACGACTATACGTGAAACACGCCGATAATGCGAGATGAGCTGAGTGCTGAGTGCTGAGAAGAGGCGAACCAAGACAAGGTGAGGCGCGAGAGAACGGCAACATGTACGTAGCACGTACTGCGTACTGCGTACTGCGTACTGCCGCGTAGGTATTTCTGTAGCTGTAAGTAGGTAAGGTACGAGAACGTTGTTGTTTTTTTTCTCGGTCGGGTCGGGTTGGGCCCCGGGCGGCAGGCGGCGGACGGCGGGCGGACGCCTTGCAGCGCCGAGTCGCTGGCAGTACCGATTCCGAATGCTGTGCTGCGACCGTTTGCGAGTCGGCATACGGCATACGGCATTTCGTCGCATAGTTCACATGGTCATTGTGTTTGTGTTTGTGTTGGCGCTGGCGCTGGCGCGTTATTTCCACGCCCAGCGCTAAAATCGAGTTCCACCCATTCGTGTGCCAAGTACCAAGTACCAAGTGCCAAGCGCCAAGCGCCAAGCGCCAAGTACCGAAGTACCCAGCGTAAAGCTGCACAAAGTACGAAGTGCAGTGCAAATACCTACTTGTATAGTCGCAATCGCAGAACACATATTATACTATTGCTATTAGGTAGTAGATAGTAGCTAGTAGCTAATAGCTACAGCGAATACGAAATACGAACACAAATACGAGTCAGTATCTACATTATATCTATCTATCTATAGTTAATCGTGCCGTGCTGTGCCGTGCCATGACGTATTCGGTATTCGACTACTCGTACTCGCAATGTCGCAGCATAGCTCTAGCTACGTATCTGTATCCTGTATCCTGTATCCTGTATGCTATATCCATCGACTTCGTAACTCTGCATAGCTAATACGTACTACTTACACCTAGTAGTATATCCAGCTACTAGCTAGTAGAGGTATAGGTACATCTAGATTTCGAACCAAGTTCGCCCTTCGCCGAACCGCGCTGCCCGCTGCGTCCTGCAGTCTGCAGTCTGTAGTCTGTAGTTACTTCATTACTGCACCAGGCACCAGGCACCAGGCACCAGGCTGCAGACAGCAGGCAGCAGGCACCACGCCCACACCTACACCCACAGCCCACACTACCACAGTCCCACACCCATACCCATACCCACTCACCCAGCTTCACTATCATTACCAGAGTGCAAGAAGTGAAAAGGGGATGCGACGCAACGCGAACGCGACGGCCAAGTCGAAACGAATACCCATAGAAATAATCGTCGAATCGAAATCAAAATAACCAACGCAACGTGTAAGTTTGAAGCTTCGAGGTTCGAGCCTTAGTTTGCCCGAAGTATGCAATACAGCAACGCGTGAAAAATGTTAATAAAGTTGCAGAAGCCAGCGCCGCAAAAATACCGAATTTCAATTAGTTAGGTGGTAGGTAGTAGGTAGAGGTACTAGGTACTGTATGTGTATAGTGTATAGTGTATAGTATAGCGTAGGAATAGGACGCGGTGCGGTGCGGTGCGGCTCGTAAGTCGATGCTCGCTGCTTCCTCTACTCAGCTGTGCGCCGCCGCGCCGCGCCGTCGTGGCGCATCAACAAAAAATTTTTTTTTTTGAAACTCTACTCGGTAGTATTTCTACTCCTACTCCAATTCTGATAAATTGCTCATTCGAAGACGAGAATAACGCATAAACTTTGAACGCTTCTCCTGCAAAAAGTTACTTTTGGTCGAATGGTCACTTTTATTATGGTATAGGTATACGCTGTCGCATACACCTACACCTACCTGCCTGGTGCCTACATTCAGCTGCGTAAGCGTAATTACTATAACCTGACATATGACATATGACATAGATGCCTATACCTATCTAATAGGGTGACAATGAAACCGAAATTTTCGTTTTCAAAATTGCTCACCCTCCAAAAATGTTCATTTGTATGAAAAAAAATTATTCTCAAAATGTCACTTCTCGGAGTTGAGGTTAACCCGTGCCGCCACGCCGGGCACTCAAAGTTGAGGACGCGACGTCCGAGCGCGTTCGATGCTACCCCGCCACCATACGCGGTGATGAAGTTTTTTGCGTACGGGCTACGTTAAAAAAATGTTCTTACGTCGTTATGGGGGCAGAGGAGGGGTAGGTATTAAAATATTACTCAATAAGGAATCGTTCTAGTTATATAGAGTATACCCAGCCTGACCCAGTCTGTTTAGAATTTTTTTGTGATTTTTATGACTGTTGAAAAAACTTGTAAATACAGCGATTTTTTCCCAATTGCTTTCGATGTTTTTCGCTTTAAATCAGCCCTCAAAGTCAAAAATTGAAAACCTCAAGTTTTTGGAAAATTTTTGCTACCTTCTCTTTTCTTTACAATACTCGAGTGTGAAATACTTGCAGATCATAGTTGAGAACCGATCTCTGTGTTAAAAACATCGAAAACAATGGAGAAAAAATCGCTATACTTACAAGTTTCTTCAACAGTCATAAAATCACAAAAAAATGTCTGAACAAACTGGGTCAAGCTGGGTATACTCTATATAACCTAGAACGATGCCTTATTGAGTAAAATTTTTACACCTACCCCTCCCCTGACCCCCTTAACAACGTAAGAACATTTTTTTTAACGTAGCCCGTACGCAAAAAACTTCATCACCGCGTATGGTGGCGGGGTAGCATCGAACGCGCTCGGGCGTCGCGTCCTCAACTTTGAGTGCCCAGCTCGGCGGCACGGGTTAACCTCAACTCGGAGGAGTGAAATTTTGGGAATAATTTTTTTTTCATACAAAATCAGTAACTCGACTTGGGTAAGTCCAAGTATAGTCCAATGCTGATAAAAGAGATACGTAGTACTTATAGTCTGTCTCATTTAATTTAACATGAGCGGCGAGCCGCCCGAGCCCTACCTCATGTGAATAGGTACAGTGAAATATATCTGCGCATGACGTGACGCGACGCGACGCGACGCACGTATACCTAGATATTGAGCAATAAGAAGTCTCAAAGAACTTACCGCGCCCCAGAGTCGACCAAGTAAATTTTTCTCATGTGTAGTATCTAGTATACAAAAAAGTACAGAAATGGTGAAATTTACACGCTACCCACTACTTTCCCCATGCGTTATAACGGTCCGTTTTCAACATTTTTTAAACATAATTTTTACTCAAGTTTAATATGGAGGTACTTACCTACCTAATTAGGTATCTAATATAGTTTAATTAGTTATTGACAAAAAGAAAAGAAAAATATATTTATTCGCGAATTCAACTTATCATTCACCAACTACATGTGCTATACGTTTCTGATTTCTGAAGCAATTTTTTATCAATGACACGAGCAGATGGACCTACTTAGTATGGTACGTAGTCTGAACCCACCAAAGGAAGAAAAAAAAACCTTAAAAGTAAATCAGTTTGAAATAAATTCATCCATCAGTTTTGCAATAGGCATAGCGAGTTCAACCTGATTTTGATGGATATATGTACTTCTGCAAAATAGATAGATCATTCAATTGCAGAAAATCTACGAATGGAAATAATCAGAAAAGAGAAAAAATTCAATCGGAAATTTTCAACTACTCTCCCATCAGTCAACCTTAGATCCTCCCGGAGAGTGTTCCTTTCAGTTTGGATTTTGAAGGTTGCGAATTATGCGAAAATGTTGAGAGTTTTGAAAATTTTAGTACCTATGAAATTTAAATGGGACACGACTGATAACCTTATTGAAAAATGAAGTTTCCGAACGGAAGGAGGGAGCAACTCCTGGCCGAGTAAAATTTTCTTCTTGAGTCAAAATAGTTGGAGTTAGGTAAATATGAATGTTTCGAAAACGACAATTTTTTTTTTGTGGAAAATGTTCCTTTTGAGTTGAAAAAAAAATTGGGAAAATCGTGTGAACTACTTTTGAATCGAAAACCACCAGAAAAAACCAGTTTTAATTTTTCTCCTCCTCCCTCCCATAAGCTAAATACGGTTCTTCCATAAGAATGTTAATTTTTTTGTTTTCAGGTAAGAAGACGAAAAAGAAATTGAAGAGCTCATTCGAAATTTTTAGCAAGTATGTCATTTTAATGGCCCATAATAGTATATTATGCAACTAGGGAGATAAAGTGATTCTTGACGAATTTTTTAGGTTTATTGCCCGAGCAAAGCGAGAGAAATAACTCAAAATCGTCGAAAATCATTTATCTCCAGAGTTGCATACGATATTTTTCGTTATAGAGTCCCTCTATAACGAAAATGACACTTCCCTGAAGAATAAAGTTTTGAAAAATTTACTTTTTCCGATCATTTTTTAGGGGTTGGATTGATTTTGATGAATTTGGAGTTAAATTGAGGGAGAGAAGGGCAAACGGAGTAGCTTGTCTCCCATTGATGTAGAAATAGAATTTTCAGACAAAAAAAACACGATTTGAGAAGGCTATTTTTTGCAATTAGTGACCTTTTTTTTGAGACATTTTCGTTTCAAATTGTAACAATCCGTCTCGTTGGGATATTTTCCATTTCACGTCCTTCTTCCCTCTTCAACGTCCAGGACAATTTCAGTTTGACCAAGAAAATATCTACTATCTTTTTGTAGGACGAAAATGGAAGAAATTTTGGAAAATTTGAATATAAAATTTTTAAGACAGGTAAGTGATACCTAATAAAAAATCAATTTTTTGAAATTTTGTTCAATTTTTTAGCGTTTTGATATTCAGACCCAGATCAAACCGGTGGGGAGGGGAGAGGGAGGGAGCAACTTGGCTCCTTTCAATGGTGGAAAAATTGCATTAAAAGTGAAAAAATTAGCTTCAAGTTTGAAATTTTTCGAAAATGATAATTTAAATTTTCGTAATGCGGTAAAAACTGGTGGGAAAATGTGCTTCGGGTCGAAAAAATGTAAAAAAAATTGCATTTCGGTCGGGAATTTTCAATTTTTTACAATCGGAGAATATTTTAACTTTGTATCGAAGGAAAGGAACAAATGAAATTTTGAGATGAAACTCGTAGATAAAACTGGAAGGCGGTGGAAAATTTTATCGTTCTTAAAAAATTGATTTTTGTGTAAATGAATGATTGAAATTTGAAAAATAACTTTTCTCTCTTTTTGTCAATACCTAGGTATTGCATTTCTACACGTGAATTTTCCCACGTGTATCATTCGCAACACATGCTGTACAGAAAACGCGGCGGCGCCGGGCCGCACCCGCCCGCCCGTTTCAGTTTCCTTAATAAATACCTAATTAATAATTTACCAAAAACAAAACAAAACATCATATCAACAGTTCAACACTTGAACACTACATTACATCATGTATCGTATTTGGCAACATTCTTAAATTTTGAGGGCACTCTTGTACAGGTGAAGTCTATCCCCTTACCTACCTACCAACCTATACAGGATATGTATTACGTACCTATTTGGTTTCTCTACCTATTACGTAGGTCTAGGCACAATGGCACATACTACATATACGTAACAGATGAGAAATTTTAGACATTGGTATAGGTAATAGCCGTAATAGCCTAATAGGTGTTAGGTGATACGTGTATCTGTATATTGTATTTATAGGTACATTATTTATGTAGGTACTAACGATAAGTAGGTAGGTAATTAGGTACATATATCAGAATATCACATTATACGTATAGGTACCGAGGTACGATTGCGATATAAGAACTCACCTTTTCGTGCTGCATTTGTTGCTTCATAGCGATAGCTCTTTTTTTATCTTTACATCTCTTATTTTGAAACCACACTCTGATGACCCTGGGACTGAGGCTGGTGCGTTCGACGAGTTGTTCTTTCATCAAAGCGTCCGGTCTGGGATTGGCGGCGTAGCAAGTTCGCAGCATATGCAACTGTTTCTCGTTCAATACCGTTCTCACTCTGGTCGGTTTGCCGTCGGACGCGACTTTACCACTGCCGCTTCGGCTCACGTCGCGGTTGCTGTATTTGTTCGAACCGGACTCGGAAGAATCTGAAATTTCAATTTGGTCGTTAAAGTTCCAACTTCCAAGCAGCGTAGCGTAGGTACGGTAACTAACCGAGTTACTTGTACCATCTGCAATTACCTACCAAATAAACCTATGTTCTTACTTCTTATCGTTAGTACCCATACCTAATACCTAACCTAACCTATCTACGACGATCGACGATGTGACGCGAAGGCGACGCGACGGATTCATTAAGAATACCTACTCGTAGTATGCTTAATCTTTAGTACTTCTACGTACCGGTATGTAGATATTAGGCACATAGGCAGTAGGTAATTAGGTATACCGTACACGTAAGTAGGTACCTAAGTAGTGTAGGTACATACAGCAAAACAACGTATATATGCGCAGCTGTTATAGCTGGCTGTAAAACGTCAAGTTGTTCTCCTTCTCACAATTGTAGTCACTCAAGTACCCTTAGTAAGTAGCTAAGTACACCTGCATAACTGTCACCGTTTTATCCCCTCCCCCCCTCCTTGAGAAAATCCTGGCTAGATCACAACAAGTTGCCTAGACAGTAAGTGAGCAATAAAAACGACTGCATGAATCACTAAATCAATATAATTTTGATTAATTTTTTTCAAAATTTTCCAACTTTTGGGGCTCATGAAAGCATGATACGGCCTTCTACCTAACCAATTTCTTCAAATTCTTCACGAAATTTTGGACCAAAATCAAAAGCAAATCAGAATTTTCAAATTTCGGGTGGTTGGGACCCTTTTTGGAATGCTTGGAATAATAAAACGGCTCTCAAACAAACTTTTTCGGATTCCAGATGATTTGACATCAAAATCGGCAATAAAAAAATTGTCTTTGTACTTGTACATACGTAAGTATATCCAGTAGATAACCTTGTGCTGCGCAGTGTTGCCAATTTAGCATAATTATGCCAGATTTAGCATTATTTTTTGGAGGGTGTTTTTTGGCTTCCTGGCATCATAAAATTATGCCAGGAAGCCAAAAATGAAAGAAAAAAAAATTGCGTGATTTAGCATAATTTTTGGCATAATGCTAAAATTCTGGCAACACTGGCTGCGCTAGGTTACCATATCTACTGGATATAAGTACCAAATTTTTGAAGGAAAAAAACGAAAAGAACGAGGAAAATGCGTAAAATATAAATGAAAAATAACAAAGAATAGTAATTTAGTGATTCGAAAGTGAAACAAGCAGGGTTGCAGGGTCGCAGGTGGCCTGGCAATAGGGTTCCCGGAATTTTGATTTTCAGCGTTGGTGAATAATTTAAAAGAATTGTTAAAATTTAAAAAACTCGGAAAAAAGTTTGAAGTTGAACATTTTTTTAAATTGTATGAAGTGAAGACCAATTAATTTAATACAGATACTTAATTATGTAAGTCCAATACATGAAAAAATTCTTTTAAAAATTCTGAGTTGGAAATTTTGAGAGAATTTTAAATTGGAAAAAATGCCGAGAAAACGCAAAATTGCGTAACATTTCGCCTTTCGGGAAAATTCACAATTGGAAAAAGAAACTACTCCGCACAAAATAAAATGATCGTTCCCGTATAGGTACCATAAGGATGCAAAAAAAGTGAAAAAAATTTCCCAACGTGCTTTTTTTTTCAGCGAAATGAAGGGTAAATGTTTGAACTTCAATTTGTTGCAAGAATCAGACGATTTGGCCAATTTGAATAGATTTGGCAGAACATTAGGTCTAGGTTGGTGCATCCTGCTCCACCTTCCCTTTCCAACAAGTGTTTTGAAAATTGAAAGAAATTTGAAAAAAAGAATTTAAAAAACCCGGAAACGCGTTTTTGTTTCAGTTTCCGTTTTCCTGATTCTAGCGGTTCCAGCCGTTTCTTGAAAACGTTTCCGTTTCGTTTCCACAACACTGCAGTTTTTCACGTGCCTAAGCTACCTACGTATGTTATATGTACCTAAAAAACGCTATTTATTTTGTCGGTAAAACAACAAAATCCACTGATTCAATTTACAGAGAAACTGCATCACATCATATCACATCACCTCGTAGATGAGACATTTCAAAAAAATTCGACCCCTCTTCCCTTTTCGCTCAGAGAAGAACGAAACTAGGAGTTGGGAAACCTCAGAGTATTGTCATTAAAAACAACACGCAGTTCTATATAAACTTTTGGATAGTACCACCTGCTGGAAACATTATGGCCATCCTTTAAAATATGAGAATCGAGTTTCTAATACACTCCGCGCACAATTGACTTCGAAATTGGATAAACTTTTTTGCCCTTTACTATAGCTGATGGTTGAAAATTTGCAGATCTCGAATCTAAAGCTTTTTGATTTTTACCAAATTCAAATTGCTCACTTAAACGCACCAAAAATTGCAAATCAGAAGTACATATATACCTAATTCTTGATGAAATTTTCAAAAAATTTCACGGCAGTTCTACTAACTGGATTTTAATTTCCGTAATTTTCAAAAAATTCACGTTATTCATTCAATGGTTCAAAAAGTGAACCGAAAAATGTTTTGTTATTAAAATAAATTAAAATTATTTTTTGAAAAGTTTTGCGGCAGTTTTAGTAGTAGTATTCCATCTGAAATTTGTTGAAAAATTTCACCAAAAAATTTCCGAAACGATTAAGAAAATCTCTCTTTGATCTCAAAGAGTTCGAGTGAATTTGAATTTAAAAATAATTCTCGTCACTCGAAAGATGAGTGTAAATTTTTTGTGAAATGAGGGGGTTCCTATCCTTTTATGTGTCCCATTTTTTATTGGCCCACCTGAGATGTCATTTGCCCCCTTTTCAAACCATCCTGACTACGAGCCTGTGAATACCGAAAGCGCTTCTGTAAATTTAGATAAGCGGAGGTACATTTACATCTCGATTAGGTACCAT
Source organism: Pseudococcus viburni (assembly GCA_033439095.1). Lineage (NCBI taxonomy): Eukaryota > Metazoa > Arthropoda > Insecta > Hemiptera > Pseudococcidae > Pseudococcus > Pseudococcus viburni. Next base: position 368,627 of record JAVBJF010000327.1, on the reverse strand, counting down.
ATCTACCTATTTGTGAAGGGAGTGGAGAGTGCAGAAAGTACGCAATAACGCACATACGGTACATTACATATCCGTAGATGCGAGAGGAACAATAGATATATAGTCGATTGTATTCGCGAGTTTGGATGTTTTCCAAAAAACAACACATTGGAAACCATTTACCAACTCGTACTCGTATAATTCATATAAATTACTATTAGACGAGAAAAATGAAAGCGAAAAAATGAAGACAAAAAACTGTAATTTCGCCAACTTTTTTTGAATTATAGGTAGGTACCCATTTTTTTTTTTTTTTTTTTTTTTTTTTTTTAGTGGTTATAATATGTAGAACCATATAGAATAGATATTAGGTAACCCTCGTGGTTTTTAGCTTTTTACATGCCTGTACCGAGGTAGGGAGGTAATGAGTTGATACTTACACATAATTATTTACACGAATACCTAATACCTACGGCCTACATCTATTCATTTGGTCAAGAATTTGGAATTTGGTAGATAGGTACTTAGGTACTGTATACTTCTTTAGTATGTAGTATGTACGTAAACCTATGCACTCGTATATATGTATTAGGGTGGAGTGAAAAAAAAAACATATCTTGGATTTCGACCAAATTTGGTGAGGTGGTTTACTTTGAGTGGGAGACTTCCCAAAAAAATTTTGAGCCCCCAGGGGGCAAGTAGAGGGGAGCTGGGGGGGGCTCAAAGTGCACCTCCTTTTGAAAAAAACGCTGTTTTTTGTGTTTTTTTAGTAGAAAAAAATTGTGCGAGAAGCTGTCGTAGCATTTAAAAGTTGCAATTTGAGTTTCTACGTCTCCCTAAACCATCGCCATCCTTCTCCGATCAAAACTCAGAGCGCTACCAGGGGGTTGAAAAGTTGCAGATTGCAAAATTCAAGTAACATTTCGAGCAAAAAATGGCGCATTTTCAGGGAAGAAATGGCCAAATGAAAAAAAGAATTCGAAATTCGTGTTCAGCAGGTCAAAATACCCCGATAAACACACTTTTCGCGATAATTTTACTTCAAGTCTGAAAATTCATTTTTTCATAATGAAAAAGCAGTAAAAAAAAGTGAATTTTATCATGAAAAAATGAATTTTCAGACTTGAAGTAAAATTATTGCGAAAAGTGTGTTTATCGGGGTATTTTGACCTGCTGAACACGAATTTCGAATTCTTTTTTTCATTTGGCCATTTCTTCCCTGAAAATGCGCCATTTTTTGCTCGAAATGTTACTTGAATTTTGCAATCTGCAACTTTTCAACCCCCTGGTAGCGCTCTGAGTTTTGATCGGAGAAGGATGGCGATGGTTTAGGGAGACGTAGAAACTCAAATTGCAACTTTTAAGTGCTACGACAGCTTCTCGCACAATTTTTTTCTACTAAAAATCACAAAAAACAGCGTTTTTTTCAAAAGGAGGTGCACTTTGAGCCCCCCAGCTCCCCTCCACTTGCCCCCTGGGGGCTCAAATTTTTTTTGGGAGGTCTCCCATTCAAAGTAAACCACCTCACCAAATTTGGTCGAAATCCAAGATATGTTTTTTTTTTCACTCCACCCTAATATGTATGTACCTAATAATGAGACATTTTTGATTTTGAGAGAACAGGAAACGTGATCAACTTTTTTCGACCATCCCATCCCCATCCCCCCTCCCCCTCCTCCCCTTTCCCCAATATGCCACAGCCACACATATAGGCAGAGGCACCGCATTTCCTACTCTCTAAATCCAAATCAGTAAAATTTAACTGATTTGCAGTCATTTTTTACTGATTTGACTCACAGGAATTGGACCGGCCAAATTTACTGATTATCTGTAATATTAACTGATTGAATTCAGTAAAAAACAACTGGTTTTAAAACCAGTTATTTTTTACTGAATTCAATCAGTTAAATTTACAGATAATTAGTAAATTTGGCTGGTCCAATTCCTGTGAGTCAAATCAGTAAAAAATGACTGCAAATCAGTAAATATTTATAAATTAAGACGTCAGAATAATATTTTTAAAATATTATAATTAATTTTTAAAAATATAGTAATTAGTTGACAGTTATAATGTTATCATCACTATCATTACATTTTTATGAGGAATCTAACGGTACAACTTTTATTTCAATTGACTAACGAAAAATCCCTATACCTATCTGGGATTCGAACCTACGACCCTACGTTTTTATGTTCCTACCTACCTGAACTTAACCACTAGGCTACGGGGCTTATCTGAAATTAACTCTTTTAAAACAGTTTATATGTTTGCGATACCAATGTTTTTACTTCCTTTTTCATGAACACAATTTTTATAATATGTATGGTATCTGAATTTTTACTCCTGCATAAGGTAAATAGAAATCCTACATACAAGATGGGGGGGATATGATTTTAAGTTTGTAGAGTTGCATAAGAGCCACTCTTTCCACAGAAATATCATGTCTTGAAATTTTTATAATGGTATCTACATATTTCATCAAACAAGATGACAAATTTCGTTAATTTTTTTTTAAACAGATGCATACCATACCATTTTCAAACCAACTTTTCTACCAAATACCTATTTATCAAATTTAATTGAAGTATAAACTCAAAAAAAACTCAAAATTATTTACCCACCTTATGTGCATAAAGAATTAATAGTAGAAAAATTATTCATCCTGAAGTAAAGCACAGGGTACAACTCTAAACCAGAAGTACTACATATAAGGGCTTTAATATGTAAAAAGTAGACGAGCGTCTGTTTTCATTTTAGTGTTGTCGGGAATGTTTCTTTTCTAAACGTTTTTTTCCAAGTCCCAATTTTTTTCATATTTTTCGCATATCAAGTTTTTTTTTTAGTCGCAATTTTCTCAACTCAATTTTTTTTTTCAATTTTCTCATCTTAAATTTTTTTAGACGTAAATAATTATTTTCAACTCAAATTTTTTCAGACGTAATTTTCTCAACCCCATAATGTATCGAAAATTTCAGAAGCTGGAGTGCATTTCTCGAATTTTGGCGAATTTTTAAGATTTTTAAATAATGTTATAGCCCTAGCCCTGCAAAATATGAAATTTTGATCTAATCAGCAAAAAAACCTGAAATTTGGTGTATTTAATTTCGGTCTGCCGAATCGATTGGATGAACATCAGCACCTTTAATCGCAAATTACCCAAATTGGTGTCCTATTTCATCGATCAAAGCCCAATTTCCAAAATTTGCGACTTTGAGTTGAAATCCATATTTTTTGGATGACAATTATTTTTGGAAAAAATTATTTTTCTGCTAAAAAAGTATGAATTTGAAATAAAAATTACGAATTTCGGTGAATTGTGCTTTAATCCATCAAATAGGTAACCTAAATGAGTAATCCATGATTATAGGGGCTGCATGATTTTATGAAACAAAAATTTTACTCAAATTCATTCTATCTCCAAAATTAGAAAATTTCAGTTTCAAAGTCGGCAAAATCGTGAACTTCGCTCCTTCCCCAAGAAAAAATACTTCGCCACGCCACTGCTTGTACAATTGTACATACGTAAACTTGACAATTAATTTTTTGTGTACTTAATTTTCAAATAACTTTCCAACTGCTGTTTTTGAATTTCTACTCGTTTTTCACGAGCGTCTGTTTTCATTTTAGTATTATCGGAAAAGTTGCGGCACGATTTTTTTTTTCAAGTATTTGACGTCTGAATCAGAGATTTTCTAAACGTTTTTTTCCAAGTCCAAATTTTTTTCATATTTTTTCGAATTTCAAGTTTTTTTTTCAGTCGCAATTTTCTCAACTCAAATTTTTTCTTTCGATTTTTTCAACTCGACTCAAATTTATATCTATTCAAATTTTCTCAACTCAAATTTTTTCAGGCGTAATTTACTCAACTCAATTTTTTTTAGACGTAATTTTCTCAACTCAGATTTTTTTCTTCCAATTTTTTCTACTCAATTTTTTTTCTTCTAATTTGCAGCAGCATAATTTCTTTTTCGAGTTCTTATCATATGACACAAGTTATGAGAAAAAAAATTTAGTTGAGAGAATTGGAAGACAAATACTTGAGTTGAGAAAATTATAAGAAAAAAATTAGGTTGCGAAAATTATTAAAAAAAAATTAAGTTGCAAAAATTATAAGAAAAAAATTTGAGTTGAAAAAAATTTAAGTTGAGTACATTACGTCTGAAAAAATTTGAGTTGAGAAAATTTAAATAGATAAATTTGAGTCGAGTTGAAAAAATTGAAAGAAAAAATTTGAGTTGAGAAAATTGTGACTGAAAAAAAAACTTGAAATGCGAAAAATATGAAAAAAATTTGGACTTGGAAAAAAACGTTTAGAAAATCTCTGATTCAGACGTCAAACACTTAAAAAAAAATTGTGCCGCAACTTTTCCGACAACACTAAAATGAAAACAGACGCTCGTGAAAAACGAGTAGAAATTCAAAAACAGCAGTTGGAAAGTTATTTGAAAATTAAGTACACAAAAAATCATATATATTAAATTAATTGTTAAGTTTACGTATGTACAATTGTACAAGCAGTGGCGTGGCGAAGTATTTTTTCTCGGGGGAGGAGCGAAGTTCGCAATTTTGCCGACTTTGAAACTGAAATTTTCTAATTTTGGAGATAGAATGAATTTGAATAAAATTTTTGTTTCATAAAATCATGCAGCCCCTATAATCAAAGATTACTCATTTAGGTTACCTATTTGATGGATTAAAGCACAATTCACCGAAATTCGTAATTTTTATTTCAAATTCGTATTTTTTTAGCTGAAAAATAATTTTTTCCCAAAAAAATTGTCATCCAAAAAATATGGATTTCAACTCAAAGTCGCAAATTTTGGAAATTTGGCTTTGATCGATGAAATAGGTCACCAATTTGGGTAATTTGCGATTAAAGGTGCTGATGTTCATCCAATCGATTCGGCAGACCGAAATTAAATACACCAAATTTCAAGTTTTTTTGCTGATTAGATCAAAATTTCATATTTTGCAGGGCTAGGGCTATAACATTATTTAAAAATCTTAAAAATTCGCCAAAATTCGAGAAATGCACTCCAGCTTCTGAAATGTTCGATACATTATGGAGTTCTTTACGATGTCTTTAATTTTCAATTTTTTTTTGTTTGGGTTCAAAATGTTATTTAGAGTTGGGATATACCTCCCTTGTTAGGTATTCTGAACAATTAAATTACATTTCCCACCTTATTTCTGACAATCTTTATGATCACTGAACTACTTGAATTACTTGCATTTTCAAGTACATAACAGTTATTTCTTAGAAATGAAAAAGTTTAACGTATTTTTGAGCGTTTTTCTAATGGTAACAATGTTACTTTATACGCATGCGTTACAAGAACGTTCCACTGGCAGCTCAGTAAAAAAAACTGATTTAAGCAGTGATTTTCAAAAAACTGTAAAAAAATCAGTAAAAATTTCTTGATTTACCGGAAAAAACAGTGAAAATATGTTAATTGAATCAGTACTTTTCAAATTGACTGAAAATCAGCTTAAAATGTCAAAAAAGTACTGATTTCAATAAATTTTAACTGATTTACAATTAATCTTACTTATAATTTCAGTAAAATTTATTTTACTGGAATGAATCAGTTATATTTTTACTGATTTGGATTTAGAGAGTAGACTCGTTACATTCATGTATGTACGTAGGTAGGTATAGGGTATAGGTAGGTAAAGCTAGGTAAAGGTTTTTGTACATGCTGTACGCTGTAGTCGTACTTTACCTACTCTCTGATTCCGAATCAGTGAAAAATCACTGATACAGTCAGAATTGCAGTAGGTACAGAAAAAAAACGAGTTTTCACTGATTTTTCAAATAATTTCACAGATTTTCAGTGAATTTTCACTGATTTCCAGCGATTTCCTTTCAATGACTTGTTTTTAGTGAAAAAATTGTCACTGATTTTTTACTGTGCTGCAATTCTGACTGTTTTTCAGTGATTCTTGATAAATTTCACTGATTCAGAAATGAGAGAGTAGTCACCTACTCACCTACTACATATATATGCAGCAGGTGACTAACCTACTTATTTACACAAATTTGAATAATATTGGCAATAGTATGTCGGTGTCGGTATAACGACGCGACGCGACGCGACGAGGGAGTGAAACGGGAGTGCGGAGCGGGGCGGTGTATTCGTTGATTCGTTAACAGCGTAGGCGAGTTGCGTTAATTAAATGTAATTTATCGTCGTTTTACGCGTTTACTCGGTGATTATATGGTTAGGGTGACGTGACGTGACGTGATGCGTTGCGACGCGACGCGACGTCACGTCGCAATTAAACGCGCACCAGCGAAGGCAATTGGCATCGCTTCAACGAAACGATGAATCGACGATAATCCGATAAAGATAAGTAGGTATAGGTGCTCAGACGCACACACTAAAGCATACTCATGTATTTGCCTTTGTAGTAGGTACTCGTCTTAAACGACGATTACCGGTAAATGGTTCAACTACAGGTACGTCATTATAACGCGAACGCGAACGCCTTCCAATAAAAAAAAAAATACGAGTAAAATTAAGAAATAAAAATAAAACGTAATTTATTTAAATTACTTTCGCGTATTGTTAACCCGATAATCGTGTTACAAGCGTGCAGCGACGCGACGAATGTGAGCTCACAGCTCACAGCTCACAGCTCACCCAAAATACACTCTTGTGTTCCTAGTTCCTACTTCCTACTTCCTATGCACTATGCACTATACTCACATCATACATATTACATACTACATACACTACATAGATAAAGAATACAACAATCCTAGTAGGTACCTATACGTATTACCTAATACCTACGTAATAATCAGAAAAGCGCTAATTTTCGGTACCAGCCATAAAGTCCGCCTATCTTTTTTTAGTGTGTTTTGAAACTTTCAAATTTTTATACGGTTACCTACTCTCTCAGAATTCCAGCACAGAAAAGATCGAATTTCAGCGAATTTTCAATGCTTTTTCAATGAAATTCACTGATCTAGGTACTTGTCGACGCCCTAGAACTAAAATGGTCCAAGTGCCACTTTTTTCAAAAATGAGGTTTTTATTGCATTGATTAAAATATTAAAAAAACGTAGGTACCTAAATTTAATTAACTTAAACCTAAAAAAGTGTTTAAAATTTGCGAAGTCCATAAGTTCAATGCAAATTTTGCTACTTTTTTTGGCTTTCCTGTAAAAAAATCAATTTGGCACTTGGATCATTTCAGTCCAGGGCGTCGTTATAGTGAAATTTTTTTTATCGATTTTTCACTGTCAACTGTCAGCGGCTTCGGAAGCTTAATTTCTGGGAGGGAACAAACTAGATATGCAGACTTGGAATACCAGAAAGATTTTAGGAGAAGGGGGTTAAAAAGAGGCCTTATTTCGCACTGTCGCCTCAATACAGTACATATAATACTTATTGTTGTGATTTTGTTTATACCATAGCGAAACGAGGACGAAGCTCTAGGAAAATTGGATTTTTAACCCGCAAGAAAGACATTTTTTCATGTTTCAATGCTTCGGAAATCTCTATCTGATGTAATTGTTGGGGGGGGGGGGATGTACAATGTACCTCTTGAACCCTACTTTCCTACGTCACTGATTATTGTTTTACAATTAGGCTGTTGACGGTTTTTCAGTAACCTCCAATAATTTTTACCGATTCATTATACTGAAATACTTATTATTAAGGTGGTTTTTTTCATTAGGCGTGTTCCGCGTGTTGCATAATTAGATCGTTTGAAAAGTGAAACTGGAACAAGGAACAGTGATCGGTAACTGATAAGGTTATCTACTGAATTTCGTTTCGTTGATAATTTTCGCCATCAACTTTAAAATTTCAAAGGCCATGTAGTGCTCTCACTGCTCTCAAGAGTATTCTTGTCTATCATATATACAACGATAGGTACAATACAACATACTAAACTTCATCAAACTTTCGAGACATCTTTGGAAAGCGATCGTGAAAGCTGCACGCGAGCACCGCATCAAACGCTGATCAAACGTCACCCATATCGAAAAGAAACGCTTAATACGCGTACCTATGATATTAGGTATATCTAGCAATAAATAAGTTTTACCTGAATTGGAGCCTTCGTTGTGACTGTGGTGGTGGTGGTGATGGTGCAAACTGGTGGTATTGGAAGCGTTGTTGTTATTTCCAGTGCTACTGGTACTATTACAATTATTACTGCTAATGACCGTGGTATTACTATTGTTGTTGGTACTGCTACTATTGTTGTTTTTGTTGTTATTACTACTGCTATTATTACTGCTGCTGTTGTTGTTGTTGTTGTTGTTGCTGCTGCTGCTGCCGTTGCTATTGCTATTATTATTATTATTGTTGTTGTTGCTGTTGCTGTTGTTGTTATTATTATTGCTATTGTTGTTGTTGTTATTATTATTGGTAATACTGTTGTTGTTGTTGTTTTCATTATTCGACGATTTCGTTGAAAGTTCTTCGTGGTCTTCTTTACAAAATAATCCGTCATCCCGTAATGCAAATTCTTCGCCGGGCATTAAAGGTTTTTGGCAAGCGTTACATTTGAAACATCCTAAGTGATATATTTTCGTTCTGGCCCTCATCACAACGTCGGTTTTATTAAAACTTAAGCTACATTTATCACATTTGGTACCGAATAATCTGAAACAAACGAGCCACAAAACTGAATTAGGTGATTTCAGTTCCCAATAGGTGACTGGTGAGTGGTGAGTGGTGAGTGGTGAGTGGTGACGGATGGCTAGCGGCTGGGCTGGGCTGGGCTGGGCTGGGCTAGGAGCTATGGCTGATGGCCTACTTAGGTATGTTAGATGCAAAATGGATACATGCATCCACTATCTAACCATGTCCTAATCCCAAATAGGTAAGCTTGGTATGATTATACGATCAATAATGGTACGGTCTCGTATACGAGTAAGAGACCACAAGTATAGTACATATAGATAGGTAGTAGGTACCTATACTTGTATCTACGCGAATAATAAAATGTGTGTTTATGTTACCTATAAATACTTAGGTACCTACCTACACCTAGCTACCTAGTATCTACACGGTTAGATACGAGCGGCGTAACTAAACATTCCTTCTTGGGAGGGAGGGGGAAGAGAAATCATATAATAAAAAGTATATCTAGGTATATTTTTACCACGTTTATTGCAATGAGTCGTGAAAAAAACTAACATGTCAAGATTTTGAAGCCTGAATTTGAATTTCATTTCAAGGTACCGGTATGCACGAACTCGAGCGAAATGGGAGCAAAAAATTTTTCAAAAAAAATCAAGAGCCAAAAATTACCGATGAAAAAATTGAAGTATAAAAGCAGAAGAATTCTTGTAAGAAAGGCTTAGAGATAACAATAAAAAGAGTTTTGGATTCTGAGAAATATATACTCAATTTTCAAAGAAGTTTAAAAATATTTGGGCCGGAGCGAAGCCAGAGAAAAAAACTTTTAAAACACGCTCAAACGCTGAAAATTACGTCGAAAGTCGAAACAGAGTCAATTTTTTTCAGATTAAGAATAAATACATACTTACGTTATTGCTGTCGAAGAAATAATAGGTATGGTTTTCAAATTAGTTGTAAGAGGAAAGTGCTTTAACTTCGACCGCTTCCTATTTTCGACCACCGGCCGATTTCGGCCGCTATGGACGCAATCTACACGAACATTTTTTTTCATGTTCCTTTTTCATAGATGAACAATTTGAGACCAAAATCACAACCCTACAAGCAAAATTAGCGGAGAAAATTGAAAAAAAAAAAACAAAATCGCGTAGGTGAAAAATTTTTTTTACGTATTCTTTGATCTCAAATTATGAATGTTTTTATAAATAAATTCTACCAAATAATTGTGAATTGTGATGGGGCATGGTGTCAGATTTCGATAAAATCATCGTTTTTGAAAACAACTGGAGATACGCAACAAAAATTTTCACCAAAGTTCAAATTGTTTGGGGTGCCCTAATCTCGACCAGTTATACTATCTTATGTAATCTGTTTTTTGAATGCGATTTTGTTTTTTCTGATTTTCTCCGCGAGTTTTGGCTGTAGTAGGGTTGTCTTTTTGGTCTTATTTTGTTTATCTGTGATGGGAGAATATGAAGTCCTCACGGGAAGAACGGGTTAACTGAGGTTTTTTTCAAAGATGACTTTTTTTTGCCATTGTGTACAATAAACCATGTACTTTTATGTGGTTTATATGAAAAATGTCCAACTTTTCAAATTTTGTCAATAAAAGCAAAAAAGAATTTTCAAGAAATTAAAAACACGGAAAGAACGGGTTAACTACACTAAACAAAGAAAAAAATGTGCAAAAAGCTGATTTTTGTTTTTTAAGTAGTTGATTTAGTGTTGTGAACATGAAAAAAAAATTATAATTTAACAAAAGATAACTCATAGGTGGAAAAAACTGATTAATTTCAGAGAAAAAATATGTTAATTTCAAGAAAACGCGGAAAGAACGGGTTAACTGTGTCACTTTACGGAAAGAACGGGTTAATTGAGGCACTTACACGGAAAGAACGGGTTAACTTTTCAGAATGTTGTTCAAACGCATCGCGTGTTGAGTAACTTTGAAGCTTTCAAAAAACTTTTGAGCAGTATTTGCCGATGTAAAATGATTCTAATTGACATTTTGAAAGTAATAAAATCGAAACGAAACTTGAAACCCTATATTTTTGTTCAGTTCCATTTCAACATAATCTTTAAATCGTTCTCCTGCAAAATTTATAAAATTTCAGTTAACCTGTCCCGTCTTCCCGTGAGGTCTTCATATGAAAAAATTCTTTTCGGGTTAGATTCCGCTCTATGCGGGCGAAATCAGCTGGTGGTCGAAATTAGGAACCTAAATTTCAAAATCGATTTTTGAGTTCCCTCAGAAAAAAAAATGGCAAAAAATACAAAAAATGATTGTATTGGCTCAAAATTTTAGGGAGTAGTAGAGGAAGGATCAAGGTATTTTTAAAGCCATTTTCGACGTTTCTACCTCAAAAAATCTTCGTTCGGTGGAAGTTTGAAAGAAAGTGGTCGAAATATGGCAACCTTACCCTCACTTCTTAGATTATCGGTGTTTTTTGTCATCACCCGGTAATTTGCCAATATTGTCGACAAACTAACACTTTGCTTATAATGTTTTGAAATTCTGGTATACCTATGGGAAGGAGGGAAATGGGTGTTACACTCCTTACACTGCCCCCTGTGCTAGCAATCTATACTTTTTTGGGAGTTAGACTTGAAATGTTTGAAAAAAACTGATCCAAATACCACCTGAGTATTTTAGGAAAAGAAAAAAAATTCTCGAGTCCGTGCAAAGCGAGGGCAATAAAAAATTGAAAATTTCAACTATGTACCATACCAACACGTTCTTGAATTGATCCTAACGCATTGCGTTACCGCGAGGCATAAGTATAAAAACCGTTCATATTATGAGGAAATGAAAAATTAATTTCTGAAACTTACTTACGTCACTGCGTAGAACGCTGTCACGTTAGGTATTAGGTAGCTAGGTACTAGGTAACTACATAGTAACTACTAACAGCCTAACAGCCTAACTCACCTACCATCTATCAGGTTACGACAACGGTTACGTTGGAACAAAGGTACCTAATTTGAAAGAGTACCTAAACTCGCGAAATAAAAATATGGTAGGTACTCGATAAAGAACAAATAAAATAAAATCGAAACGAAAAGAAACGAAACGAAAAAAAATGCGGAAGAAGATGCGTCAAAGTCGGAAGGTGAAGTAAAAGGCCGTGGGTGGCCCGCTGTGCTCTAATCGGCGAGTCGCGTCGCCGCCGCTGCGTTGAGTGTTTATTTTGTCAAAACGTTTGACAGAATGCAGACAACGAAAAGCCATCAAACACATCGACAAGCGACGAGCGACGACGACACTCGACACCGTAGATATATATTAGTTACTTATACACTCGGCAGTCTCACCCACTCACTCCCCCCCTCACTCACTATACGCAGAACGCACGCTGTGGCTGTAGGTTCACTGTATGTGTGTGTGTAATGTGTATACCTAGACCTACAGTACATTACATTTACATTACAATATATACACGCAATCTACACAGTACACAAACCCTATAGCAACGCATCACACATTTACACACACGCATCAACACACAAAAAAAGTAGGAGGATTGAGGAAGTGAAGGTAAGTAAATGCCCACTGAATCAAGCGCAGCGTCACACACTACACAGTGTCCCAAACGTGCAAGCTAGGGTGAAATGGCTCGATTACTAAAAAGTGCCAGGCGGTATGGAAAAAAGTGCACCGTGGAATTATACCTTGAAGTATGTACATTCATGTCGTGTTTTCAAAAGTTGCATTTTTTTTGAGTATTTTCGAAATACTCACCCTCGAGTGAGGGGGTGAAAATTGAGATTTTTGAAATTTAGGGAATGGGGGGGGCGATATGGGTGTCGAAATATAGGTTCTGAGGGGCGCTAATTCCGATTCCGGTACTTGTTTGACCCCAAATGAGCCCCCTAAAGAAGGAAAGGAAGGAAGGGGGCGCAAAATTTTGAAAAATACTATAATATGGGTATTGAAATGTAGATTTTCCAGGGCGCTGAATCTTATTTCGGCACTAATTTAACCCAGAACTCAAAATCAAGGCCCTCAGGGAAGAGATAGAGACCCAAAATTTCAAAACGTATCTAGTATCTAGGTATCTACTATAGTCTATAGCCTATAGGTACGCGGTTACGCGATGGGGAGTGCTTACTGTCATCAGGTAAAGATATTAAGTACCTATAAGTATTGTATTAACGCTCACTGCATAGCTTACCTAACATAATCTTTTTTACAATACGTTTTGCCATCGCGAACAAAACAGGTACAAGTTTCATCTAAAAATTGTTGGCAGTCGGCGCATCTCAAGCAAGCAGCGTGCCATTCCAGGTCCGGCGCTACTCTTAAAATATATTGATCGTGTATTTGCGAGCCACATCCGAAGCACGAACTTATTCTTCTCTTTTCTGAAACAAAACAACGCCGAACTAATGAACGAAAAATACCGAAATCGTAATAAAAAGCCACGGATATTCGCTAATAAAATGTGTAGGTACCGAACAGCCTCCGACTTCCAACCTTTGTAAGAGCTGAAAATTTTTAGTTCGGTAGGTACACCTAGGTAACTAGATACTAAAGTACAATTTGGTGAGACCGCAAGTATTTAGGCTGTCATATATTCGCGAGTCGCGAAGGAAGCAAGGAAGGAAGGGACGCGGGAACCCTTCAACTCCGAACTATAGACGATTGAACGAAACTGGTATAATAGGGTAAAGAACTTGCGAAGAGCTGAATTTTTGATCGGGGATAATATTGAAATGCGCGTTCGCAGAAAACGATTTTATTTCTGCAAAGCTTTTCTAAACATCGAAAAAAATCGCAATGTTCAAGTACCTAAGTACACCAACCTACTTTTTTTTCTTTTTTTAATATAAGCGTTTAATGGAATAACGGCATTGAGAAAAATGGGTAGCTCATTATCGACCACTTTTTTTTGAGGCCTCGTCATTTCAAAAGTATAAGGGTTGGAAATGCGATTGATGGCTTAATGGATACCTACATCCTTCCCCTACAATTTTGGAAAACCCGGGGTCAATCAAAAAAATTAGTATTTTTTAAGAATTTTTGACATGGATATGTTTTAGGGCGGGGGGGTAAAATTTGAAAAGTGTAACGTTACGCTGGAGGTGTTACGTAACGCTGGGATGGTTACGTAACGTTTTTAGATTAAGACATAATGACATTATGTTAAACTTCAAAAAACTTGGAAAAAATTTGTTATATAATTTTATAGTTACATAATGTTGTTATATCAAAACATAATGACATTATGTTAGACTTGGAAAAAGTTAGAAAAAATTGATTTTAGATGAAGATAATAATGATATTATGTTACACTTTTACAGTAATATTGGTTAAAGTTACAACACGCTTTTATATTAAGATAGGTATAATGACATTGTGTCAGACTTGAACAGCGAGTTTGAAAGACTGAGTGATGTGTGCATTTTAGAGTTGAAGGATGTTGATGATGTTGGATTTTTTAGGGCTAAAGGGTAAAATTTGAAAAGTGTTATGTAACACTGGAGGTATAACTTCATTCTGGTGGTGTAATGTAATGTTGGTGGTGGTTACATGATGTTTTTAGATCAAGACATAATTACATTATGTTAAACTTGAAAAACTTAGTTTAAAACATTTTTAGGGCAAGACATAATGATGTTAGATATTTGAAGAATTGAAAAGGAATTGAGATGAGGACATATATATTTATTGGACAGTGGAAGAGAACAGAAGAATTAGGGCCGGTTTTTCAATCACCGGTTAATGCAAAAGTAGGTGAAATAACCGTCGGTTAAGCGCTAACTTCGAATCAGAAGCGTCGGTTAGCCGCTAACCATCAGTTAAAAATCCGTGAGCACGATTGATAAACCGGCCCTTAGTGTCTTCGAAATCAGGGCTGTCTAGCTAGCCAATAGCTATTAGCCATTAGCCATTAACCAAGATTTTCACTCCTTTTAGCTAGCCAATCAACTCTACTAGCCATTAGCCATTAGCTTTAGTTGATCAAATTGAATGGCTATTGGCTTTGTTTTTTTTGTTAATTTTTCTCTTCTTGAGAAATTTTTTGAGAAATTTCTCATTTTATTCCAAATTTTATTAGTCATTTTTTCTTATAAATGTGTAAAATTGTGATTTGTTTGTTTTTTTTGCTTTTTTTCTTCAAAGGAAAAATATTACCATTTTTTTTTTACATTTTTGCACATAAAAAACAATAATGAGTATTTTGAGATGCCACATGATTTTTTTCAAAAATTAGCCATTAGCTAGCCAATAGCTAGCCAATCAACTCACACTAGCTAATAGGTAGCCGTTAGCACTAGCCAATGAATTTTTTTTTTAGATTTTAGCCGTTAGCTCTAGCCAATGCGATTGGCTAGACACCCCTGTTCGAAATGTGGGTCTAGGGAAGAATGCTGATGGTGATGTAATGTTTTTGGATTAGAACATAACATATTATGTTGGGACATAAAAAACTTGAGATAAAAAACATTTTTAGGTTAAGACATAATGACATAATGTTTATTAAACTGTGGAAGAAAATAGAAATGGTCTCTTTGAAATGTGAGTCTAGTGAAGAATGCTGATGATGTAATGTTTTTGGATTAAGACATAACAATATTATGTTGGATGCAAAAAAACTTGAGATGAAAAACATTTTTAGGTCAAGACATAAAAGAAGAATGTGTGTTTTTGAAATGTCATATTAGCAGAGAATACCTACTGATAAAAGTTTTTAGATTAGACTTAACGATATTATGTTGGATGTAAAAAACTTTAGATAAAATAAATTGTTAGGTTAGGACATAATGACACGATGTTTATTAAACTGTGGAAAAGAAAATAAGAATCGGTAATCAGTGTTTTCAAAATGTGGGTTTAGCAAAAGTTGAAAGTTTTTAGGTAAGTTATAATGATATTACGTTAGATATTAAAAAATTAAATCAAGACGTATTGATATTATGTTTAACTTGAAAAAAGGAAATATTTCAAAATTTAACAAGAACATATCCATGATCCAAGGTTTTTACCCTAAAGGAAAAAGTGTGTTTTCTGAGACTTGTCAAAACGTGAGGTTGAAATTTTGGGTTCCTAATATCGACCACCAACTGATTTTGTCAGCTATGAACGAAATCTACCAGAAAATATTTTTTTTGTGTTTCTCTTTCACAGATGAACAATTTGAGACCAAAATGACAACCCTAAAACCAAAATTCGAGGAAATTGAAAAAAAAAAACGAAATCGCTTAAAAACAACAGATTAGGTACATAAAATTATAGGTGGTCGATAATGGGACACACCATAAAAATGAACTTTGAGTGAATTTCTTTTTTACTTAAAGCTGTAATTATTAAAATGTGATGATTACACCAGAAACTTTGAACTTTCTCAATCACAAAAACACTAGAAACATTTAATTCGATGATTTTAAAAAAGAATTCCAAGGCGTGCAAGCAATTGCTAAAAAAAAGTTTTTGGCCTTCCAACTTCTTTTCTACTTTTCTCCGCGAGTTTTAGCTTTCAGGATGTCAGAGTGGTCTTAGTTTCCCGGATTTTCACAGACGAATATGAAAAAAATTTTCAGCTCTTTGTCGCCCATTGCAGCGGAGATAGACGAGGTGGTCGACATTAGGCACCGGTCGATAATGGGCTACCTTACCCTTAGATACATTAAAATGAGGTATATTTGCTTTTAGGCGAACTTAAGAAAATGAGTACATTAAATTTTTTCAAGTTCGCCCTAAAGCAAATTCACCTTATTTTAATGTAAGTATCTAAGTATCCGAAGGCTTAGGTATAAAGGGGAGAGGTGGAGCATTGAATTGTGAGGAGACAATCTTATAAATATGACCTACCTACCTATCTACTCACTGGGGTGGAGTGAACAAAAAAAAAACCTTGGATTTTGACCAAATTTGGTGTCGTGGTATACTTTGAATGGGGTTTTCATCATTTTTTTGAATAATAAAGTTTAAACAGTTTCATAATTGTTTTCAACTCTTTCGCAAGGTTGATTACACTGAGTGACGAGATATGGACCTGAAACTTGCACCATTGAATATCTCGTGAAATTTTACTACAGGACCACCAATTTTTCATCATAATTTCATTTCTATACCTTCACAACTCGTAGAAATTGCAAAAAATGTAATGAAAAACTTCAAGAGCTTTTTTCTCGAAAAGTTGTTTGTAGCACTTCTCAACTTTAAAGTGTCATAACTCGACGAGTTTTGCTCCGATTGAGCTGCGATTTCCTCCATTCGGTTCCTCGTACATTTTTATATCAGAAAATGTCAAAATCTCATTTTTGACCCCCTTCACCTTAAGGTATGGTTATGGGTTTTCATGACAACGTGTTTCGCTCGGGCGAAAATTTTCGCGAAAAAAGATCTTCAAAATATGAAAAATCGCCACTTTTTCCTCATTCAGATTTTCCAAAACATGGCCAATAATTTCGAATTCTGTCCCATTCCCTCCACTTTTCTTCAACATCGCGGTGACGGGCATCACAGTAGGTAGTTCTTTCTCATTACAGTTCATTAGAAAATAAGTTTCCGAAAAACTTGAATTTTAATTTAAATGAATTCTGTGGATAGAAAAAGTGTAAATACCCTGAGCGTAGCAAGGTTTTTTTTTTTGAATAGGTAATTCATAAATAGACAAGACACGCATTTAAATATCATTTTTTATTGTACATTAAGTACGGTTAACAAAAAAATGATGAATAAAAAAAAACAGTCAAAAGATGGAATAATATGGCCCAAGCGAAGCGAGGGCGAAATTTTCTGAAAAATTTATACTCAATAAAATAAGTAGGTACCTAAAAAAAAGAAACACTATTTTAAAATTGATTTATCCTTTATCTTTGGATTTTCAAAACATTGTAGAGAAGATTCCAAAATACCCCGATTTTCGTAGGGTTTCCAGAAAATGGACACCCTGCTTCATATGTAGGTAGGTAGTATCTTACCTGCCTACACCTAGTTACCTACTTCTAGACTCTGGGTTCTAGGTTTAAATTGGACTAAAATACAGGTACATGGACAATTGGACATACCAATAGGTAGATAACAGATATCAGGTTCTCACTTCTGTTAGCTCTGGGTGCATGTATGTACCTACCTACCTACTACCTAGTACCTACCTAATTTTAATTATGCTTATTACCTTTAACACCGAGTTAGCAAGGTAGCTATAGCTAACAGCTATAACGTAATATGTAGTACATATAGGTATACGGTAGTCGTTACTCGTTACTATAAAATGTAGGTTTAGGATAGTTAGGTCTAGACAGATGGACTCGAGTGTACGGGTGCGGGTGCGGGTGCGGGTGCGGGTGCGGGTGCGGGTGCGGGTGCGGGTGATGTTTGCAAGTGTAGTGTAAGATGGTATCATTATCGTGTTAGTAAAATTAAATTTTTCATTTTCGTGCGTTTTCACGGAATACGAATGCGAATGCGCAACCGCGGTAGTTACGTTACGCGGTACGGCGCGGCGCGGCGCCGGCGGGGCGTAAGGGTGATGAGGTGTGATGAGACGATGCGATGTAAAGTGATTGCCATTTTCATTCGGTTACGGCGTGGCGCCGGCGGCCGGCGGCTGGCGACTGGCGACTGCTGGCCGGTCAATTCAAAAATGTCGAAAGTTCGCTGCAGACGCGAACGCAACGCGACACGAAGAAATTACGACCAGAATTAAGAAGATTAGAAGCGAGTGTCAGGCGCCGGATTAGCGTGACGCGCTGCGCTGCATCGTTCCGCATCAAAAAAACCGGTTGGTTTACAGACGCGAACGCGTCGCGCCGTAGCTTTCGGCGCAATTTATAACACATTTATACGTATCATCGTACGTGTTACATGATACAAGATTACCTACATACAGATGGATGCGATGCCTATAAGACCTAGCGACCTACGACTACGAGTATACTAGCACTAGCCACTAGCCACTAGCCACTAGCCACTAGCCGAATAGCCATAGGTATTACGTATGGTAATAGGTAAAGGCGGACGTAGTGTAAGTAGGCCTAATAGGTAACATTATTATATGTATTTCCTATTTCATTTCTACGAAGAAAAATTGAAAAACGTTATAAAAAATTATTATCTTCTGAAAAAATTGTGCTTTTTGGTTTACACAGTTACTACATAAATAGGTAATCTCTAAAATAAATTTAAATAAATTTTGAATTTTTTAAATAGGTATAATTTTTTAATCTCCTAGCCCCCGTCGCGTTTTGCGTGATATTGGAACTCGAAAATCAAACATTTTGGTTTTTCGACCCATCCTATTACACAGCTAAACTTATAAAACAATATTTCATTCATGTCAACACATGACACATGGCATACGGCTGACGGGCTGATGCCTGATGCCTGATGTCTGATGGCTGGTGGCTGGTGGCTGGTAGTTTACGTTTGTTGCACGGTGGCGCGACGCGATGCGCATTGCCAAAAATCACGGCTATACGGTCTAGTATGTTGTACTCACGTTAGTAATCTACAATTGTACCAATATTGTATGTACAGTGCTACAGTCGCACATTCTTGCTTGCATGTAGGAAGGTAGGTGGGTAAGTAAGTAGGTAGTAGGTAGTAGGTACCTAACGAGTAGATGATTTTTACGCGGCGGCGGCAGTCAACGCCACTGTAAATAACCTTAACCATTTTCTAACGCCACGCCACGCTACGCCGTCTTTCAACAGCGAAGTGCAAACAAAGGTAAACAATCAATAATTTAATCAGCAAGCATCGCCATACGGTAGATACTACGAGTAGATACCGTAGGTATTAGGTACAAGTACATTAGGGTGGAGCGCGAAAAAAAAAACATACCTCGGATTTTGACCAAACTCGGTAGAATTGTTGGGTCACTATCGGAGACTACCCAAAAAAATTTGAGCCCCCCCCCCGAGGAAGATTGGGGGGAGCTAGGGGTTCTCAAAGGACACCTCCTTTTGAAAAAACGCGGTTTTTTGTGTTTTTAAGGTCGAAAATATGGCGTGAGATTCGTGACACAGCACTACAAATGTGCGATTTGAGTTTCTACTTCTTCCTAAACCATCGCCATCCTTCTCCGATCAAAACTCAAACGGCTACCAAGGGGTCGAAAAGTTGCAGATCGCGAAATTTCAATGTTGTGAAATTTTTCTGGCCTCAAATTAATTACTTTTACATCGCGCCGGGTAATTTTTTTTTTAAAGAAATTTTCGAGAATTTTTCTCGATCAGTGCAGCCAACTGCGAATTGTGACACTCAAATTTCTGGAATTCGTATTTATCTGATCATGAAGTGACTAACTACGAGTATATCTTATGGCTAGAAAACTCCACAAACTTCGCGCCGGTTCTCTCATTTTCGCACGATCGCGGTCATTCGATTTTTATTGCCTATAGCGCTAGCGTTTTTACATACCTACTTATTACTTTTTTGGTAACAGGTAGGTACCGTATACTTTAAATATCTGTTGAGGTACAGATACATACAAATACGAAAGTATAATACCTATACGTAGGTAAATACCTTTTATTCAGCGTTTTTTTGTTTTGTATTTATTTTTCTTTCTCCTTTCTTTCTTTTTTTTTTTGTATTCTTTCTCTCGTCCATTTGTTCGTTGAGTTTGTTTCAGTTTCAACGATCAATTTGGGCAAAAAGAAAAGAAAAAAGTCATTAGGTAAGAAGTACGCAAGTACGCGTATTACCGCAACTTTTCCCACAATATAATGTTCCCATTACCTTGAACGCGATATAAATACGTATATACTCGTACGTGTAAAACCGATTTTAAGACGTTCGTATAAAAATCATTAATTCTTTCAATAATTAACCGCGTCACGCCTGCGCCTCACCGCGCCTCGTCTTGCCTGAAGACGCGACGCGACAGTTATACGCACCCGCTTACTTACTTACTTATTTTTTTGTTTGTTTGTTTTTATTCATTTATTTATTTATGTACAGATACTTTTACGTACCTGCCTAAAGAACACAAATCAGTTCCAAAATGTATAATGCCTACTTACTCAAATGGATACCTCTATCTACGTAGGTAAGGTACCTAACTGCCTATCAATAACAAAATACTCTAATATACAGATAGGTAAGGTACCTCCTAGGTACACTAGGCTGGAGAGACTTTTGAAAGTGTCCTTCGATTTTGCTACATTTCCAATATATTCTACCATATACCTATGTACTAAAGCTATTAATGCCACCTCATGATATACCTGACTTCCAAATTGATATTATTCTGAAATGTAAAATCTCCATTAAACAATTAAAAAATATATTAAATTCTTGGGCACTTGAAAAATGGCAAGTACGTTGGAATTTAACTGAAAATGCTGAAATAACCCATATCCTTATTCCCAAACTTGAACCCTTTTACACATCCTCTTTTGAAACAAATTATCACACTGCACAAATTTTTACAGGTCATGGCAATTTTCAATATTATTTAAATTTTATTAAAAAAGTAAAATCTCCGTTATGTCGCTGCAAAGAAGAAAATGAAACACCATACCACCTCCTTTTTGAATGTAACTTCCCCCTAATAACTACCATAAGAAATAAATATACAACAAAGTTTGATTCCACTTCCCCTTTACCCTGAAGAATTTTATTACTCATCCGAATAGAAATCATGCAATATCAATATAACAATTACCATTTCATGTAGGTAACTCAATTATCTATTTCCAAGTCCACCGTTCATCATCCTTCATATCCAGAAATCACATTCTACAAACTTACCCTACTCATGTTTACTTGTTAATTGTATTTAATTTTGTTTGTACTTCGCATCTTATGTAGGTACTAAGAAGTAATTAATATTCCTGTTCGTCTCCCCTCCCCTCAGCTATCAATAAACCATTGGTATGGCAGTTGAGAAGGAGGTATGTAATAGGCTAAAGAAATAAATAAATTCGTTTGTTTTTCAAAAAAAAAAAAAAAAAAAAAAGTACTTCGAGTAAGGTACCGCTCAGAAAAATTTACAGGCACCTAGGTATACCTAAACTGAATCGCATTCGCATCTCGCCGGCTACCTAAGATTTTCGACTATGAGAGTTTTTTGAGGGGCCAATTATTCACAAACTCAAAATTCTGCGATTCTCAGTCCGAAAATTCCCAAAATCCAAGATGCCGCATAGTTCGCAAGGTGTGATTTTAAATTTTGCGTCGCGTCGACCTGTAAGTGTGTCAGACGAAATAGAACCAATAGCGGTAAGTAAATTATCGCATTGAAACTTAACATTTTCAATCTGTATCAGTTACCTAACGTTTTTCGAAAAGCAGGAATTCAAAACAAACAAAATCGAAACACGCATCAACTGTTCATTTTTTCAATTTCAAGCTGCAGTATTTTCACATTTTTAGCAGCGTTTTTCCTAAAAGGTTACGAGGTGCTTCCTTTTTTTTTTTTTTTATTATTTTTTTATTATTTTTTTCTAAAATAGGATACAGGTAAGAATTGTAATTACCTATACCTATTGATACCGCAACAGCAACAGCAAACGAGTAATGACTAATGAGGAAACAGATAAAGGTAAATATGAGTACGGCGTATCAAGATTAGTAATATTAGTATAATGTATGTATTATGCAGGTGTAGATGTAGGTGTAGGTGTAGGTAATAGGCAGGTTAGGTACCGTATTCGGTATTACATATACATACAAACTCGTATGCGTGTAATGTACCGGTATAGAATGTATATCATAGTCTACCTGTACCTACTACCTAGCACTAGCACCTACTACCTACCGTATATACTCGTACATCTATACAGTATACACCTATATACGTGTTAATTTGACTATCGGATGCCTAACCGCGCTGCATTGTCGACTCGAAGACTCGAAAGGGGTGGTAGCTCTAGCTTTGAATTATAAGCCGAGTGCTAATTAAGCCACACAACGACAACGTTTCCGTATGATTTACCTGTACCATACCAAAAGCAACAACCGCCACGCCAGCGCCACACAGCACGCGAACAGGATTTTATATTACGTATATACGAGATACGACCCGATATACCCATTTACCTAATACCTAATACCTAATACCTACCGTATGTAAACGTGAGCGCGTACAGCGCCGCGTAGGTCTACGTCTACGTCTACGTCTACGTATATACAAGTAAATATAGGCGCAAGGCAAAAACGACCGGTAGCGGTAGCTCGCTAGCTCCAGTAGCTCCTCGCTATTACCTAATACCTAATGCGTCTTGCGCCGACTGATTCAGTATCAGTAGCTTCACTACAGCGCAGCGTGAGCGTGAGCGTGCAGGTAATGCCTAATTACCTACCTACATTAGGTATAGGTAGTAGGTACATCCTCACTAGGTAGTGCGCAGCAAGTATTCGACGATAGGGTACTAGGGTACCGCACTCAACGTGTAGTACATACTACACAGATACAGGTAGGTAGCTACTAGCTAGGTACTACATGATAGAGCTGCGCGAATACCACCACCCCCCCCCCCCATTAGCCCTCAAAAAAAATCAACAACACGGCTCGCCTGGGCTGAAATTCGCTTGGAAATGCGAATTATTTCATCAGACTGGGTACTCAAAAGTAAATGGATTTCAAATTTTTAAATGCGCGAGTTGATTTCCACACGTTCTAAATCGAATAATTACATTGCATACTTTTGTACCTAAGTATTATACGTATTACTATTGGGTACGCTTTAACGAGGGCAATTTCTTTTTTGAAAAAATCATAATTTAATGGACGAAAACATGCATTCAAATCATTTTTTTTTGTACAATAGGTATATGGTTAACAAATGCCAAATAAAAAAAGTTTCACATGTTAAGGAACGGTAGAATTTGGTCCGAGGGAACTGAGGGCAAAAAAAATTATGATAAAATTAGCAAAGAAGCACTTCACAGATGATTTATCTTTCTTCTGGATTTTTACAAAAATCCAGCGGAAATTCAAAATTTCCTGACTTTTCCAGATTTTTTAAGAAAGTGGACACCCTGTTATAGTTTTAATTTTAGAAGATACCTATAAGTCGAACTTTTTCCGATGGCGACGATATATTTCGAGAAATTTTCACGCTTAGTAGAAAAATGAGAGAAACGATACATCGCATCGAGACAAAAAAATCAAACAAAATTCTTTTTTAGTAAAATGTATATTATTTTATTACCTAATCCACTTTAACTGAATGGTCTCCGTTAAGTCGAATGTACCTATAGCTACCTGTATCCTGTACGTATATACTAGGGCTGGCGATTATAATCGATTATTTTTTTCTTTATAATCGGCCAAAATTCTTAATCGGTTAATCCATTACCTAATCGATTAATCGGCCGATTATTTTTAATCGTTTAATCGACCGATTATTTTTAATCGTCTAATCGGTTGTTTTTTTGGAAGTCAAAAAAGTAGTTCAAAAAGCACGGATTTCTGTTTTTTGTTATCAAAACATCTGGTTGGAAAATTTTCATTTTTAAAAAAAACGATGAGTCAGCAAATTTCTCTTTTTTAATAATATTAGTTGACGGATTTTTCATTTTCAACCCCGAGATTTTTGCCCAAACTGAAGATTTTCACATGAAACAAAGAACTGAAATTGGATTGCAAATTTTTGTCCCAGGACGGGGAGGGGGGAGGGGGCGAAGGTAAATTAATTGGTCGATTTGAGAAAATCGGACGATTATTTTTAATCGATTAATCGGACGATTATTTTGAATCGATTAATCGGGTGATTATTCTTAATCGATTAAAATTCGAATAATCGATTAATCGATTTTAATTTCTATAATCGCCAGCCCTAGTATATACGTACTTACATGAGTAAGTATATTTATATTTACCTAGTTGAAGTTGATTAAATCAGCTTTAGTCTGTAACTGCCAAATATTAATTGGCGATTTACAGTAAAGTCGAATTTAACTAGGCAGGTGCCTAGTTAAAATCGATCTTAACGGAGAATCAAGTTTGAATGGTAGATACTTTCTCAAATAATTGAATCAGTGAAAATTCACTGATGCAATACCCAGAATTGAGTCACCGCAGAAATCAATGAAATATCTACACAAGATACATACGTTTACGTACCTAGCTACCTACTGATTCAATTGGTGAATTTTCAATTCCGAATCAATCATTTTTCCTCATACTTAAGTAGGTAGTACGTACTGATTCGATCAGTAAATGTAAATGTAAATGTTTACTGATTCATTTTAGTAGTTATTGAAAAAATTACCTATGGTACTGATTCAAAAATGAAAATTCACTAATTGAATCAGTGCATGGTTTTTCAAGGCACCTAAGTATTTGCTATTTCATCGATTCTTTAATAACCAAGTAATTAGGTATATGTATACTTAGACCTACCTAGAAATGTATTTTCTCGGCAACAAAAATTTTGCCTTTTTGACTCGTCAAGATTCGAAAGGCGGCTAGCAAAATACCGCTATATAAAACTACGGATACATGCATGAATATGTAAATGTATCGATATCGGTAGGTAGGTAATGGGTATTAGGTATAACACATACATATACACAATTTAGATACTATGCGTACATCTACATGTGCGCAAGTGGACGCATGTGTGTGTGTGTGCGCGCGCGCGCGGTGCATAAGTAGAAGAACGTTGCCATGGCCGGTATACCAATACTTGTCGTTCGGCGATAAACTCGCATACATGTTAAATCGAACAATTATTCCGAATAATGGTGTAAATTTACATAAAACAAGAGGCGGTATTTTTTTGTTACTAATCGGGAAAGATATTTTAACGACACCGCGCTTTTTTCCCTTCTCTTCTGGCCGCTTCCTTGCGGCGGTGCCGATGCCGCCGTCGCCATCTATTCCTCTTTTATCTTTCGACTCACGGTCTTATCCTACTCTTACATATAGTGTACATAGACCAGGGATCCGAAGGCACAGGCGGAGGGAGGAGGACCCCCTCCGGGCGATTTTTCCGGAGCCGGAGGCACTTTTATAAAAATTTTGGAGTCGGAGCTGAAGGTACCACATCAGACCCCTTCCTCCGGCTCCCTGCTCCGGCGGTCCCTCCTTTGATTTTTTTTGTGTCCATTGCTGCAGGTGGCGTGACACGTATGTTAATACATCGCGTCACACCCTCTACGGCAACGGACACAAAACACAAAACAAGACTCCGGAGTCGAGAGTCAAGATCTGAAATTTACTCTGGAGTCAAACAGGAGTCAGGAGTCGAGGTCTGAAATTGACTCCGGAGTCAAGATGGAGTCAGGAGTCGAGGTCTGAAAGTGACTCCGGAGTCAAGGTGGAGTCAGGAGTCAACTTTTTCCCTTGACTCTGGGATTTAGGTGGTCAGAAGTCAACTTATCGGCTGATTTCTGTTCCCTGGTCCAAAATTGGAGTTAAACTGACTCCAAATTGACTCACACTACGGCTTGACTCCAAAATCAAGCCGGAGTCAGGGAGTCAAATCGGAGTCAGGAATCAAGGTCATAGGCTAACTCGGGAGTTAAGCGGAGTCAAGAGTCAAGGTCATAGATTGAATCCGGAGTCAGGAGTCAACTTTTTGGCTGACTCATAGTCGGAAGCATTTCAATCAAAAATCTTGAAACCGAAGGGACCAGACCCCCCTCCCTCCGGATCCCTGACATAAACCTACCGAAAGCTATAAGAGTAAAATAATTGTAGGTTGCTTGGTATACTACATATTTACCGAACACACTCAACTTGTTGGCAATCGTTCATCTCTCTTGTTTTTTGTTATTTCATATTTCAATTACTTTATAAAATTTTCAAACAGTCAAATAATAATTATTGACATGTCGGCCGTGCAGCGCCGCGCCGCGGTGTTCTTAATTACAAAAATAATACATCGCAAATCGCAAGTACAGTATAATATGTACCTATTCCTATTGTGTAATGCACAATGTACCACTGTACCAGTGACTCAGTGTCTCTTCCTATCCCTACATATACTTATACGTGCATTATACGTTACGCCGAGTCCGTACTTTTTTTTCAAAAGTTGTATGCGCGGGGGGAGGGTAGAAGTGGGAGCTAGGTAGAAATTTGTGCCTCCACCTCAAAACGAACTGGTAAAATCTTTTCACCCTCCTGACTCCACATTCACCCTTCTCTGCCGGGCTTTAAAATCTGACTCTAGGTATGTTCAGTTTCAAAATCGGTTTCAGCACGCAAGTTTTTAACCACCACAATTACTCACAATCAGGTATAATTGGTAGAAAGGGCGCTGGCGGTGGTGGCAGTGACCAGAGAGCATTCATAACAACCTCTAACCATGTGTAGGTAGTTGCTATTTCCATCCAGGTAAATGCCTAAAACTCAATTGAGCAGTAGATAGTTTTTCAAAACGGCCTCAGTATACAGCTATACACTCCATCAAATATTACAGGAATCGCAAAAAACTGTACCCCTCACAATTTTCAACCAAAAAGTTTCATTCCATCAATAAGAAGAGTAAATTTTCCCGAAACACAGAAATAATTATAGACGAAGGTCATGTTGGAAAATTATTCGTAGCATGAAAAATTCTCAATTTTGACTCATCATTCTCACTCTCTAAATTTGAATCAGTCAAAAATGCCAAAATTGACTGATGAAATAGACAAAATTAGGTCACTGATAATCAGTCAAATTCCACTGATTTCCCTGTTGATCAGTGAGATTTTACTGCCAATCAGTGGAAAATTACCGATTCAATTAGCGAATTTTCATTATTGAATCAGTAAAAATTAATTTACTGATTCAATCAATGATTGAATCAGAATCAATGATTGAATCTGTTAATTTCTTCACTGATTTCAACAGTGACTCAATTCTGTCTATTTAGGTAAATCAGTCAATTTTGACTGATTCAAATTTAGAGAGCACTCTGACTCCGTCAGGGTCCTTTATGTTTTTTTTTCTAGAAAAATGATAACAAAACCAGATTTAAGGTTCAAAAACATATTCTGATAATGTCATTTTAGCATCTCGTTATCAGGGTTAAACTAACCTCAGAGATGGATTTTAGTGGTCAAAAAAAAATGCAGGTTGATACCCTGCTCAGAAAATTTACAAGTTTGCTCTTTCACCTTCACCCTCATAGAGTGGTTTTTATTGTTTTTTTGGTGGGTGATCCCGGAAATAAACTCGGACGGTCAAAAAACATAGATTTCAATATCTCGCCCAATGACTCATTCTCATCATCTACTTACTTGGGATCCCTTGCGATCTTTTGGCAAAATGACATCGAGTCATCGACAACGGACTCGAGAGGTCCGAAAACATGCATTCTTATTATTCTGTTCGATGTTGTTGAAGATATTAATTTCGGTTTTTCCCTTCCGGTCCTACTGGAACGGGGTAGGGAATTTGGTCCCTAAAGGGACCAGAAGTCACAGTTTTGGATTGGGGCCAAAAAAACATAGATTTCGATACCTCACTCGAAAAATTTTCACCTTTGCCCTCCACCACTCTCACACTCTCACGGGGCCTCTTTTGTTTTTTTTTTTAGGGAAATGAACTAGGGAGGTCAAAAAACGGATTTCAATTCCACATTCGATACTTGTATTGCCGAAACTTTTTCACCTCCCCCCTCCTCTAATCTTGTGGGTCAGGATTTGCGATTTGGGTTAAAATAATTCAAGAGTCTGATTCGACGGCTTCGAATACCCCCAACAGCCTAATTTTCAATTTCTTCCCGAATGGATATACATCATATATCTTGGAATATGGTACCTATTTTGATAAATTTTTCTTTGTGCGTTTTGCATGGATTTGATTTGCAATTTCACTTGGCTCGTCCTCCCTGGGGACGACATTTTTTTTTAGTTGTCCTATTTGCCCCCCCCCCCCCAATAAGGAATCGAATACCTACCTCAAACCCGAAAGCTCTTGGCGCGACTTCCCAATGCCGTTTTGGAGAAATAAAAAAAAAAAATCGCGACTTCAATAACGTTAAAATGAAAATGTTGCGAGAAATATTTTTGCTTTTTCATTTAAAAATGATGTACCTATAGAGTTAGGTATATCATATCTGTATCAAATCTTCAGCCATTGGTGTAGATCGAAGTACATACCTATTTATACCTATAGTATATATTTAAGAATTTATTAGATGTTTTGCCATATATGTAATGTAACCTTACAATATAGCCCAGGAGTAATAGCACCGAAAAAGTGCTTGAAAAAGAAAAAAATGTTAATCGAAATTTTATTGCGGAAAAAGCTTCTATATGATGTCCAGAGTCTGTGGTAAATTCGCACCGCCCCCACCCCTATTGCTTTTTGAGGGGGGTGGGCCCCTTATAGGGGAGAAAATTGTTTTGCACCGATTTCGCTCAAATTCGCGTGGAGGGTTATTTAGGTGTAGAAGTACTCCACCAAAAAATTTCAGCCCCCCTCGACCTCAGGGGGCTGAGCCATCGCTTCCCAAAGTTGGACATTTTTGACTAAAATGACAAAAAACGGAGTTTTTCGATTACAAAACCGCCCCAAAATTTTAATTTTGAAAAATTTCGTATTTTTCGTATACATTTTGAGATAACGAATCCGACTAGCCCATTAATTTTTTCTTTCGAAGTGTTTAACCCCCCCTACGACCCCATTGAATGTGTACAGATCGTGGTTTTTTCAGCAAAAAATGACCTCGTTTCATAGATGTCCCAAAAATGATATTTCGCGTGAAAGTGAAAATTTTATGACTTGAAATGTTCCATATGACGTCCGTAGTGAGTGGTGAAAACGCACCGCCCCTACCCCTCGTGCTTTCTGCAGGGGGGTGAAACGGAGGGGGCTCGTTCCTAAAAATTATTTTTTCGCATCAATTTCGGTCAAATTCACTAGGTGGGTTATTCGGGTGAAGTAGTATTTCCCCAAAAAATTTCAGTTCCCCCACACATCAGGGGGCCGAGCCATTGTTTCCCAAAGTTGAGGAGTTTTGTGAAAAATTACAAATTTTGCGAGAAAGTAAAAATTTTTTAATATAAAATGTTCCAAATGACGTCCATAGTGTGTGGTGAAAACGCACCGCCCCTACCTCTCGGGTATTCTGAAGGGGAGTGAGGTTATAGGGGGGTCAATTTCAAAAAATAATATTTTTGCACCGATTTCGCTGGAATTCACATGGAGAGTTATTTAGGTGTACAAGCACTCCCTAAAAAATTTTCAACCCCCCTCGACCTCAGGGGGCTGAGCCATCGCTTCCCAAAGTTGTACATTTTTGATGAAAATGACAAAAAACAGAGTTTTTCGGTTACAAAACCATTTTTACTTTCTCGCGAAATTTGTAATTTTCACAAAACTCCTCAACTTTGGGAAACAATGGTTCGGCCCCGTGATGTGTGGGGTGGGGGACTGAAATTTTTTCGGGGAATACTACTTCACCCGAATAACCTACTCAGCGAATTTGACCGAAATTGATGCGAAAAAATGATTTTTAGAACGAGCCCCCTCCGTTTCACCCCCCTGCGAAAATCACGAGGGGTAGGGACGGTGCGTTTTCACCACTCACTACGGACTTCATATGGAACATTTCAAGTCATAAAATTTTCACTTTCACGCGAAATATCATTTTTGGGACATATATGAAACGAGGTTATTTTTTGCTGAAAAAACCACGATCTGTACACATTCAATGGGTCGTAGGGGGATTTAAACACTTCGAACGAAAAAATTGATGGGCTAGTCGGATTCGTTATCTCAAATTGTATACGAAAAGTACGAATTTGTTCAAAATTGAAATTTTGGGGCGGTTTTGTAACCGAAAAACTCTGTTTTTTGTCATTTTCATCAAAAATGTACAACTTTGGGAAGCGATGGCTCAGCCCCCTGAGGTCGAGGGGGGTTGAAAATTTTTTAGGGAGTGCTTGTACACCTAAATAACTCTCCATGTGAATTCCAGCGAAATCGGTGCAAAAATATTATTTTTTGAAATTGACCCCCCTATAACCTCACTCCCCTTCAGAATACCCGAGAGGTAGGGGCGGTGCGTTTTCACCACACACTATGGACGTCATTTGGAACATTTTATATTAAAAAATTTTTACTTTCTCGCAAAATTTGTAATTTTTCACAAAACTCCTCAACTTTGGGAAACAATGGCTCGGCCCCCTGATGTGTGGGGGAACTGAAATTTTTTGGGGAAATACTACTTCACCCGAATAACCCACCTAGTGAATTTGACCGAAATTGATGCGAAAAAATAATTTTTAGGAACGAGCCCCCTCCGTTTCACCCCCCTGCAGAAAGCACGAGGGGTAGGGGCGGTGCGTTTTCACCACTCACTACGGACGTCATATGGAACATTTCAAGTCATAAAATTTTCACTTTCACTCGAAATATCATTTTTGGGACATCTATGAAACGAAGTCATTTTTTGCTGAAAAAAACACGATCTGTACACATTCAATGGGGTCGTAGGGGGGGTTAAACACTTCGAACGAAAAAATTGATGGGCTAGTCGGATTCGTTATCTCAAAATGTATACGAAAAATACGAAATTTTTCAAAATTAAAATTTTGGGGCGGTTTTGTAACTGAAAAACTTCGTTTTTTGTCATTTTAGTCAAAAATGTCCAACTTTGGGAAGCGATGGCTCAGCCCCCTGAGGTCGAGGGGGGCTGAAATTTTTTGGTGGAGTACTTCTACACCTAAATAACCCTCCACGCGAATTTGAGCGAAATCGGTGCAAAACAATTTTCTCCCCTATAAGGGGCCCACCCCCCTCAAAAAGCAATAGGGGTGGGGGCGGTGCGAATTTACCATAGACTCTGGACATCATATAGAAGCTTTTTCCGCAATAAAATTTCGATTAACATTTTTTTCTTTTTTCAAAGTACATTTCTCCTGGGCTAAATAGCAAATATTCGCCTTATGCCTTATGCAACTGATACTTTCTTTTCGAATACAGCCGAAACTCTCAACTCTCTCATTTCAAACAGAGGCGTCGTCAAGAAGGGCCTGGTCCCCCAGGCTCCCCGAAAAAAGTTCTGGCCCTCGCTTGGTCCCCCCAAAAAAACTTACGTTGTATTTATAAATTTATATTACTCTTACATCAGATAGGGATTTTCAAAGCATTAAACCATGGAAAAATGTCTTTTTAAAGTATTAAAAATCCAATTTTTTCAAAGCTTCGCTCGGGCATAAACAAAATTGCAATTTTATGATTTATCTCAGACGAAAGTGAGGAAGACGGCTCCCTTTTTACCCCCTCCCCATTTTAACAGGTGAAAAAAGTCAGCCCCTCGAAAAAGCAAAAAAGTTGTCCAACACACGGCCCCTTTTGTGCCCCCCCAATTTTCGATTCTGACGACGCCACTGATTTCAAATCAGCGAATAAAACACCAATAAACAATCAGAATTGTAGCCTGAAACAACACAACGGAGGGCCCACTCAAGTAGGTAAAGCTCGGTATTAATATATACATACGAAAATTTCTGATTTTTTTTTACCAAGTTTCGTCTCTGATTACAGCATACAGGAGAGATCAGCAAAATGAATTGATTTTTAGTGATTTCTCCACCAATTCAGAATCAGAGAATAGTATATCTAGATTTACATACAAAATAATACGAAGTCGTACATTACGCGAATAAGAGAATTTATAGGCACGTGTGTACATTAGGGTGGATCGAAAAAAAAAACATATCTTGGATTTTGACCAAATTTGGTGGGGTGGTTTACTTTGAGTGGGAGACTTCACAAAAAAATTTTGAGCCCCCGAGGGGCAAGGGGAGGAGAACAGAGGAGGTGCTCAAAGTGCACCTCCTTTTGAAAAAAACGCTGTTTTTTGCGTTTTTTAGCCAATCAAAATTGTGTGAGAAGCCTTCGTAGGACTTAAACTCCCTAAACCATCACCATTTTTCTCCGAGCAAAACTCTGACTGCTACCAGGGGGTTGAAAAGTTGCAGATTGCAATATTTCAATAATATGAAATTATCACTAAGCTGGAATGATTTTTTTTTTTTCATCGAGTAAGTGAACAAAAATTTTTTTCAATCACTGAAAATTTTGCACACCAATGCAGCCAACAGCAAATCATAAAATTCCATAATACGGAATTTATATCGACTTTGAATTAATTATTTTTTCGCCTGAAAATATTATGTACTTAGGTATTTTTTTTCAATCACTGAAAGTATATTTCGAAAAAATGTTTCGAAAATTTTGTATGTCTGTGCAGCCAGTTACAAATCGTGACATGCTACACTATGGAGTTAACGTTGACCTCGAATTAATTTTTTTATCGTTTGAGAAATACGCAATAATTTTGTTTTCAATCATCAGAAATAAAAAAATTTTGAACGTCAGTGCAGCCAGGTGCTAATTGTGATGTTTCGATGTCTTCATTCGAAACGTACTTCTATTGATATGGAGAAAAAATTGGTCCAATCACTTGACGATAAAATAATGGATTCCAGTTCATAATATCAGAATATCACAATTAGCACCTGGCTGCACTGACGTACAAAACTTTTAAAGAAAAATTTAAAACATTTTATTTCTGGTGAGTGAAAACAAAATTATTGTGTATTTTTCAAACGATAAAAAAATTAATTCGAGGTCAAAGTTAATTCCATAGTGTAGCTGTCACGATTTGTAACTGGCTGCACAGACATACAAAATTTTCGAAACATTTTTTCGAAATATACTTTCAGTGATTGATTGAAAAAAATACCTACATAATATTTTCAGGCGAAAAAATAATTAATTCAAAGTCGATATAAATTCCGTATTATGGAATTTTATGATTTGCTGTTGGCTGCATTGGTGTGCAAAATTTTCAATTTTTTTTCAAAATTAATTTTCAGTGATTGAAAAAAATTTTTGTTCACTTACTCGATGAAAAAAAAAATCATTCCAGCTTAGTGACAATTTCATATTATTGAAATATTGCAATCTGCAACTTTTCAACCCCCTGGTAGCAGTCAGAGTTTTGCTCGGAGAAGAATGGTGATGGTTTAGGGAGTTTAAGTCCTACGAAGGCTTCTCACACAATTTTGATTGGCTAAAAAACGCAAAAAACAGCGTTTTTTTCAAAAGGAGGTGCACTTTGAGCACCTCCTCTGTTCTCCTCCCCTTGCCCCTCGGGGGCTCAAAATTTTTTTGTGAAGTCTCCCACTCAAAACCACCCCACCAAATTTGGTCAAAATCCAAGATATGTTTTTTTTTTTCGATACACTCTAATGTACATGTATAGGTAGTAGGTCTAGGTACATTACGCATGTACACGTAATGTATAAGTAGATAGGTTGTTTTTAACGGAACCTATAAACCTTAACACCTACGTACCATAATATTATAATATCTGTAATAGGTAACTTAGGTACCCAGCTACCCACCTACCTACTGCCTACATGTACATATGAACTCTTCATAAGTGAAATTGGGAGCGATTCCGACAATTCGCAATTAGTAAATACATTTTTTACTGATTGCAAGTATAATCAAAATGCATTTTCACTATACTCGCATTATCAACTTGTTT
The DNA here is from genome assembly GCA_033439095.1 of Pseudococcus viburni. Taxonomy (NCBI): domain Eukaryota; kingdom Metazoa; phylum Arthropoda; class Insecta; order Hemiptera; family Pseudococcidae; genus Pseudococcus; species Pseudococcus viburni. Next base: position 334,640 of record JAVBJF010000327.1, on the reverse strand, counting down.
TTTTCATAATATACCTAGGTAACAGGTAAGTAAGAATAATCAATTTCAAAGATCCCGACAAGCATAAATTTTTTTCGAGTGCCACTTATCATTTGCCATTTTTATTTTTTACTCAGAAGAAGAGAAGAACGACGGACGCGTCAATCGTCTGCGCCTAGTAAACTGTAAACACAGGTAAATACAATAGACAGTGCAATGTGGTGTGGCGTGGCGTGGCGTGGCGTGGCAGTCCAGCGCGGGGGTAATAAATCAGCGGTTTTATCTACACGATACGCGTATACAGTACATGTTCTGCGTACACGCGCTGCATAGAGTTGCGGTGACGGTGACGGTGACGGTGGCGGTGGCGGTGGCAGTACCGCGTTTGCCGCAAAATGTGCAACGTCCGCCCAACGCCCAATGGTACAACCTCGCACTTCGAAACAGCTACATCGAAGCTGCTTCGAATTCGAGTTCAAGTCGAAATTGTCCAGCGCACGTAGCTTTAGATTCAGCTATATCTACATTCTACATAGGTAGGAATTTAATTTAAATATTTATGTATGTACTTATGCATATATATGAATAGGATTATGATAGAATTGGATAGCTGTACAGTAGGTAAGTAATTATACGCATACAGTCGCAAAAAAAAACTGAAATTAAAATTTAACGATCTTAAATTTGGTCTTCGAAGATAGACGAGATACAGGCTCGCAGTTGGATTTTTTTTTAGTAAGAATTGGTCTTCTTCGCAAAGGAAAATTCAAGGCTAACAGGGCGAAGGGAGAAACATAATATACACTTCTTTACATTCGAAGTTGAATATGAAAGGAAATTTTCCAAAAAGTAGTGCTACCTAGAATTTAAAAAGACGTGTAGAAAAATTCAACCCCCCCCCCGACCTAATCCAAACCTCTGCTCTATCTCTCTCCTTAAACTTTGAAAAGGTATAGTTTTAAAAATTCTGTTACATATGTAGGTACATACCTACTTAGATATTGAAAGATATAACCCAAAAATACCACTGGACCGCAGCTCATAATTAATATGTAGGTATTTTCATTTTACGTAGATAGATATGGGTATGTAGTACCTATGTACTACAAACCAATCACTTTTTACACTTTTTTTGCAAAAATTTTTAAAAATCATTGTTGAAAAAGTCGTTCTTCAAATAACCTTACTTCGTATTTAGTTTTAATATGAACTAATTTAGGTACCTACCTACTTTACTCAAAAACAAAAAACAAAAAAACGGCAATTTTACACCATTACCATACCCCCATCTTGACCATTTTTTAAAAATAAATAAAAATCAAAACCACAAAAATACCGTACATTATACCTAATACCCTCTAAATCTGAATCAGTCAAAAATTGCAAAATTGACAGATGAAATAGTCTGGATCATGTCACTGATTATCAGTCAAATTCCACTGATACCCCAGTTAATCAGTGACATTCTACTGCCAATCGGTGAAAATTACCGATTCAATTAGTGAATTTTCATTATTGAATCGGTAAGAATTATTTGACTGATTGAAATCAGTCAAAATTTACTGATTCAATCAGTGAATTTTCATTGTTGAATCAGTAAATTTTTTTACTGATTTTACAGTGACATGATTGCGTCGATTTGAATCAGTCAATTTGACTGATTCAAATTTAGAGAGTACCTACCTACTGATGAAGTGATGACCTATAGTTTTCTTTTAATTTTTTTAAAAAGTGATGCGGAGTCTAACATTGGACTTTAGCCAAACTGTGCTGTGCATAGATATTAATACTGGATATAATACCTACCTACTTATACATACAATCGGGGGCGCACTCAAGGGGGGAGGGCTCAGGGGGCTCGAGCCCCTCCTTTAAGCTCGGCAAGCCGATTTTTTATCATAAACATGTCAAAGAAGAGTATATAATTTTAAAAAAAAATTCGCCCTCACTTCACTTGCGCAGTATTTTAGTAACTGTTTCTTAAATTATTTAACATATCACTCTTTAAATTTGAATCAGTTGAATTTGCAAAAATTCTGTCTTTTTTAATCAGTAAAATAATTTTCATTGACAAGTATAGTGATTTTTCATCAGTGATTATTCACTGACTTTTCGATCAATAATTACTAATTTCTCAGTCAATGTACGATTTACCTATCAGAAAAAAATCAGTAATTTTGACTAAAAAAATCATTAAATCTCGCCATTTTTCAATTTTTCTTCGCTCAAATCTGTAGGTAGGTATATATATTAGTTATATATACTGAAAATACCCCAACTACTCCAGCTCTACTGAAATAACAGGTTACTTTATTTTTTTCATTGAATTTTGATCCCCCCATTTTTTTCTCAAAATCTTAGCCCCTCCCTTACACAATTTCTGGGTGCGCCTATATACATGTAGGTATGTATACAATACATATAAAGGTACAGGTACCATGAATCTATTCGATGTACCTATAGTTAATGAAACAGAAAAAAAAAAACGTGGTTTGCGGTGTGAAATGCGAAAAGAAGGAATGAGATGATATGAGATAAGGTATAGACTGAAAAAATTTAAAACTACAATCGAAACGACGCGACACAAGACAAAAAAAGAAGTATAGGTAAGTATAAAAGATGAGACGATTTGCTATACAATAATTTGGAGACAGAGTGACTGACACGGGACCGGTTTCAACCGATGGTTGACACTTCTTCAAGACATAGCGGTTTCCAAAATTAAAGGCAGTGAAATGTGAAATTACAAAATCGAAACGCGCAAAGGATTATATACACAGCATTAGATAGTAGATACATACATACCTGATGTAATGTTCCAATACAATACAAATAAAGTATAAAGATGTATACTCTTACGGTGGCGTACCCAAAGGAAAAAACAAAGGGGACAAATGCCTCCTCATTACATGATGTTATTTCATTTCATTGAAATTTCACTTGATAATACATTACAGGTATCAAGGTAGGTGAAAAAATTGATTTGAGTGCGACTTTTGATGGGGTTGGATTAGAAAGTGATCACCAGGGGCATAGCGAAGTATTTTTCTTGCGTATGTGTGGGGGGGGGGGGCGTTCACGATTTTGCCAGTTTTGAAACTGAAATTTGTCAACTTTAGAAATGAAATTGAACTAAAGATGAACTTTGCACCAGTGTGGAAAATGGAGGTTTTCACAGGTGTTTGGAGATGGAAACCTATTTTTCTGTCTTGACAAATGAGGGGCTTGGTTCCAAAACTCACTTTTGCCATCAAGGTACATTTTGAGAAAACCACGAAAAACGATTACACAGTGCGCGTTTTATGTTTCGATGCCAGTTATGGTCTAGATTGATGAAGTTGGTGTATATGAAGAGGCTTAGGTATGTAAAAAAAAGAAAAAAGTAGTCCGCCATTGTGCTTTAAAGTTACAATTACCTATGGCAAAAGTGAGTTTTGATTCCAACTCATGATTTTTGCAAATTTTTATTACATTACGACGTTGAAAATTGGTTTTCATGACCTAAGAACAAAGTTTGACCCTAAACAACAATGCCTTACCGGTTAATTTTAAAACGTTTTTTCCCCACTCATTCGGATGTCGAAGTCTTTTTATAGTATTTCTTCGCCCGTTTGCCATTATATTACCGTTAAGATCATTGCAACTTTGTTAACCACATATTATTTGATGTTATCAATCATTGTGCCGCTCAAAAGTACGTTTAAAAAAAAAGTTGGCATCAAAACTCACTTTCGCCAATGGCAAAAGTGAGTTTTGGAACTGAAGTCACTTTTCGTTCGCAGATTCTCGCGGAATCGAGACATTAACGTGAAAACGGAAATCGTAGGGTTGTAGAGCATGAAAAACTGAATCAGAATCCACAAAAAAAAACGAAATCGATTTTTTTGGCAAAAAGTGAGTTTTGGAACCAAGCCCCTCAAATAGGTGACTTGTTTAAATTAGTGATGCTGTTTGAGACGAAACTCTCATAACGTCTCGCGTCTCGTCTCAAAAAAGTTTCGAGAAGTCCCGGCTCGTTTTTGTCTCGTTGTGCTTTTATTGTGTCTCAAATTTCATAACATGAGACAGCCACAAGCCTTCTTTCAGGTAAGTACTTACATCACAAGAATTCCGTCTACTGTTAAAATACCAGATCCGGACAATTACTGTCAAGTAGGTACCTATATGTGATTGAAAGACCATGAAGATGATGTTTTTTTTTCTTTTTTTTTTCACTTCCTCCGCCGCGCCGTAAACAAATACTTAATTATGTATTTTTTCCTTATTTTTTGTGATCCCAAATTTGGCAAAACATCAGTATAATGGAATTTCTAAAACGCATTGTTTTACTCTTTCTCTTTTTTCGTTACGAAAAAGTGAGTTTTTAGTAGAATTGCCCGTGTATAGGTTTTTTACATACATATGTGCAAATGTATGCACCTATTAGTTAGTTATTGCGTAGTGTAGGTCAAGGTACTAAGTTGGTAGGTAATACATATTACGAGCACAAAGCACAAATGCCGACATGGACATGGACATGGACATGGACATGGACATGGTCATTGTCATTGTCATGGACATCTGCCCTTCTACGAACCTGCACAATCAAACTACATAGGTACGAGTGAGTATTTATGTAGGTATATGGATACTACAAGTACATTTACCTATATAGGACGAGATGACAAAATACAAAAGTTGAATTTGAAATTGAACACCGAGCCCGAACACCGCAGACTAAACTACCTAATAAGAATAAGTAGGTAAACGCCAGCGCCAGGTCGCCAAACATACGAAAGGCAAACGCTAAACGGTGAACAACTGAGCATGCAAGACACGAGACAGCAGACAACGCCATAAGCGTCACCGTCACCGTCACAGTCACCAGAACCAGGTAAAACAAGAGCCACCGCACAGTCGAAAGGCATAGGTATAAAAGGTAGTTGTAGTACAGTACCACTACGACAAAAATACGAAGCTGCGAGCCGGTGACCGGCGACAGTCGACAGTCGACAGACGACAGACAAATCAAAGAGATGACGCCAATTAGCTACCCCTATCTTACCAACACAGAACACAGAACACAGAACACAGTACACGACACTATGTATTAATGAACTGCTTAATCGTAAAATACATTTCTCGATCTCGTTCTCGCTCTCTCGCCTACGCACTATTTCGTAGTCGTCGTCGTTCACCTTTTCATCTTACAAATCGTATACGTATACCTTTCCTCTCCACCTCCCGACCGCCGCTTGTCCATCCGTCAGCTCGCTTGCTCGCTATATACTTACCTCTAGCCTCTAGTACCTCTACAGCATAGAGAGATGAAAGTCTACGTATCGAAGCGAGTAGGTATATTAGGTATTTTAAAACCAATACAACCTAAAAGATACCTAATCGCGGTTCGCGGCTACGGCAGACAGTGTCCGGTTCCCCTTCTCTATACTAGGTATCAACAGTATCAACACGACTCTGTCGCGCACTCGTTCCTTTTTTCCTCTAATTCGCTCATCCTTCAACTGCTGTACCTTTGATTTCCGGTCGTTAAAAATAGGTACGTGTCGTTTTTTGGCCGCGCGTTTTCTTCTTTCAATCTTTTCCCCTTTTTTCCTCTCATTCCGTGGTCCTTTTACTTTGACGGTCACCGAAGCAATCTAATAACGTTCGATTGCCTGGACGGCGATGAGGAGGGAGCGGAAGAGCGAGCGTAAGAAAAGAAAAAAGAAAATGTACTAAGGTAGGCAGCTCTAACTCTACTCTAGCTAGTGTACCTACCTTGTACATACTTGCTCGCATAAATATACCGGGTAATATCGATTACCTAATACCTAAACAGCGCAGCGCAAGTAGGTAATGAGGCACTCGAGGCGGCATATCATCATTACTTCATTAGGTACATTTAGCCCATCAGGAGAAATGTACTTCGAAAAAAGAAAAATATATTAATAGCGATTTTCTTGCTAAAAAATCATCTATATGATGTCCAGAGTCTGTGATGAATTCGCACCGCCCCACCCCTATTGCTTTTTGAGGGGGTGAACCTCTTATGGGGGAGAAATTTGTTTTGCACCGATTCCGCTCAAATTCGCGTGAAGGGTTATGTAGGTGTAGAAGTACTCCCCAAAAAAATTTCAGCTCCCCCCGACCTCAGGAGGCTGAACCAGTGCTTCCCAAAGTTGGACATTTTTAACTAAAATGCCAAAAAAACTGGTTTTCCGAGCATAAAATCACCCCATTTCAATTTCGAAAAATTTCATGTTTTCTGTGAACATTTTGAAATTACGAATCCGATTAGTCTATCAACTTTTTCATTTGAGGTGTTTAATATACGGCCCATTCGAAAGTATGCAGATCGTGGTTTTGGAGGGTTAAACATCCGAAATGAAAAAGTTGATAGACTAGTCAGATTTATCATCTCAAAGTGTATGCAGAAGACATGAAATTTTTCGAAATTGAAAGTTTGGGGTGATTTTATACTTGAAAAACTCGTTTTTTTTGGCATTTTAGCAAAAAATGTCCAACTTTGGGAAGCCCTGATTCAGCTCCCTGAGGTCGGGGGAACTGAAATTTTTTTGGGGAGTACTTTCACAGTTCTACACCTACATAGCCATCCACGCGAATTTGAGCAAAATCAATGCAAAACCATTTTCTCCCCTACGAGTATAAGGGGTCCACCCCCTCAAAAAGCAATAGGGGTGGGGGCGGTGCAAATTTATCACAGACTCTGGACATCATATTAGAAGCTTTTTCAGCAATAAAATCACGATTAACATATTTTTCTCTTTCAACCAATTTTTCGATGCCATTTTTCCTGGTCTAATTAGGTATATTCTCTTCGGGTAGTAAGTAGTGAAGTACAGACGCGGCCACAAAAGTATATACTTAATACCAGAGTTTTTTCATATTTTTTTGAGGACGCGCTTTAAAATTAAATTTCTTTGAAATTGATTGCGGTATAAGTTATGAGTTTTAGCGTTGTTCAAATTTCGCGAACAACATTTTTTGAATTCAACACGCCGCCGCGCCGCATCGGAGCAGCATGGCTCGTTGGTATGCGATAATGCGATATGTAAATTATCGTTTAAAAGACGCATCGGCGATATCTCAAAATTTCAATTCTCCACAATTTCGTACGCGGATATTTTTCCGGAGAACGCTGCCCCTGTCCTGAAAATAGACTTCTAGGCGTACCTACGTGCAAAGGTCGAGGAAAGAAAATTAAAATTGATCTAAAAATCGAAAATAAGGGCTACGTTCAATTTGGGATTTTAGGGATGTATACCTAATAATACCGATCACGTCACAGCTATGTGTAAACAAACAAAATAAAGAGCCAATTTGTTCATTTTTTTTTAAACCACTGGTTGTTTACGAAAGTAATAAAAAGTAAAAATAGGTAGTATATTATGCAACTAGGGAAAATCATTCATCTCCCGAGTTGCATACGATAAGTATTTTTCGTTATAGAGTGAGTAAAAGGCAAGTTTGTGCACTCGAGCGATTCGCGAGAGGGAGTAAAAGTTATAGACTTTTACTCCCTCTAATAACGAAAAAATTGTTTTTCTGTTTTCTTTTCGACTACCTGATTATTGCAAATTACAAAAAACACAATAATATCAAGGAGGAAAATATTGAAGAAATTATTTAAAATTTATTAGGTACTTATAATAAATGAAACGATTACCGTATGTATTTTACCCTGCCAATTGGGGTTTTCCACTGAAAACCAATTGGCATGGTAAAATTTAATGTAGGTACTCATTTTCCTAAGTTCGTCTTAAAGCAAATTTACCTTATTTTAATGTAGGTAAATATCTATTACCTTACATTTTTCTCAGTGATCTCATTGCTAGCAAAATTATTTATATTTTCTGAAGTCGTGGAAGTATAAGCATTTTTCCTTTGCGTTATTAATTGTGATTGATAGAATTTTCAATAAGTCCCTTAAGTATTTAAACTAGTGTTTATTTTTATTACATTAATGGTGTGATTTTGGTTTTTTGATGAATTTTTATTTTTAATCTGACCTTTGCACATAAAAGACGATTTCCTGAGCAAAAGAACCGTTCTCCAGAAAAAATTTCGAATTGGAAGTTGTACACTGAGAAAAATGGAGAATGAAAAATGAATAGAAAGTGTTGCAAAAAAAATAAATTTTATTCAAAAAAAATAAACTTTATCCAAAAACAAATGAATTTTATCCAAAAATAATAAATTTTATCAAAAAAAATAAAGTTTATCCAAAAAAAATAATAACGGGGCACCATTCGCAAAATTAGCGATTTTTATCAAAAAAAATAATAAAATTTATCACGAAATTTGGTAAAGTTTATTGCATAGAAAATAAAGTTTGTCAATTTTGCGATAAATATTATTATTTTGCGATAAATATTATTATTTTTTGAATAAATTTTACTAGTTTTGCGAATGGTGCCTTTTTATTATTACGTTTAATAAAATTTATTTTTTATTTTTTTGAGTGTAGAGAATTGAATTTGCTTTCCGCTAAGAGCTATTAGTTTTTCATGATAGAGCCTAGATTTCGAGGTATTTGCAGTCAAAGTTGAGATATGAATTCGAAAAATGTAGTTTGCGGAATTGGTGAGTCGCCCCCCTCCATTCGCTACGTCCCTGGTAATCACACTCCTCCGTTCAGGTAAGTAAGTAGAAGTACTTACTTAGTACTTACATCACAAGAATTCCGTCTACCTACTAGCAATCTCGCATCACAGAGATGTCGACTACCTAACTAATGCTCAAATAACCTGTGAATTTAAATTTCTTTCTTCAACAAATTATTACAAGAATAAGGTGCAATTTGCAGGTGTGGACAGGAGAGTATCAACGAAATTATTAAGTAGGTATGTATACCTATTTTGCGCGATTTTGGTGTAGATTTTTATTACACATTGCGTACTACATTAGGTATAATATGCGTATCACATACCTAATGCCCATAACAATCTCTTTCTATACCTACCCACTGTACGATTATTCAGGAAGGTATGCCTTAGAGGTAGGTCTAATCTCTGTCTATTTTAGTGAAGCACTTAGTTAGACATACCTATTACCTACTTACCTATATATATATATATAGGTACCTACATAATACATATGTCTACGGACTACGGTCTGTAAGTATAGATAATAGGTACATGAACGTATAACGTATTACACCTATAGCTAGAATTGAAAGGGCATACCATGCGCAATAAAAATCTACAATATCTACACTACATATTATATTTAGTTAAACCAGGTGTGGGACACGACGCAACTCGATGCGATGCGACGCGACGCCAGCGAAGCGAAGCATCATTTACCATATGTACTTTCCATTTAGGTACACTCACACTCACTGCCAACTCGCTAATTATTATGATTACGTTTTCGCGTATAACGCGCGTTAAATATGTACTCGTATTGTTTTAAAATATATGGCCAATTTAATGCGTTTGAGCTCATAAATTTGCTCGCTGATAATTTGAACGGACAGTTTTTTTTTTTATCATCGTCGTTTATTATTTAATACGTTTTTTTTTGCTTTTTTCCCTTCTTTCTTTTCTTTTTTTTTTTTTTATTATTCGCGATAATTTATTCAACATTTAGATACCGTTATTTGAGTGCGTTGTAGAAATATTGGGTATCACAGCTATTTATAGAATAGATACTATCACTAACTTATCGAAATATGCCTACCTATAAAATATCATCTAATGTAAGGTAAGTATGTACTAAAATTTTCAATTTTTTTTTAAATTTGTTACTTATAGCTACCTGTTAGCTCTCCCTTTAAAAAAAACAGGTGCGCGGTGCTTAAATTCTATAAATCACAAACTTTAAGTCCCAGCCAATTTTCCGACTTAATAATGACACATAGAGTCGATAAAAGGAGGGGGGTGGTCGCAAAGAAAAAACGCTTATACTTACACGACATCATGAAAATAAAAACAATTTTGTCAACAAAGAGATCAGTAAATCACTGAGAAAAATATAGGGTAATAGATACCTACATTAAAATAACGTAAATTAAATTTGTTTTAAGACGAACTTGGGAAAATTTAATGTATACCTACTTACTCATTTTCTCAAGTTCGCCTTGAAGCAAATTTACCTAATTTTAACGTATCTATTACCTACCTTACTCTTTTCTCAGTGATAAAAACGTTGATTTAGGGCCATATTCATAAACGATACTTAGGTAAGTATCCCTCGGCGGCTACGTGATGAATTTTAGAACTATTTTTCCAGGTGTATTGAACCCCTGGATTCAAATTTTTTATTCAAATCGAAATGTTGCAATGAAATGAGACCTTCAACGAGACGCGCGCAGTCTCATGTTGAGTAGTCGGTGAGACATTGAGTCTCAATTGTCTCGAAATGTTTTCAACAAATTTAGGGTAAGGCCAGACCATGAAACAAGCTTTTGCTGTATTATACATATACTTTATACTTACTTAAAGTTACATTATAAATTCTTCGATGATAAGTTCACATAGAATTTGTTCTATGTCGGTCAAATTAATTTTTAAAGGTTTAACAATAATGCAAGAAGCTCCAATTTTCAATTTTATACCGAAAGATTAGAAAATTTAGAAATAATGATAGTTAACCACTTATTTTTGCTACAAAAAAATGAACATTATACACCATTGGCATCATAGCACGATAGTACAGCCATGCCCTTAAAGGAGTTTTTGTCTTTCTAATGTAAGTGTTGCGTTGCCTGACTCGTTTTATGAAATTTGGGACACAATAAAACTAAAGTGCAATGAGACAAGAACAAAATGAGACTTTTTTGAGATGAGATGCGAGATGTCCTGAGAGTCTTGTCTCAAATGGCATCACTAAGTGGAAAATAGAAATTTTGGGCTCTTCACTAGATCATTAAAAATTGAGGACCCCATGCAAATGCATCCTACGAACAACCCTTCTATAGCCGACCCTGGGCTGGGCATATAGTGTTGAAAATGTTAGAATTACAGAAGTGAAATGTTCAGTTTTTAATTTTCTGTAATTTTTATTCCACACTTTTTAAAATTTCATTTCCACTTTATGATAACCGGGTATCGACTTGGAAAAAGTGAGATTAACTAGCGCCAGTGGCGTAGCCAGGGGGGGGGGTCTGCCCCCCCCCTTGGCGTCAGAAAATTACGTGAAAAAGTGCCTTTTTGGAGTATGAAAAATCTAATTTTCTCAAAGCTTCGCCCTCGCTTCGCTCGGGCATGAAAGAAATCACATTTGATAATTACCTATGTATATTAGGGTGGAGTGAAAAAAAAAACATATCTTGGATTTCGACCAAATTTGGTGAGGTGGTTTACTTAGAGTGGGAGACCTCCCAAAAAAAATTTGAGCCCCCAGGGGGCAAGTGGAGGGGAGCTGGGGGGGCTCAAAGTGCACCTCCTTTTGAAAGAAACGCTGTTTTTTGTGTTTTTTTAGTAGAAAAAAATTGTGCGAGAAGCTGTCGTAGCACTTAAAAGTTGCAATTTGAGTTTCTACGTCTCCCTAAACCATCGCCATCCTTCTCCGATCAAAACTCAGAGCGCTACCAGGGGGTTGAAAAGTTGCAGATTGCAAAATTCAAGTAACATTTCGAGCAAAAAATGGCGCATTTTCAGGGAAGAAATGGCCAAATGGAAAAAACAATTCGAAATTCGTGTTCAGCAGGTCAAAATACCCCGATAAACACACTTTTCGCGATAATTTTACTTCAAGTCTGAAAATTCATTTTTTCATGATAAAATTCACTTTTTTTTACTGCTTTTTCATTATGAAAAAATAAATTTTCAGACTTGAAGTAAAATTATCGCGAAAAGTGTGTTTATCGGGGTATTTTGACCTGCTGAACACGAATTTTGAATTGTTTTTTCCATTTGGCCATTTCTTCCCTGAAAATGCGCCATTTTTTGCTCGAAATGTTACTTGAATTTTGCAATCTGCAACTTTTCAACCCCCTGGTAGCGCTCTGAGTTTTGATCGGAGAAGGATGGCGATGGTTTAGGGAGACGTAGAAACTAAAATTGCAACTTTTAAGTGCTACGACAGCTTCTCGCACAATTTTTTTCTACTAAAAAAACACAAAAAACAGTGTTTTTTTCAAAAGGAGGTGCACTTTGAGCCCCCCCCAGCTCCCCTCCACTTGCCCCCTGGGGGCTCAAATTTTTTTTGGGAGGTCTCCCACTCAAAGTAAACCACCTCACCAAATTTGGTCGAAATCCAAGATATGTTTTTTTTTTCACTCCACCCTAATGTATATAGTCAGGAATTTACGTAAAAAATGCCTTTTTGAAGCATTAAAAATCAAATTTTCTCAAAACTTCGCCCTCGCTTCGCTCGGGCATGAAAGAAATTGCTAATTCTATAAACCGTTTGAATCAACTATGCAAAAAATAGTTCCTTTTTGATATTCCAAGTCTCCATACCCACTTTGCACCCTTCCCAAAAAAGCTTCTGACGCCAATTCTTGGATTTATTAGGTATTTGTATTGGCTTTTAAGGCCAAAATAATTAGTAATACCTATGTAAGTTGTTTGTTCCAAGATTACATTTTCATCAGTTTTTTTCCTTAAACGTGCTATGCAAATCGCATGAAAATTTAATAAAGTTTGAATTTTGTGTTTTTATAGTAAAAAGAAAATTTGATGGGGGGGGGGGGAGGTGAACTTAAAATTTTTCAAAAATCATGAAATTTCGGACCCCCTCCTTGAGAAATTTCTGGCTACGCCACTGACTAGCGCCAATTTCAAAAAAGTGGAGATATCAAAAAAAGTGTGAAATAAAAGTTGTAAAAAATTTACGTTCTGTAATTTTTTTCCATCCACAGGAATGAAGAAATGATACCTATGGTTTGAGAAAGAAAAAATTATACTCAAATCTTTTGTACAACTCCTTTCCATCACAAGATGGGAAAAAAGTTATGGAACGAAAAATGTTTATTTTTTAATTTTTTGGATATTATTGACCACTAGTTTGAAACTGCTGAACCAGTTTTAAAAAAACATACCATATTCTATTCGGGATTGACATCCGTCTACGGTTTCATTTACTTTAAATACAGTTCCTACAAAAAATTATGCATCTGCCACCGTTCTGGAGAAATTTGTAAAATAATAGAACGTTCCCATATAAACGCTATGTAAAAATTATTTTCTACACCGTTTTCAAGTTGGCCCCTCTTCACTCCACTAACGCCGCGCCGCTACGTCCATTTTACGTTTCACGTGTCAGACCCGAATTTGGGTCAGTGTGTAGAGTTCATATCACAAAAAACTGAGACCCCATTTTTTGACCCAAACCGGTTTTTCGAGGGGTGGACCACAGTGCGTCAACTTGAAAATATGATCGCCGGCCCTCAATACCCCCCATTATCACTGGGATCACTATGCCGTTTAAACCGTCCCCGTATCGTATCTCTTTTCAGTCTTGAGATATGATATTGAAAAGTATTTCAAGTACGGACAAAACTTTTGTGACATATTGTAGGTATAAATTGCAAATCGTGTAAGAAAGTTGAACAACAGTACTTGAATCTCTGATTTTTTATAAACAGGTAGGTACGTAAAAATCTTGAAGAACTGAACCTGGCATGTAGCATCGGAAAGTGGGGTAGATTAGATGATACAGGGACTACACTGAACCGTAATGTGAATCTACTTTAGGAACGATATGTCGAAGTGTATCTTATGAAAAAAGAAAGTGTTCAAAGTAGCCCCTGTCATGGGGCTACTTAGGCCTAAAGTTTGACCATGTTTGTTTTTCAACTTTTAAATTTGTATGAAACGATCGTAGCCCCCGAAAATTCCATCAAAATCGACCGAGTAATTTTGTGAAATCGAATATCAAAATGAAAATGTACGGTAATAATTGAAAAAAAAACGTGACTCTTTTTGAATAAATGTCCATTTTCTGGTCAAAGGAAGCGACCTCCGAAAAAATCTCACAAAAGAAAATTCGGATAAGGAATTGAAGAAGCACTGTTCATAAAACTTCGGGCATTTCTATAGAGTTTGTATACCTTGACTTCGATTTAGCTGAAATTTATATTTTAGGACCCACTCTTCCTCAGTCTCTCTGTAAAATTTTCAGCTCGAATCAGTTCATTGGTATGAGAACAAGAGAGCTTCAAAATGATAGGTATTTTTTCACTTCAAAGCAATATAATATCATAATAAGTATCCAAAAAAATGTTTCATGAATGAAAAAGTGTAAGGGCAAGGTTGCCATATTTCGACCACTTTTTTTCAAACTTCCATCAATCAAAGACTTTTTGAGATAGAAACATAGGAAATGGCTTTAAACTTGATCCTTCCTCTACCACTCCCTAAAATTTTGAGCTGATACAATCATTTTTGTATTTTTTGTGATTTTTTTTCTGAGGGAAATCGAAATCGAAAATCGATTTTGAAATTTTGGGTTCCTAATTTCGACCACTAGCTGATTTCGTTCGCAATAAGCGGAATCTACCCGAAAATATTTTTTTCATATCATTCTTTCACAGATAAACAAAATGAGACCAAAACGACAACTCTACGCCCAAAACTCGTGGAGAAAATTAGAAAAAACAAAATTTAATTCAAAACAACAGATCAGGTACATAAGATAGTATAGATGGTCGAGATTAGGGCACCCCAAACAATTCGAACTTCGGTAAAAATTTTTGTTACATACCTCCAGTTGTTATAGAAAACAATGATTTTATCGAAATCTGACACCATGTACCATCACAATTCACAATTATGCTATTATAGAATTTATTACAAATATTATTCGCAATATAAGATCAAAGAATACGTTTAAAAAAATGTTTACCTATGCGATTTTGTTTTTTTTCTCAATTTTCTTCGCTAATTTTGCCTATAGGGTTGTCATTTTGGTCTCAAATTGTTCATCTATGAAAAAGGAACATAAATTTTTTCGGATAGATTGAATCTATAGCGGCCGAAATCAGCCGGTGGTCGAAATTAGGGCATTTTACCCTTATACCTTATTCTTATTGAAAAAAAATCGTATATTAAACTATATGCCAACTGTCAAGTACAAACTTGATTTTTTTCACCTAAATATAAATATCTTTCACATAGGTATCTTTTTCTTCTATATATCTACACCTACAGATAAATATGTACTTACAATAATTCAGAACGATTCGAAAAACTTGCAATATTTACGGTGTTTTAGGTAAATTTCAATACGTGTAAGTAGGTATGGTAAAATTTTCTAAAATTGAAGACCTCACCTCATGGGAAGAACGGGTTAACTGAAATTTTATACATTTTGCAGGAGAACGTTTTAAAGAAATGTTGAAGTGGAACTGAAAAAATGGGTTTTCAAGTTTCGTTTTGATTTTATTACTTTCAAAATGTCAATTAGAATCATTTTACATCGGCAAATATTGCTCAGAAGTATTTTAAAAGCTTCAAAGTCACTCAACATACGATGTGTTTGAACAACATTCTGAGAAGTTAACCCGTTCTTTCCGTGTTTTCTTGAAATTGAAATATTTTTTCTCTGAAATTAATCAGTTTTTTCCACCTATGAGTTATCTTTTGTTGAATTATGATTTTTTTTCATCATCATCATCATCAATAATTTATTTATTTAATGACGCCCGGCATCAAGGCCTTTAACGTCTACAATGTTCACTACAATAAATCAACTATTTAAAAAACAAAAATCAGCTTTTTGCACATTTTTTTTGTTTTGTTTAGAGTAGTTAACCCGTTCTTTCCGTGTTTTTAATTTCTTGAAAATTCTTTTTTGCTTTTATTGACAAAATTTGAAAAGTTCGACATTTTTCACATAAACCACATAAAAGTACATGGTTTATTGTACACAATGGCAAAAAAAAGTCATTTTTGAAAAAACCCTCAGTTAACCTGTTCTTCCCGCGAGTTCTTCAATTAAACAAAGTTTTCACGTAGGTATAAAAGAAGCAAAATTTTCCATAAGTATACCTAGACCTATACCTAGTGATGGCAAAATGTGCGCATAATCTTTTTGCTTGCGCGCACATTCTCGCGCATCCAAAAAACGACAGCTGAAATATGTACTTACAGTGAAACCATACTTAAATAACTACGAGCGCATATTCTGACTATCTCATTTTTTTACAAAAAAAAAAAGTTTTTCATGAAAAAGTGCAACAAAACTACGTAATTTTTTCCAAACAATCAATCGATGAGATTATGAGACACGATATTGACATAACATAGAGAAGGTCGGTACCCACCTCATAATCTCGAACGCCAGCTGCAAAAAGTCTAAAATATTTGAGATTTTTAAAAAAATATTCACATTTCGTTAATTTTGAGATTTTAAGAATTTTTTACACTCATGTAAGATTAGATATTCATTAAAAATTGAATATTGCGCCGATTTCAATGATTAAGGTTGAGTTGGATTAAAAAAGTAGTGCCTTATATGTACTTCAACGTAGTGAACGTAGGTATATTATAGTGGAGTAAATTTTTCGAAATTTTTATTATAAATTAGTTTTATTTCATGCTAAAATGATGAACAGAAATTTATGGGTAATTTGGCACCCCCAATGAAAATTGAGCTCAATTAGCATGTGTGGGCTGTAAAACTGAATTTTACGGGTGCGACTATATATTAGCAAAGATTCCTAATTAGTGGAAAAAACCTTTTTTTCGAATTAAAAAAAAATTGAGACCGAGTTCGTTTATTTTTTCCTCTGAAAGGATTTTTTTGTGTTCAATCACGTAATTTTTTATAAAGATCGAAAAATTTACATACACACTGAGAAAAATGGAGAATGAAAAATGAATAGAAAGTGTTGCAAAAAATAATAAATTTTATTCAAAAAAAAATAAATTTTATTCGAAAAAAAATTTTATATAAAAAAAAAATTTATCCAAAAATAATAAATTTTATCAAAAAAAATAAAGTTTATCCAAAAAAATAATAACGGGGCACCATTCGCAAAATTAGCAATTTTTATCAAAAAAAATAATAAAATTTATCACGAAATTTGGTAAAGTTTATTGCATAGAAAATAAAGTTTGTCAATTTTGCGATAAATATTATTATTTTTTGAATAAATTTTACTAGTTTTGTGAATGGTGCCTTTTTATTATTACGTTTAATAAAATTTATTAGGTATTTATTTTTTTGAGTGCAACAGTGCGATTTAATCCCACTTTTGTTAAAATATAAGAATAAGTAGGTAAATAAATTTTTCAACAATTTAAAGGCGGTTATTCGTGTTTGGAAAAAAAAACTAGGGTACCAAATTTGTATCCACTTTTTTCGGACCCCCTAAAACTGAGTTGTTTTACAAAAAGGGCAACAGCTTCCCCCCCCCCCCCATTAATATTTTTCTAATCCTATTGACAGGAAATGTGCGGAAAGGATTAGCGCACATTTTAGGCCATTTTGGAGACATTTTTGGTGATTTGTTCAAGATACAGGGGCCAAAAACGAAATGGGAAACTTTTCTTCCTTTAAAATGGCATTCTATGTTAAAAATACAACAGCGCTATTGATCAGCGTTCCCAGATGAGTATTTAGAGATCTCACAGGACGTTTTTCATAGAGAGAATTTCTCATATTTCGACGTGCCATCACTTTACCTATGTACCTACCATGCTTTTTGGTAAAATTTAATAATTTTTTTAAAAAAAGTGTTCCTTGTCTGATTTAGTTAGAACCTCATCATCATCGACAAAGTACCTAGGTACAAATGGATAGGTGTACTCTCTTAATTTGAATCAGTAAAAATTCACTGATGAAATAGCCAGAATTCAGTTACTGTAGAAGTGCAGAACTCAATTAAAAACTACAGATTCAATTAGTGAATTTTCAATTTTGAATCAGTATCTAAGTATACTTACTTGGGAATTTTTCCCCCATAACAATTAATAATTTTACACTAATTTGACAGTGAAATTTCATTGATTCTTTAGTATAACTTAATTCATGGCTAGGTATTTCTTCAGTGAATTTTCACTGATTCAAATTAAAAGAGTATAGGTACCTCAGGGCCGTGCAGAGAAAATCCGGGTCCGGGGGAAAAATTTGAAAAGCAAAAAAAAGTCTCGCACAATGGGGGGCTCAAAAATTCAAATGTTTGATTTTTGAGTTTCAATACTGCGCAAAAAAAAAGGAGGATATGGAGACTAGAAAATAAGTATTTTTTTAAAATTAAAATCAATTAATACCTTCCGATGACGCAAGAGCCTTCAATTCTTTAAAAATTGTCAAAAATTCAGTAAATAGGAATTTTTAAACATACTTTAAAATTAAATTCCAAAAAAATTCAAAACTGATTAAATCAATTTCAGATATTAGGTATTTATTGACTGGTGACTGCGTAGACCAAAAAGCACATTTTTTTGCAAAAATAAATATTTTAATACCTTTTTTACTCTCCTTTTTTAATACTTACTACACATCACTTCATCCAAATTAAAAGGTTGAAAAATGGAGATTTTTTCGAAAAAATTGTGCTTTTTCATCTACACATGTTGCTAAATTAATCTTTAAAATTGATTTTAATAACTTTTGAATTTTTTGAAAATATTAGATTTTTGACAATTTTTAAAGATTAGGTAAAGGCTCTTGCGCGATCGGAACATGAATTAATCGATTCTGAATTTTTCAAATAGGTATAATTTATTTTCTAGTCGTCCTAGCCTCCTAGCCCCTCGCCTTTTGCGTACTTAGTATTGGAACTCAAAAATTTTGGGTTTTCGGTTCATCCTATTACACAACTAAAATTATACCTACTATAGGTAAAACAATTCAAACCAAACCTACGAGTGTACCTACTTGTGTGACGTGTACTTGCTAAGCCAATTTTTTTGTTTGAGAGGGCCTCGCGGTAAAGACAGCGTGTTTTCTGGTTCTAAGGGGCCCTTGCATGCTTCTATACGAACCCCATAAATAGGTAAAACAATGATCAGATCTTCTCAATGGGTATCAAATCGAACGAACAGACCAATTTATCAATTTTAACATGGATATGTTTTTCCGCTGATGGTAATTCCAAAATTCCGCGAGACCATATTTTGGTCGACGCTATTTTGCGCGACGCTGACTTTTAAAAACTTATAAATTTTCATATTTTTGAAATTAACTTAGGTAATGTCAGAAAATCAGAGATATCGCTGACTTTTAATAATAACTGTTTATATTTTCGAAATTAACTTGAAATGAGTAAAGTTTCCTCTGAAAGGAAATGTTGGTAACATGGATATGTTTTTTTTTTCAGTCAACATTGGTGGAGGAAGCTCTATGACTGACATTTTTGACTTTCTGATATCGAGTTAATTTCGAAAATATAAAAATTTATGTTTTTAAAAGTCATAGCGATATTTCTGACTTTCTGATATTATGTTAATTTCGAAAATATAAAAATTTGTTTTTAAAAGTCAGCGTCGCGCAAAATAGCGTCGACCGAAATAGAAATATTATTCCGCTGGGGGTAATATAGGGCTTATGATATTGACAGGAAAAAACATATTGTCCGTCCAAAATAGCATGAGACAGGTACCTAAATAGTGTCAGTTTCGTTAGCCGAAAGCCAAAGCAAAATCGGGTCAAAGCTTCTCAAACTTGAAATTATTTATTTGTTTTTCAAATTTACTGACATGTTCAATACCTATATTAATTTGATACCTACGTCTAAATATTTCGAAGAAAATCAATAATTAATTTGCAAAAAATACCGGTGTTCATTCGTACCTATTCCGTGCGTTATCATCTGAATAATTATTTTTTGTGTACACAATTTTGGTAACCCAAAAAAATTCAAAAATTTTGTTGGAATATCCATGTTACCAACATTTCCTATCAGAGGAAACTTTAGGGACTCATTTTTTTCTCACATATCGGAACGTCATTTTCATTATGTACCTATCTACTTATATATTATAACATTGCGTAGGTGACAGAATAGATAGTACCTATACCTACTGGTCTGTTAAACTTGGATAATAATATTATCATTTAGAATGCGGGCTCGGAGCTCGGTGCAATAAAAATTTGTGAACCCTTCCCCACCATTCTAAAAATCAAATTTTCATCCCTCATTCGAAATTTTTTTTTGATTCTATACTACTATTGCAATTTTAGTAAAGAAACCAAAGTTTTTATTGTTCTTTATTAGCATATTTCTCAAGGGCGCAATCGAGGGGAGGCTACCGGGCTAGAGCCCTCCCTCTCCCAAATGTGACAATGTGGGATGCTCTATTTTTATTGCCTCGGAGGTTTTTAGCCATAGACACACAGACGCACTCAAGGGGGCTCAAGGGGCTCTAGCCTCTCTTTCCCATAAGCTCAGCAAAGAGATTTTTCATATAAAAATGTCAAAAAGAATAAATAAATTTTTCGCTCGGGCAGTATTTTAGTCATACTTTATTTCTCGAATAAACCTCTAAATTTGAATCTGTCAAATTTGACGATATTTTGCCTTTTTTGAATTAAAGAAAATATGTTCATTGAAAATTTGCGACTTTTCACTGATATTTCAGTCAAAAATCATTGATTTCTCAGTCCATTTCCAATTTGTCACAACAGCAGTAATAATTTTGACTGAAAGATCAATAAAAAATCACAGATTTTCAACTAAATTTTTTTCACAAAATTCGATTAATTCGGATTTAAAGAGTAGATACATTGATTGCGTGTTCCAAAACCCCCTCAAGTT
Organism: Pseudococcus viburni; assembly: GCA_033439095.1. Lineage (NCBI taxonomy): Eukaryota > Metazoa > Arthropoda > Insecta > Hemiptera > Pseudococcidae > Pseudococcus > Pseudococcus viburni. The sequence continues at coordinate 314,008 of JAVBJF010000327.1, read as the reverse complement.
TTAAATTTTCTTTTGCATGCTCAAATCTGTATAAATGTATTATGACTTTATGACTATCACCCACCCAATTCCCTGACTACGCTATACCATGTAGTGACAATAAAATTGAAATAACAGGTTACAAAATTTTTTCATAGAATTTTGATCCCCCCTCCACCCCATTTTTTCAAATTCTCAGACTCTACCTTACATAATTTCTGGTTTCGCCTAATATGATATTTTCTCAAAATAAAATAGAAATTTCGGGTCCTCTAGTTAAATTGTTTAAAAAACGTGGACCCGGTACAAATATGCACCCTTTCCACACACCCCCCCTCCTAGACGATCCTATTGACGTAACATTTTCTCCCCATGTGTGAAGCAGTCAAATACTTATAATGGTATAGGTGCAAGTATATAGGTATATCCTATATGCTTACATTTAGGTACTACTATTGCAGTTGATACAACAGCAAATGCAAAGTATACAATGATGTAAGTATACGGTACTCGAGACTCACTTTGAGGAAGATCGGACATATCCTGAAGCTCGGCTTTTATGGGCGAGATTCTTAAGGTACGTGGATGATTTGGTACGAGCGAAGGCACAAATGGCCTGTGATGCTCCGTGGTAGCCAACGTGATGGCTGGTTTTGGACTACAGCAACGTGCCCAACAGGAGGGGGCCCAGACGTCGCTGGAGGCCCTCCAACAATTCTCGGATGGATGTTCCTCGAACATACGGTAAACGTAAACCAACGAAACTCGGTCGCAATAAAACTCGAAAAAACTCGCTGCAAATAGATAGGTTGGTACACCTATATCTGCCGGCTACAATCGCACAGAAACACCACCGCAAAAAATTGCGCGATCACCTTTGCAAGCACCAACACACGCGCACACACATCAACACAAACGAATGAACGAGCCAGCGAAAACGACGAACCGATCAATTTGCAGGTATTACACTAACACAGCAGCAGCATACGTAGGCGTCGATTAATTATTGATCATACTGAATTGAATAGTGATCGATATTTTTCACGAAAAACGAAAAACGAAAACGAAAACGAAAACAAAAACAACAACCATCACAATGATAACGATAAAATTATAGGTAAATTAGGTAAAATGACGTCACGTAACAACATTGTACCCCAGCAAAAATGCGTTGCTGCGTACGGCAGGTACCATACATATTATAAAAATACACGTCAATGCATCAGGGCATAGATTAGATACCTAATAATGTAGGTAAATATCCATTGATCAACTATTTGACACGACGAAAACAAAACAAAAAAAAATTATGGTATTAAAAATGAAATTGAACTGAGAGAAAAAGACAACCGAGAACTGAAATACAAGAGTGTAGCTAGGTACATAAGTAAAACTGCGATTGCGAATAAAAATCAAAAACTCAAGTGTACGCGAACTCAAAACACAAACACACGACCATCGCGTCACATCCGACAAGAACACTGACTGTGACTAGTGACTAACAAACCAAACCAAACCAAACCGTACCGTAACAGATTGCGTTCGGTGTTTTCAAATAGTGGTGGTGGGGTGATGGCAGGGTGGAGGAGCGGAGGTGCGGAGCTACAGTAGGTACTACGGTACTAGGTATATTATGCAGTATAATAGTAGTGTATAGGAGTAGGGAGACATCAGCTAGGCGTTCGTCATTACACATTACGCATGCGACGAAAACCACACCCTTTACGTTAGCCTATTGGTTATCAAGGTTTGTAGTATTAGCGGCGCTGCGGCGGAACGCTTTTAAAATGGCTTCTCTACGCGTTACCTAACTGGCAAACTTGGGGCAAACTGGCAGGCTGACGGCTGGCGGCTGGCACATCAGGCACATGACTGGCACTGGCTCTATACGAGTAACGAGTAAGTAGGTATATTTTTTCTACAGTGGTATTCTTAATCTATGACTGTAGCACTGTAGCTACTACGATAACGGTATACAAAAGACGTATTACGCATACATATGTAGATGTATGTACATGTACCAGTACCTAGCACCTACATTTATACTCGTATGTAATTATGTAGGTATATGATTGCTGGCAAATTATAAAACTTAAAACCCTTAAAATCAGAGTATCGAGATTTACGGATCTACCCCGAGTAGATCGGTATGATAGGTAGGTCTACATTGTACCTATCTAAGGAAGTAGGTACTTGTACTTTCATGCGAAAATGAGGCGTATTCTTTAAATGTAAGTAAGTATAGGTTATATAGGTATATATACTATTTATACTACCATGTTACCTAATATATAAAACGGTAAGTACCGAATACCTATGCGTCTAGCTCTAGTGTATAGATACTGTCTTTCAGTGGTGTGAGTGTGATTCGAAAATTGTCTCATCTTAGCATGGATTGCTAAACCTGCTTTTCACTGGTAAACTTTTGCAGCCAATCGAGTGGAGGAAATACAGTCTTCCACAAATCCCAGCGCTTTGAGCTATGCACCTACCAAATTAAACCCTGCTGACATGGCCTCTCGTGACTGTACCAGTGTACCCCATAATGCCTTCATTTAAACCTACCATTCATTTTTGATAACCTTGTACGAAGAATATACTCGTATAGGTATATACCCAAGGGTAAGGTTACCTAATTTGGACCACTTTTTTGCTTTTCAATGCATAAGGCGCTAGAATTGAGATATAGAAATGAGGTGAATGGCTTAAAATGTAGCTACATCTGTCTACTTTTAATAATCCAAATCCTCAAGCCCCAAAAAATTTTAAGTTAGTCAAACAAATTTTTTTCCGAAACAAATCAAAAATGAAAAGTGAAATTTTGGGTTCCTATAGTGTGGACCACTTGATGAATTACGAAAATGAAAGGTAGGTATAAGTTAACGTATAACATTGTAAAAGGGGGCTGGTACCCAGAATTTTTTCCCCCATTTTTTCGCGTTTTCCACCATGTTGATCATTTTCAAAGTGGTTTCCGGGTTGGGTTGAGGTTGGGAGGAGGGTTTAAGGGAGCTGGTCACGTGAAAATATGTACGAAGTATATCAAGTCGCTACGCTAGGTGGTTCATATTAGGACACCCCATGAAATTTGAATTTGAAAAATCATAACTAAACTTATATACTTACATTCGGTATAATTAAAAACTGATTATCAGAAACAAAACTTGAGACTCAGTACTATACAACTGTTTAATCACGTTATAAAATTTGAATAATTAAAATTATGAAAACATCCATTGAAAACAGAGCAAAAACAAAATTTCGATGTTACAATTTCGTTTTTAATTTTCAACTTTGCGAATTTTGGCTTCAGGATTCTGGTTTCGGTCTCATTGTGTTTAACTGATGTTTATCTTTGAAAAATGCATAGGTATGATGAAATTTTTTCCGAACAGATTGCATCATTAACAGACGAAATCGGCCGGTGGATCGATTTAGGTACTGTAGTTCAAATTAGGTCACCTTACCCTTATACCTAAGTATACCATATAGGTGTAGCGCAATGAAATAAATTTTTAACGCGGCAGCGACACGGTGCCGTAAGGCTGCTTAACCGACTCACTTACTTACATATACCATATATTTATACCTATATGCAATAACATAGGCCTAATATGTGAGCCTGGATATTGAAACCACCTTCAGGGGTCAAAAATTGGTTTTTGAGTTGACTGACCCCTAAGGATGGTTTTATGCCCAGACAGACTCACATATGTATGGTAATAAGTATTACTTAGGTATACCAAATGCTCTCTATATATTATTTTGAATCGCGGTAGTTTTTTTCTGTAATTTCGCTGATGATATATACCTACCAAGAATTGGATACCTATTAGGCTATTACGTGGAGTACTTCCTCGCGAATTATCTATACCGACTTAATAAGGTTCGATTGTAAAATCAGTGAAAAACTCAACCGGTGAATATTTTCTTGTTATCCCACTAGTTTACCTACTTCACTATGTCGTTTTTTTTTAAGAAAATAAAATATCTATCTACTCAGCAATATTTTACTGTTTAAAATTTGAGATGTTTAAGGACGGCAATTTATCTGCTTATATGTATATAATAGGTACGTAGGGCGGCAGAAAACCAAAATCCGATGCTGTTGTCGAGTTTAAATATGGTAAGCCGTATCTAGCAAGATATAAATTATTATTCTACTTACTGAAATATCTAGCCCTAACCAGGTAATTCGACAATAAGAAAGCAGAATTAAATGATAATTTTCTTGAGGGAAATTTATCATGCAATTTCCCGCATGTGAAAATTCCTCATCGGCGAAAATTTCTCATTTCATAAAATTGGAGAAGTGTTTCCAATATATTACTTATATCGTGTTTTTTTTTTCAATTTCACAATTTTTCTTCTTTTTTTTTCAATTCAATATTTCTATGGTATCCAATTTAAAACTTTTTCAAAATCTTTAGGTAGGCATAACATACCAAATTTATATTCTAAAAAGCTGTTTTAAAATTCCATGGAAATAATTTTAGAGTTTAGAGAGTTCGAAAAAAAATACAAAGAAATTTAAATTAGAAAAAAAAATTGGTAAAAAAGTTTTAGTTGCAAAAAAATTCAAGAAAATACTTGGAAAAAAGATTAAGAGTTGAAAATTATTCAAAAAAAAAAAATCGGAATTGAAATTTGAAATTCGAAAAACAAAATATCTTGGAAAGAATTTTGAGCCAAAAATTCCGAGTTGGTGAAAATTTTGAGAAAACGTGGAAATCAACACGTATACAATGTACTTACACATCCCGAAAAAATGGGAATCAATTCGCCTATTTTTTCACATGAATATTTCGCTGGGAATCAATTCTCATCTGGGTCATTTCATGTCAATTCGTTCACGAAATGGATAGTAGGGTTGGCGATTTCTTTGATTTTTCACATGTTGGTATAACTCGATGAGAGATGACAAATGGCGCAAACCGGAGCTCTCCCAAGTTTTTTTGGAGGGCAGCCATCAGCACTCAAAGTTTTGAGGTAATTTGGATATGGTAAATTTTGAGCGTGGTTAACTCGAAAACTATGACAGGTACATAGAAAGTTGAAACTTTTTCTAATGTGTATTAGGGCCTTTGAAGAGCTTTTTGACAAGTTGAGTATAGATAACATATATTAAAAAACTGAGATGGCGTTATTTTTTAAACTCGTTTTAAAAAATTTCAAAGTTTATGAGAATACCTACTTAATTTTTTACCCCAAGCGCTGAAAATTTCCTAAACTTGATTCCTTCACCAATTTTCGTGTTCTTAACATACCTACCTTTAAAATTCGAATTCTGCCGTTGCCGACTTTATAAAAATGGGTTTGTGGACTAAATTTTAATATAGGTACGATGAAAATTTAGTAAAAACAATGTAATTTAACCAGTTTAGGAAGTTTTCAGCGCTGAGCGCTTAGGGTAAAAAATTATGTTTTCTAAACTTTGAAATTTTTTAAAACGAGTTTAAAAAATAACGTCATCTCAGTTTTTTAATAGATATGTTACTGAGCACGTGAAGTTGTACCATATACACTCAAAAAAATAATAAATAAATTTTATTAAACGTAATAATAAAAAGGCACCATTCACAAAACTAGTAAAATTTATTCAAAAAATAATAATATTTATCGCAAAATTGACAAACTTTATTTTCTATGCAATAAACTTTACCAAATTTCGTGATAAATTTTATTATTTTTTTAAATAAAAATTGCTAATTTTGCGAATGGTGCCCCGTTATTATTTTTTTTGGATAAACTTTATTTTTTTTTGATAAAATTTATTATTTTTGGATAAAATTTATTATTTTTGGATAAAATTTATTTTTTTTGAATAAAATTTATAATTTTTTGCAACACTTTCTATTCATTTTTCATTCTCCATTTTTCTCAGTGTAGGTATAAGTATTTTTTTGGAAATTTTTGAACGTGTCCTTCATACAAAAATACCACTTTTTAACTTTTGCAGCTAATTTTTGGTATTGAAAAAAGTGCCAACATTGATTTCCAAAAAATCGCCAAAAAGCTCTTCAAAAGCCCTACACATCAGAAAAAGTTTCAACTTTCTACCTAGGTATCACAGTTCTCGAGTTATCCACGCTCAAAATTTACCATATCCAACTTTACCTCAAAACTTTGAGTGCTGATGGCAGTGATGGCTGCCCTCCAAGAAGACTTGGAGAGCTCCGGTTTGCGCCATTCGTCATCTCTCATCGAGCTCTATCAACATGTGAAAAATCCCACTTTCCACTTTGTGAACGAACTGACATGGAATGACCCACCTGCAACCGAAATTTTCGCTCGCAGGAAATTGCGCAGTTGGGGAATTATGGCTTCTCGGGGAAATGTCACCTGCCGAGAAATTGTCGCAGATGGGGAATTGCGCGCGAGAAATTACCCACGGGCAATTGACCCCGGGGGAACTTTCCTGTTAATACCCAAATCAGCATCTAATAGATGATTTTGACCTATTTTTTGCGCTAAATCATGTCGGGATTTTTTGTCACTTGAATTTTTTGTTGAAAATTCGTTTTACACTTTGCTAACTTCGGACACTTAGGTAAAATCGATTTTCTGAGTAAACGGCAAAGAAAGGGTTCTATACAAAAAAAATGAATAGAACATAAATCGTAGAGCGAGAAATTTCCTTCCTGGTGTAATATTGGTAATTACGAGTATGTCTATAGTTGAGATTTCCTAGGAAGCTTACCGTATAGTTATCGAGATTAGGTATTTCAGCGGAAAAGTTCAAACTAGGACTTTTCCTCTTCTATTGAAAATATCTCAAAGCGAGAACTAAAGCCCGTACACCGGTACACTGGTACACCGTACAGGGGTGCAGGCGTGCAGGCGTACAGTCGGCATCGGCGAGCAGGCGAGCACTCTGTCAACAGTCAATACAGAAGCAACAACTGAACAAAATCACTAAAATCCGTGATGAAAAGGCGCGCCACTGTGTGACAGCGCAACAGCGCAGCGGCAGAGTTCAACGCGACCGACGGACGCGGACGTGATGGATGATGGAAATTATTAGTCGCGTTTCACAAGACACCTACATTACCTAGACCCTAGACCCCACACCCCAGGCCCTAGACCGACCGAATAAGGTTATGGTACCCATGTAGATTATTTTCGCCGATAAGCCAAGGTTTAGTTTAGGTTACGCACTCGGATCAGCATGCAGTTAACACCACTTCGCAGACTCGTCCACGAATATCTATAGGTATACTTTGATACAGGAACTGAAACTGAACGGTGGCAGTCTAGCTGTTGCATGGTAAAAACCCGACAGCCGACAGGTACCTACTACCTACATACCTAGCTCCTAGGCTCCTAGTTAGTGTAGCTAGCTAGCTACCTATACAAAGTAAGTACATCAGATGACGATATAACAGCAGAAGCAGCGATGAAACGATTTATATTATCAGACACGTCGCGCGCGTTTCTTGTGGTAACTAATAGTAATAATAAGTATATGTACCTACCTATATACATATGTATAGTATAGTCGTATTCATAAGCGCACCCTGAAATTATATTTAAGGGAGGGACTCAGAATCCGGAAAAATAGGGGGGGGGTGAAATTTCAATGAAAAAATGAAAAAATTCAGCAACTTGTTATATTTTAGTACCGCTGGCGTAGTCAGGGTATTTTCAGCAGATTGATAATTCATAAACGGATTTGAGCCAAGTAAAATTAAAAAATTAGGGAATTTCAGTTATTTTTTACTGATTTTTTTAGTCAAAATTTTTTATTTTCTCTGACAAACTGGAAATTGATTGAGAAATCAGTGATTTTTGACCAAAAGATCGGTGAAAAATCATCAATTTTTAAAAGTGTAGGACTAAAATGCTGCCCGAGCGAAGCGAGGGCGAAATTTTTTTGAAAAATCATGTTTCAAGAGCAAAAAAAAATAACGTTTTTTCACATTTTTGTAATAAAAAAATCTCCTGTCCAAGCTTAAGGAGGGGGCTCGGCCCCCTGAGCCCCCCCTTGGGTGCGCTTATGGGCGACCGCTAATACGGCGAAAAAAAGTACAGTATAGTTTTGAACGTGTTTTTTTATTTTTTATTTGAATTTAAAGGACCGGTGGGAATTTTTTTTAGGGGGAATATTTTTTTGCACGCCAGAATAGGGCGTCATCATGACAAGCATTTGCACGTCCACAATTAGGTGTAAGAACGACGAGAAATCACACAGTTTCACGTCAGATTATAGCACGACGGTAAAGTGTTCATGAATGACCGGGGGGGGGGGGGGGGGTACATGAATTATGAGTTAAGTGGTCAACACGCCAAAATAATATTTTACACGACAAAACATTATTAGTTCAATAATTGTCGGTATAAGCAAGTATTCAGTTTGATATCAATTATTGTGAATTTTTCAAACGATAAAAAAATTAATTGAGATCAACGTAAATTCCATAGTGTAGCATGTCACAATTTGTAACTGGCTGCACTGATCTACAAAATTTTCCCAAAAAATTTCCGAAATATACTTCTAGCGATTGAAAAAACAAACATATTAGGTACTTTCAGGTGAAAAAATAATCAATTCAAACTAAAGTCTATATAAATTCCGTATTTTTGAATTTTATGATTTGCTGTTGAGTGCACTGGTGTATATAATTTTCAATTTTTTTTTACAAAAGGAGGTGCACTTTGAGCACCCCCTGCTCTCCCTCACTTGTCCTTGGGGGCTCATAATTTTTTTGGGAGGTCTCCCACTCAAAGTAAACCATCCCACCAAAATTGGTCAAAAGTCAAAATCCAAGATGTTTTTTTTTTCAAGCAACCCTAATGTCCATACTACCACAAAAAATTGATTTGTAAGCATTCGCTGGGCATGAAAATTAGATTAAAATTGGTTGATGTATGTACCAGCAGCAGCAAAAAGTGTTCCACTGGGACAAAAACGGAAGAGGGGTCGACCTTCAAAAGCCAAGAAAGCGTTGCAGTCGTGGTATATCTTTTCTCGTCGTTAAATGTTCTTATGCTCGTCGTGATGACAACCTTTTTCGCCGTTGCTTAAAATCACACCATTTTTCTAGTGCATTCTTTGACTCTTTACAGCAGTGTAGGACTTCGTGATCATATTTTTGTTGATTTCGCGATGAAAAAATATTTTTCTGACGATTTTGGGAATTTCCCCCGCCTCTTTTTTAGTAAACTCGAAAATCATTATTTTCGTATTTCGAAGGGAAAATTCGATCAGACGATGGTTTTACTAGATTCTACATCGTACTGTATGCGAAAATAAAGAACAATTTTTTGACAATTTTTAATTTTTTGCCTTTTTTAAAAGCTGTTTTTCAACACTTCAAAGTCGAGTAATCGAACTGGCGATATTTTTATCGGATTCTACGTGAAATTTTGTAGAAGGATCAATCACTAACTCAAAACTCGTTTTTTTGGGCAATGTCTCCTTTTCGTACGCGGCGTCACATATGTATAATTGTACATGTATATGTATTATGTACCATATACGTTACGTAATTCAACGTACAACGTACAACGTACAACATACAACCTACTGTACAACGCAACGTCGGAAAGGGAAAAAAGAAACGAAAAAAGAGGGTCAAATCAAAGAAGATGCGCCGCGCCGCGCCGAGCCGGACCGGGGACGAATAACGGTACGTTTTATTCGTAATTAAAAGGCGCATCGGTCGCAAACAAGGGTCAGCAATGTCAATAATGCAGCGGAGGCGAGGGCGGTGCGCAGAAAATTCGTGAACCCCATGCCGTAAGTGAAGTCGCATCGAGTGTTTGATTGAAACGTAAACACGCTCGAATTCGGTCGACGGGTCGACAGTCTGTTTAGATTTCGTGTTCGATGCGTTTCGCTTGTCGCGAAGGCGAACTCGATTGAAATGCACCGCTCAGCTCTTGATATCGTTATTCTTATCAGCGAGTGCCGAGCGCCTCTCTATAAGCATCTTCAGATAGGCATACGGCATACTGAACGTTGAAATTATTTTACGTGGTACCTACTACATACCTGTGTATACCTACCTATAGGTGTAGGCAATTAGGCATACAATGCGTAGGAAATAGGAATACACATGTATCCAATCCAATCAAGTAGGATAAAGATTCATGGAAAAACATGAGTAATGTAATATTGAAGAATCGCGGAATTTTTTGAAACAAACAATCAATACAGGTAGGTATAGATATAGACTATACTATAGATAGGTATACGTAGGTCTAGCCTCTAGGTACCTACGTAGGCACTCTTCAAATCTGAATCAGTAAAATTTGGTGAAATTCTGCCTTTTTAAATCAGTGAAATAAATTTCACTCAAAATCAGCGATTTTTTACCGATCTTTCTGTCAAAAATTACCTATAGGTATCTATTGATTTTTTCTGACAAATTGGGAACTGACTGAGAAATCAGCCTAATTCTAAGATATAACTACCTGGATTGTGATTTGTGAATATACGTAGGTGGTAGGTAGCTAGGTACCTACTTATTGGAAGCGACATATGTGAGTCGCTTTGCGAATGGAAAACAAGGATGCTGGATACAACGGATATTGGATAGCCATAGACGCGGTATAACAGACCAGTAACCAGTAGTACCGTACCTAACTCAAAGTCTACAGCAGTAGCACCCAGCACATAGATAAGCATACAGGCCTAATGTGCACCGCATGAAATTATTTAAGCGTAAGTAACGACCGGTATTATTATACCCTAGAGTATATTGGTACGGTACGGTACGGTACGGTAATCTTTCACTTAGCCGATGCAAAAAGAAGCGTCGCGTCGCATCGTTTCGCTTCGCTTGAAAAGCGCCTAATACAAGGGTACAAGTACGGTATATACTTAAGTACATATCGTATATAATAGGTATATCGCGTTAGGAATAAAACCCTTTAATTTGCCAAATCTGCTGTTACACTCCCTCGCTCGCACTCCTCTGCATCCACCATCCACCATCCACCATCCACTGCACTGTGCAAGTGTGCAGTCCCATTGTGAAAGTAAGCCAGGCCAATTTAAACGAACCTCATACGTGTACCAATAAACTGGGGTAACTTTGATCAAAAAATGGCTATTTTTTTAGTTTTTTTGCTGTGGAGGGGAGGGGAGAGGGGCTGGCGGGGAAAAAAATTCTAAGTATACTTGAGTGGATTCTGAATCGAATGGCGCAAACCGCGTCTCGATCGGATGCAGTGTTGCCACTACAGAAAATACCAAAAACAGGTCCTCCAAAAAAAAGGGATAACTTTGATCGCCCCCAAAAAAACGTGGATTTCAGTGGGGAAACCCCAAAATTACATCTGATAAACTAGGTACTAATGTAATAGAACATATTACATATAAAATTTATTCAAAAAAAATCGAAATTTCATCTCGAAATCACAGAGATATCGTTAAAAAATAAAATTACATCATTAAAGAAAAAACATACATTTTCAAAAGGAGAAAAAAAGCTCAAAGTTCAAGTAAAGTTGTGTTCAAGAGGCTGTCAACCTTCCTACGCAATACATGGATGTGGAAAATGAAAATTTTTGCTGTTTTCTGGGATTTCTTGCCATTTTAATACAATTTTTCTTGCTTTAGATTTGCCCAAAAAGACCCCCTCGCGTATACTCGTTTTAAAGGAAATTTTAAGCACTTTTTCGGCACATCACCCTCCCCCCCTTCGTATACTCGTTTTGTAGGGAATTTCAAGCACTTTTTTTTTAGAAATTTCATTCTGGTGTGATGAATTCCATGGTAGTTATTATACATTGTCTCATTCAAAATTTTGAATTTCTTGGCCGCAGCTCTGATCGACAGTCGATCTTCAGCAACTTCCAGGATGACCTCATTCAATGTATATTCGGTGTGACGGGCATATTTTCGAGTATCCGGCGTCCTACGCCGATTTCGAGGCATCTATAAAAATAATAAATTTGCATAATTCCGTGATCAAAGTTACCTCATTTTTGTAAATGCCTCATGGTGAGCAGAGGGATGGAGAATTTTTTTTTTCAAAAGCTGATTCTTGGTGCCAATGAGTTGCTAGAGAAGTATGTATAGGACTCAATACGTTACAATAAGTGTACATACCTTTTTGTCCGGAGGTTTTCCATGTGAAACTTTTTTTTGGAAAAAATCACTTTTTCGAAAATGTAAATTTTAAAGCCACAAAATAAATGATAAACCAAACCAAACCGCACGTAACGTATAGCCACATGGCCTGGCTATCGAATGCCGTTGGAATCACAGCGATTGGTCAACACCTCGACCGCCAGGACCACTAAACGTGTTGAAAAAAGTGACCGATCAAAGTTACCCCTGGATTATCAATGTTATCCCAGTTTACCGGTATAGTAAAGATAGGTACATTGAAATACATACTCGTCTACGTCTACGGTACGTAGGTGGTACATGTCCAGATAAATCTTAGTAATCATTTTCAAATCGTTTCAAACTTTAAAATTCGATTTTCTCGAAATGAGAAAAAAATAAGTTGACTGCTTTCTTCTCTGTACCCTTCACTTGTGGGCTAAAGAGGTTGAAGAAGAGGTTAAAATTGAAATTTTTTTCGAAATTATCGAGCGAGAACGTAATGTAGGAATCTGTATCCAATGCTTTTTAACTGACCCAAGTCCATTTCCCGGGTCATTCCCCTCGATTCAAAAGTTTTGAATCAAAACAAAAGGGGACCAAGAGGTATGAGAAATGGGCCAGTTTTTTTTTTTTTGGAGGGGAATACTTCCGCTCGGAAACAGACTCTAGAAGTTGAAAAAACATAGGTATATGTACATTTAAATACCTCGCTCGATTGTTTTGGAAACATTCCAATTTCGAACCCTTTCCTTCAATCAATCCTTTCAGGTTTTGTTTCGTGTTTGTTTGTCTTTTTGCGAAAAGGACACCGAAAACAGACCGGGGAAGTCGAAAAACGCAAATTTTGAAATTTTCCTCCATAATGGCAGAAAATTATGATTTTGACCCCTCCCCATCCCAGGGGCATCGCAGAGTTGCGATATGGGTTAGGGACTTGGGTTTTAGAAAATAAAAAAACACGCATTTTACAAATTTGGCTATTTACTCCAACACTCATTAGGAGAGGACTCACTTTAGTTTCCAATTATCGCGATAAATATCGAGTAGGTATTATTTTTAGAATAAATTTTTCCAACTTTGTAAATGGTGTCCCGACTGTCCCGTTATTACTATTTTTGAATAAAATTTACCGGTATTATGTTTTTTCAGTGTAGGCAGTAGGCAGTATGCACCAGGTACGGTTATAGCTGCTTAGTGCTTACCTATATTTAGCCGACTGTTGTGGTACTGTTCATGGTTCGTAACTCGAAAGTGTACTAAATACTTATCTAATGTATTGTATGTATTAGGTCACCTATGATATAAAAGTATGTAATGTACTTGACTAATAACTTACATAGTACATAGTACATAGTACATACATAATAACTGTACGTGTACGTGTATATACACGGCGATACGATTATGCAATACTATTAACACGCGTTGAAAATAAAAACCGGTAGTTAAATTTGTTTGCTGGCGCGTGCTCGTTAATGTAGGTAGGTAGGTAATCTAGGTATATAGGTATATACCTTTATACCTATATACCTACATACGTATCCAATATGTATCATATATGCATATTGCATAAATGTACATATAAAACTAACCACATGTACCTATTACCGCGGGTGGGTGTCTGGAGGGGGGATAGAGTCGGAGGTGCATAGGTTAGGTACTCTCTCATTCCTGCATCAGTGAAATTGATCAAAAATCACTAAAAAAACCAGTCAGAATTGCAGCACAGTAATAAATCAGTGAATATGTTTTCACTGAAAGCATGTCAGTGAAAGAAAATCGCTGAAAATCAGTGAATTTCATTGATTTTTCCTGCGCTGTAATTTCGACTGTTTATCAGTGATGTTTCACTGATTCGGAATGAGAGAGTATGGTACACTGTTAAAGGAGCATTAATTGTTTTAACTGATTGGTAGTACATAGATGGTAACTTTTACTCTTAATCAGTGTGGCTGCTATGGACATCGCACCTCCAGTGCAATAACCCCACATCTCAAAATGAAAAATCATGAATTCAAAAACAACACATCTCAAAAAACTATCAAATATAACATTTATTGCAAAAATCTGTTTCGATATTCTCAAGTTTTTTCAACGTTCCCAAGTAAGTGCAACTTTTCAAAAACTTGGGAATTTTAACTTTTTTGAATCTAAACTTGAGAGAATTGGAATAAGTTGGGAAAAAGTTGGGAATCCCAAATTCACACAATTTTCCAAGTCCAAATTAGGGATTGTGATATTCTCAATTTTTTCAGCTTTCCCAAATCCAAACTTCAAAAAAGTTGGAACAATTTGGAAAAAAGTTGAAAATCTCAATTGTACCCAGTTTTCCTAAAATTTGATTAGAGATTGTGATTTTCTTAAATTTTTTCGACTTTCCAAAATTCAAACTGCGGAAAAGTTGGGACAAGTCCCAACTTTTCCCAATTTTCCCACTTTTTCCTGATTTTCCCAACTTTTTCAACTTTGGAATCGTCTGGGGGGGGGGGTGACGCACCCCCCACACCCCCCCGTTAGTCACGCCTCTGGATGCGTATGAAAGAAAACTTGGCATTGCGACTTACCTACTGGTATGTAGCTATGTACTATTGACTGGTTTTCTTCTACGGGTATAGATAGATCAGATAACAACTATGGTACCTAGTACCTACTAAATTCTCACTTAAAACTCTGAAAATTCGCCGCACTCACCTGAAACAAGTAACATAAAATATACCTATATTAAAGAGTTACATAGATAACTGTTCAAGGAAGTAGGTACCTATAATGAAGAAACAAGAAAGAGTTACTAATGTATTTCTTATTTTTCCAACGAAGCCTACTCTCTCAATTATAAATCAGTGAAAATTACCAAAAATCACTGAGAAACAGTCAGAATTGCAGCACAGGAGAAAATCAGTGAAAATTTTTTCACTGAAGACAAATCAGTGAAAGAAAATCACTGGAAATCAGTGGAAATTCACTGAAAATTCAGCGATATTTATGAAATTCACTGAAAAATCTGTGACATTCTTTGAATAATCAGTGAAAAATCACTGAAAATCAGTGAATTTCACTGATTTTTCCTGTGCTGTAATTCTGACTGTTTATCAGTGATTTTTCACTGATTCGAAATGCCAAATGAGAGAGTAGATACTAACATAAGTACATAAATATCGAGTGAATTTTCGTCGACTCCGAAAACCGACTTTTAAGAAATGTGCCGCGACGCGCCATCCACGCCGGCCGTGGGTTACGAGTTACAAGTTACAGCATAACAACAACGAACGCAGAAATGGCGCGGCGTGCCGCGAGGAGGAAGGGGTTGTGAGAGGTACCCAATAACTCACAATGATTTTGTATTTGGTAAGTTTGACAAAATTTCAGAAAATTTAGAACATATCATTTTATCACATGTGAAAAATTTTTGGAAAGTTAGGATATAGGTACCTTATATGTTTATTCAACTGACGCAACATTTTCGATTTTATAAAGTTTTTATATTTTTTCTTCTCGCATTTTGAATTTTAATAAATTTTATACTTGCGTCGACGTTTTTGGATCACTTACAATATGCACGAAAATGTGCATTACATAGGTACGGTACGGTACCTACTTAATGAAATTCAGTCAAAATGTTTATATGTATTTTACGTGCATTTAAAATTTACATTTTTCAAACTTTTTCCCCGCGCCCAAATGATTTGTTTGGTTTTTTTTTAAACAAAACATGATGAATTTTATAGGAATGTACTCATTTGTTTTGGATTAAATACTATCAAAACATTCTTTTCCAGTATAGTACAGTCGCATTATGTAAAAAAAGGAATTCCGCTCGATCGGAATGTTAAAAGCAATTTGATGATTGATCCTTAATCTAGACTGTATAATGAAGAAATTTAGCTTGGGTGCCATTTTTTTAACCCCCTCCCCTCCCGAGGATCCACCCCCCTATTCTTAAAATTGTTCTAACTCCGAATGATTTCATCCGATTTTGATTTTTTTCGACTCTAATGATAGTTAAAAGGGTTCTGCACATTTTTTGTTATTACAAAAATTTTGAAAAACCCATAACCGGATCGTCAAATTTCCAAAAACAGTCATAAATTATGTTCAAATTTTCATTTTTTGCCATTTTCATCAAAAATAGACGAAATACAATGAAACTTGTTATAATAAAAGTTGTTTAGAATGGTAAAATGAGTGCGTATATGTAAGGTGTTTTTTCAAAAACTGCTCCCCTCCCCTCAGGGTCCACCCCCTTTTCAAAAATCCTTGTAACTCTGGCACATCCTATCTGATTCCCATTCTTTAAATTCCAAATTGTGGCCGAAAGAGGTTCACACATTTTTTGTTATTATTAAAATTTCGAAAACTGATCTTCCGAGTTGTCAACT
Organism: Pseudococcus viburni; assembly: GCA_033439095.1. NCBI lineage: Eukaryota > Metazoa > Arthropoda > Insecta > Hemiptera > Pseudococcidae > Pseudococcus > Pseudococcus viburni. The sequence continues at coordinate 297,592 of JAVBJF010000327.1, read as the reverse complement.
TTCAAATAACGGTCAAAAACGTTTTTCGCAATTTTCATTATAGGGGGGGGGGGGGGAGGTTTTGGGAGATGATGAAATTGATTTTTTAGAGAGTGCACAGAGAATCCGTCTTGTATAGCTGAGTATGAAATCTCAATTTCAGTCAGCCTTTATCGCCCAAAAAAATTGGAGATTCTAGAAAATAAATTATTTCAAATGATTTCTCGACAAAAGTACTTCCTAAAAAAATTACGACCGACGAGATTTTTTTTGTAATATTTATTTACCTATGGATCATAATTCTACCCAACTCTGAGCATTTATTTTTTGATTTTTGGTAACGATAAAAAAAGTTCAAATTTCAACCCTACTACCTACTACAGTAAAATCAGGCACTTCCCAAAAATGAAGTTTCCACGTTCTTGGAATCTATACAGTACACTTCTTTTTTGAGTAAAGAAACAAAAAGAATGGTAAAATATGAGAAAAGTGATGAAAATGTGTTATTCGGCCTTGAAAAGTTGAACTTTTGAGATAGTTTTCTTTGTAATTGAATGGAGAGCTTTAGGGAAATTCCAACTTTATCCAAAAGATTTCGTCGATCCATTCAAAATCAGTACAGTTAATCAATTCAAAGCAAAAGCATGAGAAATTGAAACGTCCAAAAATCCATCGGTTAAATTACAAAGAAAGCTTTTCTGAACATAATAAAATGAAGAAATAGAAAATCGACAAGGTAGTATTGAAAAAAATGGGACAAAAAATGAAAAAAAAACTTTTCAGGATACAAACTTTTAAACCAGGAAATTTCAATTTGGAAAAAAAACATTTTTATCACTTTTCCCATATTTTGTTTTACTGCATCCCAATGATAAGTGTTTAGGTTCCGAGAAAACTTCGTTTTTGGGCAGTATCTAATATACTGTAGGTAGTAGGTACAGGTAGCAAGGTACTCAGTGAAGTTGAAATTAAAACTTCTTCTATTGTTCCCAGAAATCAAAAAATAAATGCTCAGATTTGAGTAGAATTTGACCTAAAAGTAAATTGTCGTCGTCGTCGGGGTCGCGTCCCCTTACAGGGGGTTGTGCACATTTGTTGCCTGTATTTGTCAGCTCTTGAAACGAAAAAAAAAATTTCGTCAGTCAGAACTTTTTTAGGAAGTACTTTTGTCGAGAAATCATTTGAAATAATTTATTTTCTAGAATCTCCAATTTTTTTGGGCGATAAAGGCTGACTGAAATTGAGATTTCATACTCAGCTATACAAGACGGATTCTCTGTGCACTCTCTAAAAAATCAATTTCATCATCTCCCAAAACCTCCCCCCCCCCCCCCCCTATAATGAAAATTGCGAAAAACGTTTTTGACCGTTATTTGAAAGTTGACAACTCGGAAGATCAGTTTTCGAAATTTTAATAATAACAAAAAATGTGTGAACCTCTTTCGGCCACAATTTGGAATTTAAAGAATGGGAATCAGATAAGATGTGCCAGAGTTACAAGGATTTTTGAAAAGGGGGTGGACCCTGAGGGGAGGGGAGCAGTTTTTGAAAAAACACCTTACATATACGCACTCATTTTACCATTCTAAACAACTTTTATTATAACAAGTTTCGTTGTATTTCGTCTATTTTTGATGAAAATGGCAAAAAATGAAAATTTGAACATAATTTATGACTGTTTTTGGAAATTTGACGATCCGGTTATGAGTTTTTCAAAATTTTTGTAATAACAAAAAATGTGCAGAACCCTTTTAACTATCATTAGAGTCGAAAAAAATCAAAATCGGATGAAATCATTCGGAGTTAGAACAATTTTAAGAATAGGGGGGTGGATCCTCGGGAGGGGAGGGGGTTAAAAAAATGGCACCCAAGCTAAATTTGTTCATTATACAGTCTAGATTAAGGATCAATCATCAAATTGCTTTTAACATTCCGATCGAGCGGAATTCACTATGCGACTGTACTAGTATGCGGCAGAACCTATAATTTAAAATTTTCATTTTTTAAAATTTTCCCCTCGTTTCGCTGAAGAAAAATTCTTCCTTTTGTTAAATTTTCTCAGACAAATTGAAGAAAATGAGGTTTAATAAGTGTGCAATTTAAAAAAAAAATTGTACCAAATTTTTCGAACATATTGGTAAAAAAAATTATTTGGCATCTGCGCGCCTCCGCTCTCTAAACTCAAATCATTTAATACCTATTCATCGACCCATCATTACAATTTCGCCAGTCGACTAATTTTGGCGCAATTTCATCAGTCAGATAGACTAGAAGAAATGACTGATTCGAATTTACGTAGAGAGTGTACTTAAGTGATTCTGATTACCTCTTAGAAAATCTAATTCAGACCGTATCTCAACAAACGCGAACGCAAAAATTCAGATTTTTCAAAACCCGCCTCATTGTCTGCAGTTTGTCTTCTATCGTACGTCATTTTCACTGGCGACAATGACCGATTTTTCTATCTCCCCCACCCCAAACCACATTTAATACTTCTTCAGCATCCTTATCGTAGCCCCGTCTGTCTCCCGTCACTTTTTTTTCATCTTCTGCAGAAATACCACAGTCATCGCGATTATATGAACGCGTTCACGTCAAACATCACTATAGGTATAGGTACCAGGTAGTAGGTGTGGTATGGTATGGTATATACGTATAAGTAATAGCTACAGAGACTCGGGTATGCGAGTAGATCGAAGTATTAGATACGAATGGCAATTTGTATAAGCTCGTATGCTTGTAGGTAAACCAGTAAACGTAAAGGTACATCTACATATGTAATATAGCTCAATAGCACGCATATTAGGCATAATTATAGCTATAGGTAGGTACTAGGTGTAGGTAGTAGGCCTAGGTATGCCTACGTTACATACGGTACGTAGGTATGTCGTATATATGGTAATAAACCTGTAGGTAGCTACTAGCTAGGTACCATACGTGGTACGTACACGTACTACGTATTTGATGGCTAGAAAGGTGCTGTGCTGGTGCCATGCCATGCCATGCCATGCCATGCCAGTTGCGACGCGATACGGCGCGAAGGGGCGTGAAAAAATGACGCCGATGACGTAGACATTGTGAGTACCTCTACCTACTACCTAGGTATACATACTCGTAGGTATGAAGTTATTCGAGAATGTCTACATCTACAATATCTACATCTACATCTACCTTTACGTCTGTCGTCCACGTGGTATCTGTCATCTAGAACGAAACTGAAACTAAATCTAAATCTAAATCAAAATCTATATACCTCACCTACACGCATTCTCATACTCATACCCATACCCATCATACCCATAATACCCATAAGTAAGTAAGTATTAAGTATAGGTATAGTATAGGAACGTCAGTTGTGTCAGATTCTGAGATTCGTAAAAAAATAAGGGAACGACGCGACGCGACGAGACGCGACGAGACAAAAAGGGGTACCTAGTACCTTTTACCTACTACCTACAAATCTACTCTCTTAATTTGAATCAGTCAAAATTGACTGATTTAAATCGACAAAATTGAGTCACTGTAGGAATCAGTGAAAAAATTTACTGATTGAAATCAGTAAATTTTGACTGATTGAAATCAGTCAATTAATTTTTACTGATTCAATAATCAAAATTCACTATTTGAATCCGTAATTTTTCACTGATTGGCAGTAAAATGTCACTGATTAACAGGTAGCAAGAAAAAGTTTCCCAGATGGTGCCTCTTGATGTAAAAAAATTTGTAAAAAATTTTGACCCTCTACCCCCTTCCTTTCGGAGCTATGCCCATTTTATTTCATCATTATCACGAATTTTTAATTCCAACGGAAGTGTATCAAATTTTCTGTTTTTTGGCACAATGTATTTACGATAATTTTTTCATCAATTTTGGTGCACTCCATCAGTGGCGTCGGAAGCTTTTTTTTAGGAGGGTGCAAAGTGAGAACAAAAACTTGAAATAACAGAAGGATCTTCGAGGGAGGGGACAAAAAGGAGTTTTTTTTCGCACTGTTGACTCAAATAATTTATAGAATTGTTATGTTGTTCATGCCCGAGCGAAGCGTTGAGAAAATTGAGTGTTTAATGCCCAAAAAATGCCTTTTTTCATTAATGCTTCGAAAACTCCAATCTGATGTAATTTGGGGGGGGGGGGGGTGCAAATGATACTTTGCACCCCATCAGAATTTTAGGAGGGGGTGCAATGCACCCCTTGTACCCCACCTTCCGACGCCACTGCACTCCATGAGGTTTTTTCCATTTGAAATTTTCAGCTGTAAAAAAGACCTCAACAGCGAAGTTCGCGACTATTTTTTGAAAATATCTTAAAAACGTGTTTTTTGACGTAGATTCACGTCACGTATTCAGTTTTGGCGATTTCGGTGGCGCTGGCCAAAACACGCGAAAAATCGAAAAGAAATGTTGCTACTTTGGCAGATTTTTCAAATTTTGAGCATTTTATACGGAAAGAAATGACCAAATAAAAAAACTAACGTCGTATTCGTGTTAAGCAGATCAAAATACTCCGATGAACACCCTTTTCGCGATCGTTTTACTTTAAATGTCAAAATTCACTTTTTTCACTGATTTTTCATGACAATAAAACTGAATTTTGAGGATTTAATCCTGAATACTAACTATCCTAACCTACATATGGTGCATCCCTAACAAGTAATGAAGTAACAATGCACCCATGAAAAAAAAATAAAAAACAAAAAATACGAAAAGTTTATGAGGTAGCGACTGCTACCTCTGCTACCCTCTGCGGGCCGCCTACAGTACTGCTACTAGCTACTACTATACTACTACTACGTAATTAGTACATATGTAATGGACGGTGTGGTGCGGTGCAGTGCATAGGTAAAATTTGTGCGCGAAAAGGGAAGGTGCAGTGTTGTACGAGGGTTGAAATCATAGTAGGCACTAGGTACTAGGTACTAGGCAGTGTGGGTATAGACGGTAGAGGTAGCTCTATCGTACGATAATGCTGATAATACGATAATACGATAGGTATGATTAATCATGATTGATGAATGATTAAAAAGACGCAAGCGACCAGGTACGGTGTACGGTGTACGGTGAAACGGTCGCGGTCGCGGTTGCAGGCGCAGTCGGTAACCGGTAAAGTGTCAGAACCGAAATTATAGAAAAATAAATTACGCTTCGTGGGGTGAAATGCTAAGCGTACGGGTACCTAACGTTCGCAACGTAACGTAATGTAACTTTACGATTCGTATGCCTGCGTCTGCGTCTGCGTCTATATGTCTATGTACACTAGGTGCTAGGTGTACGGTGTAGGTAGCTAGGTAGTGGGTAAGGGTACCCACCAACCCACCCCACAATTTACCGCCTAACTAACTACGTAGTTAGCTAGGTGTAGGTACTTACCCAGTGTATTTACACCTCCACTAATCGCTACCTCGGGTACTCTGAGGTATATCGGATATTGGGGGCTTTGCTGTTTGAGGAGAAGAATGACGTAATGACGTGTAGTCTAGTGTCTAGCAGGCATTTGCATCGGTGGTGTGTAATACCTACATACGAGTAAATGTACAAGTCGTTTGTTTTAGGATGTAGAATGAAAAATTTTCCGTGGCTGGGTGCTGGGTATTCCGGTGCCCTGTGTCTAATAATCAGGTAGGTAGGTATGATTTACGAATGTCAAGTCGACGAGTTACGTAGGTCCAAGTATATGTACCTAAAAGATTGCTAAACGATACGGATGCGATCTCCAAATTTTTTTTCAATTTCTTCTTAGGTAAGTACTTCTGCTTCTACGTTCTACACGCGTGTTTTACTTAATCCGTTGCGCTGCAGCTGTACGAGTAGACTGCCTATGTATAAACATACGTGCAAATAGGCTCACGCGTTAGTATAAATAAAATAGGTACGCGCCTAGTGTAGCTACTAGCTATAGGCATTACGCATTAGGCGCCGCGTAAGTATAGTAAGTGTAAGTACTAAGTATACACGACGCGGGGATATTGGTCCGAACGACGGCACGGCATCGACGACCGCATCTCGCGTCTCGCTTCCGCATACAAGCTGGGTCATTGTTTATTTTCAATTTTTCAAACATCGTCGACGAAACAGAAAAAAAACATGGCATTAATACGCTAGCAAACGTACAAGTCCAGCGGATTATCAGTTACCGTGTGCGTCTCCACTATCCACCATCCAGCTTCCAGCTTCCAGCACTGCGATTTATCGTCGCGTCGCGTCGCGTCGTCACCCCTGTCACCTGCGCCAACCTTTCTCGTATCCATACCTCTCACTCCTCTTCTCATCACTATGTTTCCCCGCAGCACCGTGCCGTGCCGCACCGCACCGTAAGCCGTAATCGCGATCGCGGACACGGACGCGGATGCTGAGCTCCAGTGTACCTACTACCTAGTAAAGTAGAAAAGTACCTACTTCTCACTTCTAATTCACCCTTAACTGGACGTATCGTACCTACACCTACCACATTTACAATAACGTACCTTTATCTTCAACTATGTAGCTAAGACGAAACAGCAGAAGGAAGGGGAGGGGTGGAGGAGTGGACGTGATTACCCCTAGCCCTCCTTTCTCTCCACTAAATATTCAAATTGGAAACTTTTGATCTGAATTGGCTACGCGATGTACAAATACAATATATCTATAGGTGTATAGGTATCGTTACCTTTTTAAAAGAGCAAATTCAGAAAAATGTATTTTCTTTGATAAAATTTTCAAAAAATATAGGTAATTTTCAATCTTTAAATATTTTACGAATACCTATCAAGTTTACTACTATAACGTCGGTTTGGTTAAATTTCACAAAAACGTATGGTACCTAGTGTCAGTGAGCAATATACCAATGTATAGGTACACCTGCGTTTCTAGGTATGGTTGTGAATTTTGCGCTCGTGCTCTATAAAATTCTGTAGGCATTATTACTGTAAAATCTAATCAATTTTTTTTCACGGGCACGAGACTTGGTTTACGCGCTCGTAAAACCGCAACAACTGTTTGAAATAATGAATAAAACAAAAAAGAACGCCAATCCGCAACTTTTCGACCTGCTTGTAAGAAATAAGGGACCAAATCTAGCTAACGTAACTCCGGTTCAGAGCATGTAAAAACTCTAATCGCATTAAGATTTGGAGTTTTTCGAAATGGATCCCCCCCTTCCCGGCGTGCAAAAAAAGCAGACAAATTGTGCTCCTTTCCGTTGAGAATTTTCGCTCTTTTCATGCATTATTTCTGCTCATTTCTGCTCCTTTCTGACCAGTGGCATCGGAAGGTGGGGTTCAGTGGGTGTATTGCACCCCCTCAAAAATCTGGCTGGGGTGCAAAGTATCATTTGCACCCCCGCCCCCAAATTGCATCAGATAGGGATTTTTGAAGAATTGAAACATGAAAATAGGCCTTTTTTGGACATTAAACGCTCAATTTTTTCAAAGCTTCGCCCTCGCTTCACTCGGGCATGAACAAAATCACAATTATATAAATTTTTTGAATCAACAGTGCGAAAAAGGTTCCTTTTTGCTCCCTCCCCCGAAAATCATTCTGTTATCCCAAGGTTTTGTACTCACTTTGCACCCTCCCAAAAAAAAACGCTTCCGACGCCACTGTTTCTGACCTTCCGATGCGCGATGCACGCGCAACGGGGGTCCAAATGAGCAGACAGTAAGAATTTCTGCTTTTTTCTGCTATTTTTGCACGCCGGGCCTATGGCTGCAAGCCCTTAGCTCGGGCCTCTTTCGTTTTTGGAACAACGTGTCCAGATTGGACGTTTTTTTGATGTTTAAAATGAAATTTTTGAGAAATCAGTTCTAAATTGTTGTTTTTTTTTAGGACACTATACTGTCCGAATTGAGAATTTTTTAGACATCATGTCCAAATTGTCGAATCAGGTTTTTTTTGGAACACCATGTCCGAATTGAAGTTTTTTGTACGTCCAAATAGAGATTTTCAGGACACGAGTCCAAAGTGAACGCTTTTTTGGATTTTCTGAACTGGGATTTTTGAGAAATTAGGTATTAATTGAAAGGTTTTTGGCCTGCCAAAGCAGGTTTCCAAATTGTTTTTTTAGGACACTACGTCCAAATTGAGAATTTTTTACGTTATGCCCAAATTAGTTGTACGTACGAATGCAGGATTTTTGGGACATTCGGTTTGTTCCAATTCGAAATTTTTGGGATAAAATGTCTGAATTGAAGGGTGTTTGGACCACCATATTCAAATTCACAGAAATAGGATTTTCGTAAGCAGGTAGCTACTGTATAAATTTGAAATCAGTCATTTTTAGCCCACTCGACCGACGAAATTGGGCCAAAGTTGGTCGACTGACGAATCAGTGAAATTTGAAATTTCATTGTCAAATCGAATGAAGTAACTGCTCGAGTCAATAATTTTTCACTGATTCGTCTGTCGGCCGGTTTGGCGGACTTGTTTAGTTCATCAGTGAAATGGGCTGTACCAGTACCTTAGTAAGTAAGTAAGTACATATGTAGGTTACATACGTACAAATGACCGATTGGTTGGTGAATATTCACGGGCAAACGGAAAACTCCCAACTTGTCTCATCTGCCGAGAAACTACACGTAAGTATTCCTTAGGAACCATACTATTTCTATCCTACACACTTTATCGTTATCGGCAACTTCAACGTCGTCGTCGTCGTCGTCTTTTTCTTCTTCTTCTTCTTCTTCGTTTTTTTTTTGTTCTTCTTTCTTTCTGTTCTTTCAGTCGCAGTCGAGTAGGTACGTTCGCGTTCTTTTTATACTTGGCCGCTTTACGACTTTTTTAGTACTTTACACGAAACAACGTTATCTTAATGCGCGACATAGCATTAGGTATAAGTACTTTACTAGTCGCACGCTGCCCCGCCACCGCATCTACTCCGCAGCCGCAGCCGCAGCCCGTACACGATACACGGTGCGGCATCCAGAGACAGACGTGTTACACGTTTCATCGTCACCATCGCATCGCATCGCATCGCTTCGCTGTTATACCATTACCATCACGATTACCATTACCAATATCATCGGTGGATAACATAGCCTTAGTCGTTGTCGCAACATTAATTAATATTCTAGTTTAGACTATTGGCGCCGCCGGACGGCGTCAGCGTCAGCTTTTCGTTCCTTCGTTCCTTCGTATGATTGTTTGTTTGTTTGTTTGTTTGTTTGCTGGCTTGCTGGCTTGCTTGCTTGCTTGTTTGTCTGTCTGTCTGTTGGTCGGTCTGTCTTTCAGTTTCTCGGTGTCTTGGTTAGTTGATTTGTTGGTTTGCTCGCTGTTTAGCCGGCTCGGTTTTTACTTTTTTCTCTCCGTTTCGTTTCATCGACGACATCGACATCATCATCATCATCATCATCACCATCACCATCATCACCGCTCCACTGCTTTTTCGTTCGTTATACGTCTTAGGTCTTACGCGTATTAGATTATTCGATTAAGTACTTTGAAGCGCAGGTTAGGTTAGCTACTTGGACTTGGACACGGTGAGATAGTAGGTCTAGGTATACCTACCTACTATGTACTGCGTTATCATTTGCAGTTTACGCTTGCTTATACGCTTAGGTACCTAGACCTACCGAGCAATGCGATGTTTGTGTGTGAAAGCCTGAACTTGAGCGAAAGCGTATAGTGTTATAGCGTACGCCCACGCACCTAAGTTGCATGCCCCTATTACCCATCTCCATCACCATCTCCCATCTCTCAACTCCAAAACACGTAGATTTAGACGCAGACTTAGATACCTAGGAGAAATAGACATGGTACGCCATCAGTGGTGTCGCGTCGCCAGAATTGAAAATGGGGGGGGGGGGACAAAAAGGCCGGTGTGTTGGACAACTTTTTTTTGCTTTTTCGAAGTGGAAAAGGAGGGCTGACTTTTTTCGCCGGCTAAAAAATGCACATACTCGGTGGCATCGGAAGTAATTTTTTTGGAGAAGGACTTTGAAGGGCAGAGGGTTAGAGGGAGCCTCCTTTCGCACTTTCGTTTCAGATAGGTCACAGAATTGTGATTTTGTTCATGCCCGAGCGAATCTTTGAAAAAATTGGGACTTTCTATGTCTAAAAGAGACATTTTTCCATGTTTTAATGCTTCGAAACTCCCTATCTGATGTAATTGGGGAAGGGTGTACATTGCGTACCTAGACCTAGACCTACAACTACCACTACAATGGTACAAGTACAACTATATACAGCTGAAACTGCGTTTACGTTTAGATAGATATACAGTATGACATAAAAGTCTTGTCCACGAAAAACACTTCTCGATTACTCGAAACTGAAAAGAGATATAGGGGTGATTCAAGCGGCAATGTGTTCCTGGTGACAAGGGCATTGAAAATTGATAATCAAATTTTCAGCCCTACCAACAGGGTGTCCACAAATGGAGAAACCGGTTTTGGTCAAAAAATTGGGGTCTGGGTTTTTTATGGAAATAAAGTCTACACACTGAGACGATTAAAATGTGATATTTTTTTTGGAAACCGGTTCAATAATTTGCAACCAGTTGTCAAAAATATCTCAAAAATGAAATGGGGGTCTGCGTTTTTAATGGAAATGAAGTCTACACACTGAGACGATTAAAATGTGATATTTTTTTTTTGGAAACCAGTTCAATAATTTGCAACCAGTTGTCAAAAATATCTCAAAAATGAAATGGGGTCTGCGTTTTTAATGGAAATGAAGTCTACACACTGAGACGATTAAAATGTGATATTTTTTTTGGAAACCGGTTCAATTTCAGGTGATATTGATAACTGGTTGCGAATTCATTTGAAATTTTTCTCCATCTCTTTTTCTTGTTGTTGAAATTGACAGCAAGTATCAGAGGATAAACCGGTTCAAAAAATGAGTTCACTGGCAATCTTGAGTTTTTAAAGCTGTACAAATTTTGTTTGAAATTTTTTTGTAATCTCGATTTTTGAGAATTTTTGACAACCGGTTTTAATCGTCTCAGTGTGTAGACTTCATTTCCATTAAAAACGCAGACCCCCATTTCATTTTTGAGATATTTTTGACAACTGGTTGCAAATTATTGAACCGGTTTCCAAAAAAAATATCACTTTTTAATCGTCTCAGTGTGTAGACTTCATTTCCATAAAAAACCCAGACCCCAATTTTTTGACCAGATATTTTTGACAACTGGTTGCAAATTGTTGAACCGGTTTCCAAAAAAATATCACATTTTAATCGTCTCAGTGTGTAGACTTCATTTCCATTAAAAACGCAGACCCTCATTTCATTTTTGAGATATTTTTGACAACTGGTTGCAAATTATTGAACCGGTTTCCAAAAAAAAATATCACATTTTAATCGTCTCAGTGTGTAGACTTCATTTCCATAAAAAACCCAGACCCCAATTTTTTGACCAAAACCGGTTTCTCCGTTTGTGGACACCCTGTTGGTAGGGCTGAAAATTTGATTATCAATTTTTAATGCCCTTGTCACCAGGAACACATTGCCGCTTGAATCACCCCTATATCTCTTTTCAGTTTCGAGTAATCGAGAAGTGTTTTTCGTGGACAAGACTTTTATGTCATACTGTACAGTATGACACAGAGGTCTCGGTCACTTGAAACACTTTTCCATATCTCAGAACTGAACAGAGATCCCAAAACGGTTCAAACGGCAATGCGTTCCTGGCGTCGAGAACATTGAAGATCGGTAATCATATACTTTCAGCCCAACGTATAGGGTGTCCACAAATTGAGAAACCGGTTTTGGTCAAAAATGGGGGTCCGTTTTTTTTATCGAAATGAAGTCTACACAATGACGCGATTAAAATGTGATAAGTATGTTTTTTTGAAACCGGTTCAGCAGTTTCGAACCAGTTGACAAAAATATCCAAATCATTTTTTGTTTCATAACTTTTCTTTCAACTTGCAATGGAAAGAAGTTGTCATACAAAAGGTTTGAAGTAATTATTCTCATTCAACTTCAAGCCATAACTCTTTTTCATTGCTAGATCAGGAAAAAATTACAGAACGTGAAATGTTCGATCTTTAATTATCTACAACTTTTATTTCAAATCTTTTTGATATCTTCACTTTTTTGAAACTGGTACAAAATTTATCCAATTTTTTTCAAGTTTTTTAGGTGGTTTTTTATTCCAAGTCGATAAGCAGTTATCAAAAAGTGCAGATAACAAACAAAGAGTAAAATAAAAGTTGTAGATAATTAAAAATTGAACATTTTACGTTCTGTAATTTTTTCCTCATCTAGCAATGAAAAAGAGTTATGGCTTGAATAATGAGAAATAATTACTTCAAACCTTTTGTATGACAACTTCTTTCCATTGCAAGTTGAAAGAAAAGTTATGAAACAAAAAATTATTGTTTTTTCATTTTCTACAACTTTTGTTTCAAACTTTTTTTCATATCTCCATTTTTTGGATATTTTTGTCAACTGGTTCGAAACTGCTGAACCGGTTTCAAAAAAACATATCACATTTTAATCGCGTCATTGTGTAGACTTCATTTCGATAAAAAAAACGGACCCCCATTTTTTGAACAAACCGGTTTCTCAATTTGTGGACACCCTATACTTTGGGCTGAAAGTATATGATTACCGATCTTCAATGTTCTCGACGCCAGGAACGCATTGCCGTTTGAACCGTTTTGGGATCTCTGTTCAGTTTTGAGATATTGGGAAGTGTTTCAAGTGATCAAGACTTCTGTGTCACACTGTAGATATGTTCCTGATAAAATAATTTCATATAGGTAGATAATGTAGGTGGTACTGTACAGACTGCAAAAGCAAAACGCTAGTTCAGCAAAGGGTGCGTCATCTCTAGCCAACCAGCCAGCCAGCCAGCAAGGGCGCGTAAAATAAGTAGGTAGGTATATGTGTATTACTGTTCTCTCCTCCCCTCTCCCTCCTCTCCTACACCCACACCCCAGGAAGGCAGCGCAATGGTATATAATACTTAGGTACCTATTATGGCACATTGGCACACGTATACGTACGAGTAAGAGTACGAATACGAATACGAATACGAATACGAACATTAGGTATCTAATCACGCTAACGCGATTAAGCGCTAATGATGCAGCAGCGACGCGATGATACGCGTATCATATTCGTTCGAAGGATACGTCGACGGTCGACGTCGAGTACCTAATTCATAAATTAACGCTAACCCTACCCTTGTGCAGCGATGGTGTACTGCCACATTCCGCATCCCGCATCGTTCGCACCCTTGACACGACGCGACGCGGCGAACGTTCCATCTCCTGCAATACAAAGTATGTCTATGTACCTACTACCTACGTATACTATATGCGTGTATCGTGCACCTACCTACCTACATCCTACATCTGCATATAAGAATGCACTAGGCAGTATAGTTACTACATGCACCTACACGCATACATGCATATAGGCAAATGCATAACCAACCCTTTCTCTGATGGTACCGCCACCGCCACCGCGTATTTACGTCCGTCCAAGTCCACAAGTATTTGGTAGTTTCTGTATACATACAAATAGAAGAAAAAGAAGTAGGTACCTAGCTATATAGCTACCTAGTACCTACACCTAGGTACCTTAAAAACGTAAAGCCAATTTATGTAGAGTGTAGAGGGTAGAGGGTAGACATAGACATAGACGTAAACGTAGACGTACAATGCTGTTATCTTTGTGCGTGTGCGTACACGCGCGCGTGCGCGTGTAACTACATGAGTCGTGTGTGTGTGGGAGAAAGTAAAATAGAAACATACTCCGGTGGTAAGTACGTTGGTGGTTGGCCGCTGCGCTGTTGGCGCGGAACGCGACGCTACAGGGATCTGTTGCCCTGTTGCGTGTTTTAGGTCAACTAACCCCACGATTACATCTCCAGGGATGAAACAATAATCAAGGGGGATCGTTTACTTGTGCTGTGCTCTGCGTCTGCCTCTGCCTCTGCCTCTACCTCTGCGTCCGAGTCACACGCGCGTTTACGCTTACGCTCATCGGCACATGCTTCTTCAATCTTCATTTTAATCTCGAATTTGTCTTGTCCCACCTACATACATCTACATTCGTACGCATATGTAGGCTATGTACCTCGTATATTACGATATACGAGTATACGTACGTAGTAGGTACAGGTATACTTATACCTTGTAATACTAATACATAGTATAGATGATGTCTACTCAATCCACTCCACTCCACTCCACTCCACTCCACTCCACTCCACTTTACGTAGGTAGGTAGGTAAGTAGGTAGGTAATGGGTAAGTATATGGTATCTGGTATTTTGCATTTGTATAGATATAGATATAGGTACCTACTAGAGTATAAAACGATACGAGTATATACTCGGCGAGTACGAGTATATCGTATCGTGAATTAGAAAATACGAGTACATCGTTTTGTACTCGTCTCGTTTTATAAAAATCATTGTACTCGTATCGTATCGTATCGTTTGTTCGGCACCAACGTCACCTATGTAATGACGTCATCCAGTCTATGATTTAACATTGCACGATACGAGTAATACTCGCGAGTATTACTCGTTACTCGTACGTTCAGAACCGGAATCGTTTGATGAAACGAGTATGCATCAGAACGAGTACACGAGTATACTCGTGTACTCGTATCCACACGATACGATACCGAGTACATTATATCGTATCGTTTTATACTCTAGACCTACGTAGACGTACCTACTGATTGCAGAAGGATATAATCAAACGACAAAAAAGGAGGGTTTAACGACAGCCAAGTGTAACGACAATAAGAGTGATAGGTATTAACGACAGATTAGTCTGTTAAAACCGGTAATTTTTAAACGACAAAAAATAGGTTGTCACCGCGTCTATTTTTGTTTATGGATCCGAGGACAGGTCACACATTAATTTTTCATTTTTTGAATTTTGACCTTATCAAGGCGGCTGATGGGGGGGGGGTCAGAGGGGACCGATGGAAAAAACAAGTACATAATCAAACTCAGCGCCTTCGAATCAGTAGAAATCAACGTGTTACCTGCTTTACTTTTTCAATTTTTTTGAATTTCGATTAAAATTGTGGCCCCCTGTACCTCCCAGGAGTGTAAAGATCCAATCTTGAAAATTCATTGCTTGAAAAAAGGGTAAAAAGGGCAAAAAGAACTACTTAATGTAATTTTTTCCAGGGAATAGGAGTCGACTCCGGCTTGACCCCGGAGTCAAGAGTCAAGATCTGAAATTGACTCCGGAGTCAAACAAGGTCTGAAACTGACTCCGGAGTCAAGGTGGAGTCAGGAGTCAACTTTTCCTCTTGACTCTGGGAATTAGGTGAAGTCAGAAGTCAACTTTTCGGCTGATTTCTATTCCCTGGTCAAAAATCGGAGTAAAATTGACTCCAAATCGACTCCGATTTGACTCCGGAATCAAGCCGGAGTCAGAGAGTCAATGCAAAGATTGACTCCGGAGTCAAGTCGAAGTCAGGAGTCAAGGTCATAGATTGACTCCGGAGTCAAGGTTGAGTCAGGAGTTCGGGTGTGAACTTGACGCCGGAGTGAAGCCGGAGTCAGGAGACAATTTTTTGGCTGACTCCTAATCTCTGATTTTTTCAAATTTTTTAATGGTAACTTTCGTCTTTTGTATTCATCATAAAGTTGAGCTTTTATCGTCAAAGTTCAACTTTGTGGTTTTCAAAATGTGATTATCGAAACCCCGTAAACAGTTTTTCCCTACATACAACCGATCTCGAGTTCTAAGCCCTCAAAGTTGGCTAATTTAGCAAAAAATCGCAATTACATGAAACTGAAGTATGAGGTCCACCCCATCGCCATTATCGTTCCGAAATATTCTTGTGTCGTGAATGTGGCTTAACTAGTTATCGTGAGAAATAATTAGCTAGGTATGCTGACGTGCGATTTTTTATTTGTCGTTGAATGTATTTTTTTACCGTGCAATTAATATTTTAGTCGTGCTTTTCTTACGTCCGTTCTGATTTAATTTCCTGTCGTTTAGTCTTCCTACTTTTGTCGTACCGATAAATTATACCCAATACGATATAGGCAAGTAAGTACGAGTATCGCTATGCAGCGATAGCCTATGTACATTGATAGTCGGTAAAGCGTTCGTGTATCTACCATCTACCTAGATCAATGGCGTCGGAAAGTGGGGTACAAGGGGTACATCGACCCCCCCACCCCTCCAAAATGACATCAGATAGGGATTTTCGAAGCATTAAAACAAGAGAAAATTAATCTTTTTTGGGCATATAAAAAATCCAATCTTTTCAAAGATTCGCTCGGACATGAACAAAATTACAATTTTGTGATCTATCTGAGAGACGACGCGACAGTGCGAAAAAAGGTTCCCTTTTACTCCCCCCCACCCCCTTGAAATCCTACTGGTATTCCAAGTTACCATATCCACTTTGCGTACCTACTACCTACCCTCGCAAAAAAAAGTTTCCGACTCGACGCCACTGACCTGGATCTAGGTACTATCACCTATATTGGAATATTGGCCGAGTATCTAATCTACCCATGCTATTGCTAGGTACCGTACCTTTCTTTTACATATCCAACTACCCCGAGCGTGTATTTCGCCTTGCGCTGCGCCGCGCCATTAGCTTGTAACCGGTAAGTTGATTTTGCTGTAACCGGAAGTGACTACGGCTGGTATTGCTATATGGTCTATGTTTAGGAAGACGAGCAGAAAACGACGCGACGCTTACGAATTACGAGTTACGAGCTACGAGCTATACTATACGACCATCAATCGCCGCACCGTTCGCCGACTCTCGACCAGCCTGCCATCGTACCATGTTACAATATAACATGACGGACCACGAACCACGGATCACGGACCGCGAACCGCGGACTGCGGCTCCTCGTCATTTTCCCATATTCTCTTCTCTGTCTTTCCTGCAGCCTGCAGCATATAGTTGTTGCTGTTGATTTTCATGTTCACGTTTCGGCTATCGATTACTGTCTTACAGTTAGTGTCTTGACATTCTCGCATGTACCATCCATCGACCTATCGACCATCGTATAGTCGCAGCGTCGAGTCGATAGGAAATTAGGGACTTAGCTGCGTTTGATAATAAAATACCTGGTGCAGTGCAGTGCAGTGCAGAAAATCAAAATTGCTTCGCAAACTTCGCGACGATGGCTGGAAATAGTGTAATTCTTGTGACGGTGGCTTTTCTAATTTACCGTACAATCGGGAGAAATGCGAACTCGCGCGGCTGAAATTTCGACTACCTATTGCGATACATGTAGGTAATAGGTAGGTAGGGCGTAGGTACCTAACTACCTACATAGATTCGAATTTCGCCGTATCCAAGAATCTGATACTGATACCTAAGTAACCTAACTTCCGTTCAAATCGAAGGCGGATATCTCGAGTTCTCTGGTTACCTACCTACCTACTCGTATGTATGGTAGGTAGGTACGCATTATCGTACCTAAGTATTATCGAACAGAATAGTACCTAAGTGTCATGTCAGAGTCGGACTGTACGCGGCGCGGCGCGGTGTCCAACAATACAACAATACGTGCGTCTAAGGTACACGCGGTCGAAAACGAAATTAACTTATCGATAGATACGAAAATGCGATAATATATACCTATGGTACTCCAACTGTCTGACGAGTTAGATGGACGCGGACGACGCGACGTACATATAGCTATTAGCTATACGGTACACGGTATACGGTATACCTACTCATGCTGTAGTAATGGCTGAGGCTGTCTCTGTCTGTTCAACTTCCAGGCCCGACGCCCGACGCCCGACGCCCGAAGCAACGAATGACGTAGCGATTTTTACATTTTACATTTTACGCGATGCGATGGTCTACAACACGTCCACGTCCACATCCACATCCACATCCACGTCCAAGTCCAAGTCGTGGCGATGGCGTGCCTCCTTCGTGTACGTAGACGTACGGTATACGGTACTCGGGGAATCGGAGTCGGAGTCGGAGTCGGAGTCTAGGTTGGAGTTACTGATTAGCTGACTGGCTGACTGGCTGACGACGATCAGGTGATGGGATATCGCGATCACGCTTTTACGCTTTTACGCTTTCGGCTCGAACGCGCAGCATAATGAAAGAGGCGGCCATCGCGCCTACCTAAATGCATCTTAGCGCTTGGTGGACGGTGCTATCTGCTATGCCTATGCCTATGCCGGTGCCGGCCTATGTCTAAAGGTACCATCTAACCTCGTAGGCTCGTACAGGTATAAGTATAGGTAGAGTAGGTGCCAAAGTACGAGTATGCTGTAAGCTACGGTACGCTGCGGCTGCGGCTGCGGCTGCAGCTGCAGCTGCACTATACGTCTATACGTGTATACTTCACTTCTCGTCCTCGTACGTTTATCTTTATATATGTAGATGTACGTTTACTTATAAATAGGCGTCTCTTGTAGCGAATAGGCAGGTAAATAGTTGACTACCCGAGTACCTATATAATTAACTTCGTACTTTTTCTATTGGATGCAAGTCTACTAGTCTAGTGTGCATGACGGCGCGGCGCGGCGCGGCGGTTTATCCGCCGAAAAGGCGTAGACTTTTTTCTGGAAATATGGTCGTATATCGCCTGCATTAAGCATAGGTACGTTTATCAAGGGCTTAGTGAATGGGTTGGGGAAGGGGAGGGGCGGCAACTCATCCCCTAGACACAATGCTAGTAGAAAATAGTTGGTAAATTCGTCTCAAATGGAAAAGTTGACAAATTTGATCAAAAAAAGGGGAATTTTTGGAGAAAACGTTCCTTTTCAGAAATCAGTAAATCACAACCAAACTCTGAAATTAGCTCTCAAATCTAAATTTTTCAAAAACTTCGGCCTCGTTCCGCTTGGTCTTCTTACTGTAGTTTATCTATAGGTAAATAGGTACATCCAACAAAAGTGATTTTTTAGCGTTTTTTCACAAAAGTAGGTATTTCAACGAATATTATTACAGTTTTATTTCCTCAAAACTCACGTTCGATGTTTGAAAATCAAATTTTTTTTAAACTTTGGGTTCGCAGCGCTTAGTTATATCGGAGTTCTCCTTCAATAATTTATCATTTCAAGGTAAAAGCGGTCAATTTTTTATTCAAATTTATTATCCTGAAACATTGTTTTATTTTACGAGGAGTGTTTCATAAGTAACTACACATCAATGGAATGTTTTCTCACATCCTTCGTATTCCGCTGACCTCGACGTATCCGAATTTCATCTCTTTCTGGGGATAACACACAATTCAGGAGGAAAACGATTCGCGAGTGATAATGAGATAGGTTTCACCGCCGAATCGTAGTTTTCAAAATTGGACCGAAGTTAGTACTGTACAGGGATCGAAAAATTAGCATATCGTCGCAACAAATTTTTGGATTTATGAAACACCCCTCGTAGGTGGGTAATTCTACCAAAAACACACATTTTATCAACATGATTTTGTTTTTTTTGAAAAAAACGCGTTTTTCTTCTTTTCTTTTTAGGGGGAATTATTTGGATATGAACCAAAGACCTCATTAATAATGTTGGGTCAAATTCATTTTCACATAAAAAAAGGCCTCATGTAAAAGCCATGTTAAGCAACCACGGTGAAGGAAAAGAAATTATTAGCCACGTTGGTGGAAAAAAGTTAATTAAATGAAGATAACGATGACTCAACATATTATTAAATTGATTTTCAACATTTTTCAAAAATCGAGTCCGATATTGTGTGATTGTCTCTTCAATATTCGGACTTTGGGAACTCACTGCGTGGTGGTGGCACCAGTAACTATTAACTAGTAACTACATCATATGTAGGTAGCTAGGTAGTAGGTACATTTATAATGATAAATTTTGCGCGTATGATTTCTACCTTACCCCCCCCCCCCCACCTTATAGCGCTTCTACTGGTCAATCTCAATACCCAGTTACCCAAATACGCATTAGGTATCTCTAATGGACCTGTATCATACTAAGCACATTTGTACATACTATTTAGGCTAGATCTATGTACCCTATAGAAATTACGTACTACCTGTGTACGCAGGACGCGCGCGTGCACGCGCACACGCACACACACACACTCAAACGCAGACACACAATGCAATGTACATAAATGACTAAAAATGTACAATGTCTACATGTAATTGCTTAATAAGAAATTAGGAGGATTACACGCTTAATGTATCCATCAGTTGCGCTATATTAGTATAATGTGCATAAGTAGGTAGTCTGGGTACCTAGCTACCTACTACCTAATTATGTTAATTTTCGAGTGTTGGCGAGATTTTTATTTTTTCGCATGACGCGGCGCAGCCGAAAGGCGGGAAAATGAGAGAGAGGGAAGAGGGTGAAGTAGAGGAATTCGCGAGAAATTTCACATACTGTAGGTAACGGTAACGGTAACAGATAACAACAACAACAGCAAAGGGGATGGGAGGGGGTGAGCGTCGCGTCGCGTTGTGGAGCAAAGGCGAAGGTGAAGGCAAAGGCGAAAACGAAGACGAGCATACGCGTAGACAGCGGATACCTATTCGTATTGTTGATTGTTGATTCATTGTTGCCTTTGTACGCAGGTAATATGCGTGATGTGTGATGTGTGCGTGGTGCGTATTGGGTAACCAACTGGTTGACACATTGGATTTTGTTTACTTTTCGCATGACCGAACGTATTGCTACTGTCGCTGTCGCTGTCGATGTCGATGTCGATTCCGATTCCGATTCCGCTTCGCTGCAGCTATTTCCAGCTCCATCTTTTCACTTTGGCCGAGCGAGCGTACTCGTATTATTATTTATACTCGTTCGCCGCGCCGCACCGTCGAAATACTCGACTGCGTTCACGTTCGCGTTCGCGTTCGCCTTCGCCTTCGCCTTCGTATCTCTATCCGTCTATCTATTCATCGCGCTACGCCGCCGCGCCGCGCCGCGCCGTCGCTGGTATTGATACGCGATACACGATACGCGAGTAGGGCCCAGACCTACCTATTCACGGTGCACGATCCGCGAGTAAACGTATTGTCACCACGCCCGCCCGCCCGCCCGCCCGCGCTCGTGTACGCGTACGCGTATAATTTTGTCACTTCGTTCTCAGCCATAAATCATAAGTACATGTACCATTGTACCTATAGGACCTACAACCTACAGTTACAGTTACAGTATATTACCTACCTACATTACCGTATGTCATGTCCCCATCCCCATCCGTATCCGTGTCTCACTCCCAATGTAACATCTACCATCTACCTTAGTACCTAGTACATACCTATCTACTCATCTGCACTATCACGTCAGTCGTCAGCGTTATGCGTCCAGGCGTCAGTACCAAACCAATATGAATATACCAATATGCCAATATGCCAATATACCAATACCAGTACCGCACACGCACACGCACGCGCACAACATCGTCATCTTAATTGTCATCGTCATCGTTATCGTCATCGTCGCTTCGTTGCATCCAAATACGCAAATACTACGTACGCGTACGCGTACGAGTGCTTACAATGTTTTACATGAAAATTATACGAATAATAAAAAGAAGCCAGCAACTAGCAAGGGCGAAATCGTCGTTTTTCTCCCCTTCCCAGTTGCCAGCGAGATTGGGAAAACCGCGGATTCGTATCCATATTCATAATAATTACGGTATATGGTAATGGTACCTCTACCACCTATAGTCTGTTTATTGCGAAGCTCGCGGGTCGGGACGCGACGCGACGCAACGTCCATCTGTCAGTTTATTCGAGAGCTGCAGCTTATTTTTGTACTCACGTTAGGTACTTACTACTTACACTTTCGTCTACCACCTAGTACCTAGCTAATAGCTACGGTATTTACCTATTTAAGTAATGCACGAATT
Source organism: Pseudococcus viburni (assembly GCA_033439095.1). Taxonomy (NCBI): domain Eukaryota; kingdom Metazoa; phylum Arthropoda; class Insecta; order Hemiptera; family Pseudococcidae; genus Pseudococcus; species Pseudococcus viburni. The sequence goes on along the minus strand of JAVBJF010000327.1, from coordinate 275,897 downwards.
CCCAGTTTCCATTTGCCATTGCCACAGTGATCAACGAAGTGATGATCCTGGCTCCGCGCTGAGCCACTGACCTGACGCCTACGTTGCAATTGTGCGCACGCGCACGCGCACCTTACCTACGTAAATAGAGCTACCAGATACCAGCTACATGTACATTTGTACATTTGTACATACCTACTGTACCCAGCTACCCACTTATGTAGACAGAGGCGTCGTCAAGGGGGCCCGGGGGGACAGCCCCCCAAAAAGTTCTGGCCCCCGCTTGCTCCCCCCCAAAAACTTATGTTGTATTTATAAATTTACATTACACTTACATCAGATAGGGATTTTCAAAGCATTAAAACATGGAAAAATGTCTTTTTAGGGCATTAAAAATCCAATTTTTTCAAAGCTTCGCCTTCGCTTCGCTTGGGCATAAACAAAATTGCAATTTTATGATCTACCTGTCTGAGACGAAAATGCGAAAAAATGTTTCCCTTTACCCCCCCCCCCATTTTTAGCAGGTGAAAAAAGTCAGCCCCTCTTTTCCACTTGGAAAAAGCAAAAAAAGTTGTCCAAGTCATGGCCTGGCCCATTTTGTGCCCCCCTTTTTGGATTCTGACGACGCCACTGTATGTAGATCTAGATACCTACACCTACAAATGTCCTGCGCCCACCCATTATGGCTAGGTAGGTGTAGGTACAGGTACTAGGTAGGTAGTTGGCGACCATTAGGCATTGGCATCGGAATTTCACGAGGTACTCTACTGCTGCGCTATTCCATACGCAATACGCATACATGTATAATTATGCAGTTTGTAGTTTTACATATATTCGTACCTACTGCTGTAGGTACTGCATAATATGCGTATCGAGTCGCCGCGCCGTGCCACGTCGCATAGTAAATGGGCTCAGAGGAGGCCGAAATTAGCGCGAGCGTCGCAACGTCAGCGCCAGCGCCAGCGCCATCGTCACGCGTACGTATTGACAAGAAACGCAAGTCACTGCGGATAATACGTCGACCGTAATTTCCGGCAATATTTATCGACAACGCGCTTACGCTTACGCTTACGCCAGCCATGTCACGTGACTGCCGAAACGTCGTTCCGGTTTCTTTTTTTCTTCCTTCGTTTTCGTTTTCGTTTATTAGGAGCTACGTACTACGTAGTCGACGACGCGACGTACTTTTTTTTCTTATCGTCCAGTGCACGGCGCGGCGCGGCGCGGCGTGGCGCGGCGTGGCGCAACAATAACTAGCGGGCGGACTCGCGGACGCGGACTCGACACTCGATGTACGTAATTACGTATACCTATGTAACGTATGTAGCATGTACCTACCACCTACCACCTACGACCTACGTATACTATGCGTACGCCGCCGTACGCGTATTCCGATGATCGATAGGTACCGAAACCTTTTTTCGAGGGTCACGTTACCTATGTATATGTATGTCTATGTATGTACTACGAGTGCCAACTGCCACATAATAAATTACGCATCATCAATTTTTCGCACCAAAAAAAGGATACCACCACCACCAGTGCTATTTGTAAGGGAGAAGAGGGGGTGGGTGGTGGTGTAATAATCAAACCTCTTAGAACCTGAAATACGACGACGAAGTCAATTTTGTTAGTTCTGCACATATCACAAAATTCACAGGCAATAAAATTTTTTCGTCTTCTGTCGCGCCGCGTCGTTTTACTCGGTTTCAGCATCGCAAAATCAGGTAGGTAAATACCTAGTACCTAATACCGATCTTCGCATGTTCACCGCCCAATAACGTTCAACTACCATGCAAATTAACCGCTGAAACGACGCGACGAGAGGGCTCGAGCACACCCCCCCCCCCCATTAGTAAAATGATTTTCTTTTATTTTCGCCCGAGAAGTATTTTAGTGACTATTTCTTAAATAAACACACCACTCTCTAAATCTGAATCAGTTGAATTTGCAGAAAGTCCCATTTTTTTAATCACAAAAATAAGTGATTTTTCACTATTTTTTCGGTCAAAAATTACTAATTTCTCATCCAATGCCTCATTTATCAGAAAAAATCAGTAATTTTCACTAAAAAAAAATCATTAAATCTCGTCATTTTTCAATTTTTCTTCGCTCAAATCTGTAGGTAGGTAATCAGGTATGTATTATCTCCTCCAGTTCCACTGAAATAACAAGTTACCTCCTTCATTTTACCGACGTTTTTTCATTGAATTTTGACCCCCCCTCCCTATTTTTTGTAAAATTTTCATATTATATAGATATGCATTGCGTGCCATTGTCCACTGTACAGTAGAGTAGATACAAGATGCTCGTCAGATGCTTATTGCGTATTTGTAGTATCTACTACCTACTATACCTACTACCTATAGGTACATAGATATATATCTAGGTAAGTATCATGTACTGTATGCACAAAGCGGTAGATTAGATATCTACAAGTGGATATCACATAAGTAGGTATAGATGATTTAGTTCTATACCTAGCTAGCAGCTAGCAACTAGCAGCTACAGCAAAGCAAACTTACATTAGCCTCCAAAGCTCGGTCATTCGCCGCAGAATGATCGAGAGTTAAGAGGGTGAACAATCTGAATGTGTGACGAGGGGAGATGGGGAGATGGGGAGATGGGGATATTGTACTTACACTCGCATCTACAAAGAAAAACTATTACCTACGATGACGGACACGAAGCGAGCGTCGTCGCGTCGGCGTCCTCGAACGTTGATCGTGGTTTTTACAATTTCACGCGTTCATTAGCGCTATTCGACGAATTCGTCGCACGTTCTGCTTCTGCTACACGTGCAAGTGCAACCCGTTCCGTTCCGTTCTCTTCCGGTTTTTTTCCGTTTCGTCTTTCATCGCAATTAAACTACTTATGGTACAGTCGTACAACGGTACAAGTAAATAGTCTTAATACACTGTACGCTACGCTACGCTACAAGGGCTACAACTACAACTGTACCATACAGTGCAGTGTAAGTAACTACAACTACTCTCTCAATTATAAATCAGTGAAAATTATCGAAAATCACTGAGAAACAGTCACAATTGCAGCACAGGAGAAATTCAAGAAAATTTTTTTCACTGAAAACAAATCAGTGAGAAAAATCAGTGAAAAATCAGTGAAAAATCAGTGAAAATTCACAGAAAGCTAAGTGATATTAATGAAATTTACTGAAAAATCTGTAAAATTCTTTGATTAATCAGTGAAAAATCACTGAAAATCAGTGAATTTCACTGATTTTTCCTGTGCTGCAATTCTTGACTGTTTATCAGTGACTTTTCACTGATTCGGAATGAGAGAGTAGGTATAGCTACAGTGTAGTATGTTACAGGCATTGTTGTCAATCAATGTAGCCAATGATATCAATACCTGGTCAAAGTTGACAAGTTGTTTTACTGGTAACATTAGCTATGCTATAACAACTGTGACCAGGACGATTTAGGAAATTATGATAAAGGCTCTGCCAAATCTATTCAAATCAGTCAAATCGTCAGATTTTTGCAACAAATTTAAAAAGTCACGATGAAGAATCGTGAATTTTCATGTCAAATTTATTCGAGTACATTCAAGATGCGCGAGTTCTAAAACTTCTTTACTCAAAATTTCAGCTGCCTCGATGTACATATTATTCTTTTGATTTTTTTTTGGAAAATATGCCCTGATTTCAGTTTATACCTAAACTGCCCTTGGCTACATAGTCTGACGTCATAGTCACGTGGTACACGGCTCCTGTAGGTACCGAATTGTGTGCATTCACTGAGAAAAATATAAGGTAAATTTAATGTATACTTATTATAATACGGGCTTTTTAGGTTTTGACCCAAAAAAAATTAGCAGAAAGGGGAAGTTTCGTATATAAGCTCAGTAAGACATGTATTTCAATATTCCCGAACTTCCCTAAAATTGGTGAATATTTTGACCCCTTTTTGGGGGTGAGGGGGTTCAAATTTTGGTTTTTCGGCCATAACTTTCGAAATTATGCATTTACGAAAAATAAGTTGAAACAAAAGTTGTAGAGAATTAAAAAACAAATAATTTTGTTATTTACAGTTTTTTCCTAGGACGTCATGGAAGGGAGCTGGGGTTTTCCGAAAAAAATCAACTTTGAAAATTCCCTATTATCAGAAATAATTATCAAAAATCGGATTGATCGACTTTTGGAAGCGGTTTTTTTGCATAGTATATCTCATTACTATGTAGAACAAGAAAAATGTATAGCCGACCCCTCATCTCAGAGTAGGGGGGGGGGGTGGACCCTCCAAAGAAAAAGTCGCGTTTTCCCCCAAGCGTAGCTCAGCTACAGTGAAAAATTCGAAAAATTGGTTCAAACAAACATTGTAGAGCGTTAAAAGACGAACATTTTAAATTTTTTACTTTTTTTCTACGCGGTCTTGGGGGCGAGTTATCGCAAAAAGAAAAAAAATCGGCGCAGCGTTCAAGAATTTTTCATCAACTCAATAAATTACGCAAAAGTAGATCTGGTATAAAATCTAGCGAACCGATAGCCCAAAAAGTGAATTTCTGGGGTTTTTGTGATCACTGACACTGAACTCGATTTTTATCATCATTTAACCCTTGAACCTAAATTGGACCCCAAAAGACAAGGCATAAAATTTGTAAAACATTTTTGAACGCTGCGCCGATTTTTTTTCTTTTTGCGATAACTCGCCCCCAAGACCGCGTAGAAAAAAAGTAAAAAAAAGTAAAATGTTTGTCTTTTAACGCTCTACACTGTTTGTTTGAACCAATTTTTCGAATTTTTCACTGTAGCTGAGCTATGCTTGGGGGAAAACGCGACTTTTTCTTTGGAGGGTCCACCCCCCTACTCTGAGATGAGGGGTCGGCTATACATTTTTCTTGTTCTACATAGTAATGGGATATACTATGCAAAAAAACCGCTTCCAAAAGTCGATCAATCCGATTTTTGATAATTATTTCTGATAATAGGGAATTTTCAAAATTGATTTTTTTCGGAAAACCCCAGCTCCCTTCCATGACGTCCTAGGAAAAAACTGTAAATAACAAAATTATTTGTTTTTTAATTCTCTACAACTTTTGTTTCAATTTATTTTTCGTAAATGCATAATTTCGAAAGTTATGGCCGAAAAACCAAAATTTGAACCCCCTCATCCCCCAAAAAGAGGTCAAAATATTCACCAATTTTAGGGAAGTTCGGGAATATTGAAATACATGTTTTACTGAGCTTATATACGAAACTTCCCCTTTCTGCTAATTTATTTTGGGTTTGGGCTTTATTTTAGCTAAAAAGTCTGTATTATTACCTTAAGTTCGCCTTAAAGCAAATTTATTTTATTCAGCGTATCAATTACCTTAAATTTTTCTCAGTGTTGATAAGGGTAAATTTTTCCAACGGGTGCCTTTTTCCTGCTAAATACTGAAAAATCGCAAGGGGGAATCCCTCAGTGGTACATTACTACGTCCCTGCAAGACAACAATTCCCTCTTCGCACTAAAATTATCCAATAACACGCCAATAGGTAGGTGTACGCTGATACAACTACAAAAATCACACTGCGCTGGTAAATCCAAACAGCAAAAACCAGGCACCAAGAAATCAAGAATACACCCACCACCCACGCCTACACTTGCACGATGCACGTCACGTCAATACATTAAGAAACTAGGTATTGGTATACTTACGTTAGCTGCTTTATCATAAATACCATGCCCGAATGCGCGACCCCCCCCCCCCCCGCTTCTCTGCGTCTGCATGTAGGTATGGTATGTATCCTGTATACCTGTACTGTACTTGCATTTACAGGTATACAGGTATAATGCTACGGTTATTGCCGATGGCGCCGGGCGCATGGCGCGTAGCGCTGCCACCATAAAACGGCGAACCGCAAAGGTACCATCTAAAAAGAGACGCGCGGCCCTGCCGAGTGGAGTGGAGTGGAGTGGAGTACAGTAGAGTAGAGTAAAGTAAAGTAAAGTAAAGTGAAGTGAAGTGAAGTGAAGTGAAATAAAATAAAATACAATGCAATACCTTGCATTCAAGCATCGCTAAATGTATTGAGCCGCATCTACTACCTTCCCCTATAGGTACCTCCTACCTATGCTGTATAAGTAGTAGTGCGCGTACAGTAACGGCAGTATTACTCGTACAATCGCACTCGGTATTGTGCGCCAATTATTTTTTATTTTACTCGCAGAATTGTAGTCGCAGAGGCCTAGGTACTTGGCGAGCACTTGCGAAGAGTGCAATCGAATATCTAATTCTAAATAATAAAACGTCGATACTTTGACAACGCGCGAGAGTTTCGCGTACAGAAAAAAAGAAAGTTGCCACTCGATCCAAAATACAGTACGATACGTACTGTCGTACCTAGCTACCTACTACGCTACTACGCTACTACCTTATTTGGGAATGGCGAATTCGTTTCCAAAACGTGCTCCGCTCCGCTTAAAAAACCGACGAGGACCCACGAAAGGGACTTTCCTCAAGGTTCATTTTTCAAAAACACGTTTTTCCATATAATAGGTAATACGTATTATTGTAGGTAGGTACATATTATCTATGGTAACCAATAAAACTGATTGAAAATCATCGTTCATCGAAAAACACGTTTATAAGGTCGCTTCTTGGGTCCAGTTTTTCGAGCAAAACGCACGGTACATCAACCATCGACCGTATTAGGTGCGACGATGTCGAACGTACGACTAGGTCTAGGTATCTACTACCTATATTTTATTCGGTCACTCGATTTCGAATTGCCTTCTTCGAATTGCCTTCTTCGAATTACCTATACACTACACATCACGACTCGGCTGGAATCTCTTCATGCGTTCACGCAGCTACTACTCTGAGGGAAAATCATTATTCTAATTTAAATCGAAGCAATCCATCTCGTTTGGAAATTTTCAATTTTTTGCCCTTGTTGTTCCTTCAATAAGGCGATTTTTGTTCGTCCATGAGAGTACTATCTTTTTGTAGTACATACATACGAAAATTGAAGAAACTTTTGATAAGGTAAATTTGCCTTAAGGCGAACTTGAGAAAATGAGTATCTACATTAAATTTTACCATACCGAATGGGTTTTTTTACTGAAAATTAAATGACATATGGTAAAATTTTATGTACCCATACCCATACCCACTCATTTTCTTAAATTCGTCTTAAAGAAAATTTACCTTATTTTAATGTAGGTACCGGTACCTATATCATCTATTGCCATACATTTTTCTCAGTGTAAGTATCGTTTATCAGATAGTAGGTAAGTATTAGACTGCACGGGGCGTTCGAAGAAAAGAGGGGGAGGAGGGGAGTCGAGGTGAAGAAAATTTCCGACAATATTGCGAACTTGGCGTCAAAATCCACGTTTTTTAACCTGTCGAGTTCATTTCCGCAGTCTTTTTCTAAAAAAAAAACTCAAAAGGGGCCCCGAATAGGTTGGGGTAAAGGGCTGAAATGGAAAAAGTTTCAAGTGAGGTGTATCGAAATGTATGTTTTGACGCCCAAAATTAATTTTTGAGGTTACTTCGGCCTCTAACTCGAACCTCCAGCACCTGTAGAATGAAAGGTACCTTGCTACCTGGCCGAAATAAAATCGACGCCTGCATAAAGTCAGGATGGTATCCATTTGGTATTTGGTAAACGAGAACGTACCGAACGTAGGTACTTACTACTTACGTTAGTACAGCAGATAGCTGGATAGATAACAATTTTAATAACAACAACAGCAACAGTAGCAGCAACAATGATAATAATGATAACGATAATGGTAATAGGGGTGGCGGCGGCGGCGGCGGCAGCAGCCGCGGTACAATGTAATAATACAATCTGGCGGTAGTGCGTTAAGAGGGTGAGAGGAGCGGCGGCGGCGGCGGCGGTGGCGTGGCGGTGGACGACCGTCGTCTTGATCCCCTATTATTATTGGACGAGTGTTTCTCGCATAGAGCGGCGCATATTGCGCGCCCGCGCCTCTAAAATAAACCTTTACGCTATAAATCTGTCCATTAACCAAATATAATAACCGCAAAGTAAGTTTATTCGAACACATTGACGAGCATAGGCGCAATCGACATCCACGTTGCCGCGCCGCAAGGGTCTCGCGGCTTAGGCGTTTAGGCATTATCGTATTACCGTAGTATAACATATCTTCGCCCTTGTTGTTCTTGTTAGGTATTATTATTATTATTATTATTATTATTCATTTTTTTTTTTTTTTCATCCAATACATATATGTATGTACTTGTACCTAACCTACTAAAACTTCTACAGTATACGTATCATCACCACGCTGCATGTTGCATTTTACATAAAACGTATTATGGTACGTATGGTACGCTACGTTACGCTTTTATACACGTTAACCTATGTAGTAGGTACCTACTACCCACATTAAAAACAAAAACGTAACAGCAACAGGTGAACCGATAAATCGATGAGCATAAATAGGTAGATCGTAGGTAATTACATATGTAGGTAGTTAGGTACTTACGGTACGAGTACCATACCTACGGACTACGGTGCGGTGAACAACTGTACATGTAGGTTTCCCTTGGGCTGTCGCAAACAGGTCAAAACGACCGCAAAGGCATTATACTCGCACCACGGTCAAAAAGATGGAATTTATACTACCAGTCGCACCCTGGTCAAAATGACCGGAATCATATTGCAAACCTGTAGGCAAAATTATTATCAGTTTTTGATGCACAAAGCCAGCTTAAAAAATATAAAATAATTAAAATCGATGATCGTTAATTTTTTGTGAATATAGGTACCGAAAAACGAAAAAAGGGTGCAGCAGAACATCAACATTTCAGACATTTTGACCAGGGTGTGACAGAAATGGAGCGCGACTACCACAGGGATAATTAGACACATTAACCTCGGAAAGTGGGGTACAAGAGATACATATACCCTCTCCCCTCCCCCCTCATTATATCGCACGAACAAAATCACAGTTCTATGATCTATCTGACGAGGGACCCTCACCAACTGTCCGACGCCGATCCACCTGAGGGATTGCCTATGCAGTGGCGTAGACAGAAATTTCTCAAGGAGGGGGTCCGAAATTTCATGATTTTTGAGAAATTGTAAGTTCACCTCCTCTCCCCCCCCCCCCATCAAAATTCCTTTTACTATAAAAACACAAAATCCAAACTTTATTAAATTTTCATGCGATTTGCATAGCACGTTTAAGGAAAAAAACTGATGAAAATGTAATCTTGGAACAAACAACTTACATAGGTACTAATTATTTTGGCCTTAAAAGCCAATACAAATACCTAATAAATTCAAGAATTGGCGTCAGAAGCTTTTTTGGGGAGGGTGCAAAGTGGGTATGGAGACTTGGAATATCAAAAAGGAACTATTTTTTGCATAGTTGATTCAAACGGTTTATAGAATTAGCAATTTCTTTCATGCCCGAACGAAGCGAGGGCGAAGCTTTGAGAAAATTAGATTTTTCAATTTTCATGCTCCAAAAAGGCACCTTTTTCACCTAAGTTTCTGACGCCGAGGGGGGGCAGACCCCCTGGACCCCCTGGCTATGCCACTGTGCCTATGTATAGATTTTCAAGGGGCAACGCACAAACTGTGCTTGAAATATCTGAAACGGAGCTGGTTTGGAAAATACAGTTTTGCCAACATTCACACTGAGAAAAAAAAGTGTGGCGATATTGACCACAAATTGTGGAAAAACTTATCCAGTCCGAGTTTATGATACTTTTCACCACAACTGTGGTACTGTTTTGCCACAACTGTGGTACTTTTTTAAGTTTTAATCACAACTGTGGTACATTTTACCACAGCTGTGGCAAAAAAAGTACCACAACTGTGGTAAAAAGCATCATAAACTCGGACTGGATAAGTTTTTCCACAATTTGTAGTCAATTTTACCACACATTTTTCTCAGTGCAAGAATTATTAAAATTGAAAATTGAAAATTTTTGTATTCAAAAATAATTGAAAACTAATATATGCATAAGGTAGGGGGTGGTGTGGAGAATAAATTTGTGGTATGCATATTTTGCCTAACTCGACATTTGAAGGGGCAGAATTGAAAAAGTTGAAAAAATTAATTACCAAAATAAATTGTTTTTGAAAGTCGATTGCCCCTTCAAATGTCGAGTTAGGCAAAATATGCATACCATAAAATAAATTTTACTCTCCAAACCACCCCCTACCTTATGCATATTTATATTAGTTTTCAATTATTTTTGAATATAAAAATTTTCAATTTTCAATTTTCAATTTTAATAATTTTTAGATGTTGGCAACACTGTATCTTCCAAACCAACTCCGTTTCAGATATTTCAAGCACATTTTGTGCGTTCCTCCTTGAAAACCCATGCATAGGCAATCCCTCAGGTGAATCGGCGTCGGACAGTTGGTGAGGGTCCCTTGTGAGACAACAGTATGAATGAAGCTCCCTCCCGTCCCCTCCCTTAAAATCTTTCTGGTATTCCAAGTCTTCATACCCACTTCGTACCTACCCCCAAAAAAGCTTCCGGCGCCATCTGATTAAGTAGTAGGCGAATCAGCCAAGAGCAAGGTATTCGGAAATTTTCTCAAAAAGTCGACGAATTCCTCATTTTTACCTCCCTCCTCCTCTCACTCCGACATGACCAAGTTTTTAGTTTCACCTCTGCTTTAGCAGCTCAAGTGTAGATTGCGTCTGAAAGTACAATGGTACACTACGACTACGAGTGCAAATGCACCGCACCGAATTGCTGTATCAACGACGGTAGATATAGAAATTATGACCCTCGACTGATTATCAACACGGCGCGGCGCAGCGCGGCGTGGCGTCGCATCGCATCGCATCGCATCGCTGTCGGCGAGCGCCAACCGTGTTTCTATCATAATTATGGGATGACTTCCCAACGGGGCGTCGCGTCGCGTCGGATAAGTAGTCATTAGAAAGGAAGCGCAATTTTCTGCAAATGTCTATCAACTATCACTATGTTTATAGAGATATCGAGGTATCGTATCGCAGGATCGCGATCTGCAGTTCCGCTTCCAATCCAAAAAAAAAAATTCTAATAAGCATGATTTTATTGTAGACGTATGACGTATACCCGTATTACGTTTACGTAGTTACGTATCAAAAAATGTAAGTACATACTTGATACTTATACTAGAAAATACGTTGGTACCACATTTTTTGGTTATTCTACCGGAATAACGAATAGCAGGCGATTAAATAAGTACCATACATACATGCGCGGAACAGCAAATGATATCACAATTCACCATTCACCATTCACCATTCATCCGTCACCGTATAGGTAGTTACAGTTAGGTACGTAAGCATCAAACTGCGATTCGTACGTAGGTAGAGGTAAACCTATGAATACTTTCGTTTCTTTTTTTTTCTAAATTCTGACGTAGGACGTAGGTATCTACTTCATGCATTTGGTTCTCCAGTACCATACTTTTGCGCTGGCATATTTTAGCTAGGTAAAGTGTATGATAACCTACTCTCTCATTCCGAATCAGCGAAAAGTCACTGATAAACAGTCAGAATTGCAGCACAGGAAAACTAATTTTTCACTGATTATTCAAATAATTTCACAGATTTTTCAGCGAATTTCATAAATATCGCAGAGTTTTCACTGATTTCTAGTGATTTTCTTTCCCTGATTTAGGTATACTGTGCTGCAATTCTGACCGTTCATCAGTGGTTTTTGATTAATTTCACTGATATGCGTACCTAATGCCGTAGAATCGGTAAAATTTCAATTTTAAATGAATGATTCACATTGCAAAATTTACTACCTACTGATACTGAATCAGTAAAATTTACCAAAGTTTTGGTCTGATTCAGAGATGACTTTTTTTTTTGGAATGAATCAGTGAAGTTCTACTGATTTGGAAGTAACTCAATTTTGTACATTTCAATCAGTCAGTTTCAACTGTAAACCAGTGAAAATTGACTGAAACAACATTTACAGGGGAAAGAACACCAGTTGAATCCGTTAAGTAAACGGAAAAAAATTACTGCTTAATCAGTGAGAATTACTGAAATTTTGGTAGTTTTTCAACTAATTCGGAAACCCTTTTTTTTTTACCGAATGAATCAGTAGGTAAAGTTATATTTTTTACAGCGAATTTGGCATTAACATAATTCTGACGATTTCATTCAGTCATTTTCACTCAATTATGACTTGAAACCAGTGAAAATTGACTGATTCAAATTAAGAGAGTACCGTAGATGCGATATAAGCGCCAGCCAGCGCCATGCCAGTGCCAGGCGATACAAATTCAGACACATTTTCGAAACAAGTAATGAAGATGAGGTGGCGACGTTGGCTAGTTACGGTTATTCGGTTTTGAACAGTTCAACGATGACTCGATACCTCTCGATACTCGATGCCTAGCCAAACGTTACATGACGTGACGCGGCGTGACACGACGCGACGCTTCAGCGGAAACGGATAACAATTAGAAAGCCGACGTGAAAAACTTAAAAAATTGATATTAATTTCCGATTCGCTGTACGCGCGCACGTGTCATCGACGAATTACGCCAAGAGTCGACGTGCACGTGTCAAGGCAAATTGGCGGGAAACCCTAAGTGCGACACGGCAGCGTGCGGTGCGGCGTGGTGTGGCGTGGCCGCAGCCGTAGTTGTAGCCGTAACGTCGCGCGTCGCGTCGACTTCGAGGATGGAGTTGGGGCAAAGTTGGGGTTGAGGTTGGCGGCCCGGCGCGGCACGGCGAGGCGGTGCCATCTCGAAACGGCATCGTTGATCGAAGATCGACCGATGCGATGCGATGCGATGCGATGTCGGATGTCCAAGTCCACTAGTTGATGTTGCACCGGCATCGGTACTCGTAATAGCACTAGCACCACTAGCACTACGATTAGCTGACCTTTGGGTTGTTTATCTATGACATTGTTTTCGTTGGACGTGAGGTTGACGCGAGGGCGACGCAGGATGGCCGTTGATTACCAACGGATACGGATATTACGGATATGACCGTACTTGCGTTCGATTGCGAAACGCGATGGCCAACGCATTCGCCACGTGACTACACGTACACGCGGCCGCGGGACAGCGACAGGGTGCGACGCGACGATGTGAACGGTTTGATGGCTCGTTTCAAGTTCGATAATTGTCGCCATCGTCATCGCCATCACACGTTATCGTCGCGTCGCGTCGCGTCGTACGCCTTACACGGTACATAGTGCGAAGTTCAATTTCATACCTTACAGGCGAGACCACGGCGACGTCGCGACCGTAGGGTAGCGAATGCTATAGGTAGGTGAAATTTCGTTTTCAGTTTTCTGGATACAGCAATCCTGTCTCCAAAAAATGATCTTTAGGCCCCCTTTTTGATCACGCAGCAGTAGCAGTCGCAGTAGTGGTCGCAGTCGGTCAAAGATATCACTTTCTGCTACACATGGGCGAAATACAATCCGCCGCCCGCCGCCAAGGGTTGTTAAGGAAGTACGAAGTACAAAACTACGAAGTACGAACCACAAACTATGTACAAGCACGCGTACCGTATCCATCTTCTAGCAGGTAGCAGACTAGCAGACTAGCAGATACTCATTAGGTAGGTATAGGTACACGTACACACGTTTGGTAATCTAACTATCACCTAGACTAGATATATGTAGGTAGTTAGGTACTAGTTCTACCTATCATAGTTTCCGAGTTATCCACGCTTAAAATTTACCATATCCAACTTCACCTCAAAACTTTGAATGCCATGGCAGCCCTCCCACAAGACTTGGAAAGCTCCGGTTTGCGCCATTCGTCATCTCTCTTCGAGCTCTACCAACATGTGAAAATTCAAAAAAAATCGCCGACCCCATTTTCCACTTTGTGAACGAACTGACAACTGACATGGAATAACCCAGCAGGACAGCATATCCTCACAGGACAATATATCTGAGTAGGGCCGTATGACCCAGCATGACAAAATGTCTCAATAGGACAGAGGTCTAAATAAGATAGTATGTCCCTAAAGGACAATATGTCCTCATAGGACAGTGTGCCCCAGCAGGACAGTATATCTAAATGGTATGTCCCAGCAGGACTGTATGTTCTGATTGGACAGTATGACCCAGCATGACAAAATGTCCCAATAGGACAGCAGTCTAAACAGGACAGTATGTTTCAATAGGATAGCATGTCCCATTAGGACAGTATATCTCAATAGGAGAGTATGTCTCAGAAGGGCAACATGTCCTCATAAGACAATAAATCTCAGTAGGACAGTACAAATATGTCCTATATGGAGAGTATGCGACAGCAGGATAGTATATCCCAGCAGAACTGTATGTCCTATTTGGACAGTATGTCCCAGCAGGACAGTAAACCTCAATATCAATAAGGCAGGATGTCTCAGCAAGACAATATGACCCCATAGCACAATATGTCTAGAACAGTATATTCCATTAGGACAGCATGTCCCCATCAGATAGTAATAGTATGTTCAAAAAGGACAATATGTCCCTAAAGGACAAAATGTCCCAACAGAGCAGTATTTTCCAGCAGGGCAGTATGTCCCATGTCTCAATAGTACAGTATATCTGAAAAGGACAGCATGTCTCTATAGGACAGCATGCCCCATGCTTTAGTATGTCCCAAAGGACAATATTTCTCTACAATGGGACGATATGACCAAGTAAGACAAAATGTCCAAGCGGGACGACATGTACCAGCGCAGGACAGCATGTTCTATATGAACAGTACATCCCAGCAGGACAGTATGTCTTATATGAGCAATATGTCCCAGCGGGACAGTATTTCTCTATGGGACAGTATGTTCCAATAGGACATCCTGTTCTATGTGGACATACTGTCCTATTGAGATATTTTGTCCTGCCGGGACATGCTGCCTTGCAGGGACATACTGTCCTACTCGGTTATATTGTCCTACGCGGACATGCTGTCCTGCAAGTCCGAGTGAATGTGGTTGTGCAGAAATGTAGGTATAGATAGGTAGGCAGGCAGGCAGGCACTTATGGTAAATATTGGCCAAAATTCGAAATCAGAAACTAATTCAATTACCAATACCGAAACTGGGAGATAGGCTGCGAACTTCATCTTCAATACAGTGTAGCGTTAACGGGATGCCGCTTCGCTCCGGAGAGCAATAAGTGCAGATAGGGAAAGAGCGTATCGCGGCAACCTTGTGATAGAGAGGTACGTGTGCGCGCTGTATTCGCGTAAAATGGATACATGCATATCTGTAAAACTCGAACTTGCCGGCGGCATTGCCGACAATACGTAATAGAGGTGAAAGAGTGTGAAGAAGTAAAAATCTGAATGTGCGTACAAAAGAACGAGAACAAGGAAGAGGAAGAAGTGCGCGAAGCGCGAGTATAGTAGTCACCACTTCACCAGTCGGTAGATCATATAAAATAAGTATCTACTACAGCTACAGAGAACAGAGGAAAGGGTGCGGCCGCGACCTACGGAGTAATGAAGTGAAAAAGAAGCTGCGAGATTGAAAGAAAATGCGAGAGACCGAGAAACGAGACGAAAGCTAAACGATGCCGAGGCTGGGAAAATGTAGGCCTACAACAAAACGGCGGAACGCGATTAAGAAAGCAATATGCTATCCGCAATAGGTAAAGTCAGCAAGTCGATGCGATGCGGCGCGACGCAACAAACTAGTGAGCCAGGAGCTAGCGAGGTTACGAAAGGAAGAAAGAAAGAAATGCGAGGCGCTTTTAACGGTTGGCGCCTAACACGATACGAGTACTTTTACCTCGCCGACGTACGATTCATTTATGATGATGATGATGGTGGTGGTGGTGATGATGATGATGATGCGGTCGTAGTTATTCTGTTGTTGTTTTTGTTGGTTAATGGATGCCGCTGCCGACTCCTTCCTAATTCTAATCTTACGTATGGTATATTCTACGCACCTATGTAGTAGATCTATATGTACCGAATGTGCAGCTATAAGCTTATAATAAGTTAGGTACCTGCTTATACGTAATATGCGAATTCTTCGTATACGTACGTAGTATAGTGTGACTATGCCTGCGCTTGCCTGTGCCTGCGCTAGCGCCATCTTCCGCGTAGATCTACATAGGTAGGTAATTAGGTATGGTATGCCTGGTATGAGGGTATGAGGTATGAAGTATGAAGTATGAAAAATGAAGTATGAGGTACATATGAGCCAACTACACTCAAAAAATAAAATATTAATAAATTGTATGCAACTCGAGAATAAAGTGATTTTCGACAATTTTGAGCTATTTCCCTCGCTTCGCTCGTGAAATAACCCTCAAAATTCGTCGAAAATCACTTTATTCCCTTGTTGCATAAAATACTATTATTTTATACTTGGTAAAGTTTATTATTGAATGATGAATTTTACTAAATATCTTGATAAATATTATTATTTTTAGATTAAATTTTGCCAAACTTTTTGAATGGGGCCGCGTTATTATTTTTTAAAATAAAATTTACTAATTTTTTTTAACATTTTCTATTATTATTTTTTTGCGTGTAGGTATGTATTTAGATATAACAAATTTCGTCTCACCGCCTACTCTGCTGCCACGTTTCTCTACGCATGGATGTACTTACTCGTGTACTTTTTGTTGGACGCTAATCTTGGTTGCCCAATGTCCAAATCGAAGAGAAGGGAGATCGTCTGGATCGCGGCGCCGCGCCGGATCGCGAAAAAAAATAGCAAACGGAAGGAGAAAAAGATAGTAAGTATGTGTGAAGAGCACCGATTTGAAACAGATGGTGCAGCGTACACGGTATAACGTCGCGTCGCCTGCGTCTGGCTGCTGCAGCGGCTTTTTCACCTGTATAAACAAAACATGGAGCGCACAAACGGGGAAAAAAATTTGAAAAGGCGAAATCCGTACCGGTACCCATACCCATACCCATACCCATACCCATACCCATACCCATACCTACACGTCCGATAACTAATATGTACTTGATAAACAAACACCGAAAATAAAAAACAGCGGGTACCATAATATAGTCTGTACTTAGGTAGTAGCTAGTAGAAAGTACATACACTCAAAAAAATAAAAAATAAATTTTATTAAACGTAATAATAAAAAGGCACCATTCACAAAACTAGTAAAATTTATTCAAAAAATAATAATATTTATCGCAAAATTGACAAACTTTATTTTCTATGCAATAAACTTTACCAAATTTCGTGATAAATTTTATTATTTTTTTTGGATAAACTTTATTTTTTTTTGATAAAATTTATTATTTTTGGATAAAATTTATTATTTTTGGATAAAATTTATTATTTTTGGATAAAATTTATTATTTTTGGATAAAATTTATTATTTTTGGATAAAATTTATTATTTTTGGATAAAATTTATTATTTTTGGATAAAATTTATTTATTTTTGGATAAAATTTATTTTTTTTGAATAAAAATTATAATTTTTTGCAACACTTTCTATTCATTTTTCATTCTCCATTTTTCTCAGTGTAGATATACCTTAGTTAGTCTACGTACCGCACGTACCGTACGTACTACATTCTACATACCTAACCTACTACCATGCATGCTGCATTTGACGACATGGTACTGCTTGTACTGCTTGTACAGATGACTATGAACTAACGTATGGTACCGTACCACTGTACCAGGTACTCATGTCGATGTATCTTACTCTATGGTAGTACATAACATAATACATACCATAAGAAGATAAGAACAATAAGAACATAGGTACAACTTACACTATCCTACTATGGTACCTACTACCTAGCTACCTACACAACGATCATGATTCCTGATCAACGAACGATTACTTGAAAGAAGTAAAACAAAAAACACTTCTCAGACCTACTACCAGTATCAGTGATGTAAGATGGAATGTGAAGGCGCCCCCCCCCCCCCGCGAAGATGAAAAATCGAAATTTTTATATAATTTCAAGGAATTATAATGAAAATAATAAAAAATACAGTACTTGGTTAACCCTTTCGCGACCGATTTTGGAATCATTGCATTTTAAATTTTTTTTATGGAAATTGTTCTTTACCCCCCCCCCCCCTCCAAAAACAAATGACAGGCAGCGGGTAATTTTCATTTTTTCGCTTCACGAGCGCGAACGCGATCGCTTCAAATCGATACGATAAGTACGATAAATTTCGCGCGAGTGAACCTTTGCAATTTTTCCAGCACCCAGCAGCATCCAGCTTCGCAAGAAAAAAAACACGCTTCCAGATCGAGTTTCGAAAAACATCTGCCGCAATCGTAATTCGTTGTTTGGGTGAAAATCTTTGCAAAACACGGCATAAGGGGCAATGAGAAAATGATTTCTCATCCGTTGGTCAGCGACCAACAGGTAATTTCGTCATTTAGAACCCGTGCAATATTGTAGGTAGGTAGGTAGGTAGGTATAAGTAAGTACTCACAGCACCTACACTACACTACATGTCTATACCTAGTACCTACATAGCATGGCATAGTTTACGTAGGTAGCAACACGCAGACGTAGTAGGTAACTAGGTATAGGTATAGGTAGTCGGAAAAGTACACGGACGAGGACGAGGATGAGGATGAGGTTTTGGATAAACTTTATTTTTTTTTGATAAAATTTATTATTTTTGGATAAATTTTTTTTTTTTGGATAAAATTTATTTTTTTTGAATAAAATTTATAATTTTTTGCAACACTTTCTATTCATTTTTCATTCTCCATTTTTCTCAGTGTAGGCTACGTAGACGCAGACGTAGACGTACATGAACTTTACTTATGGGTACTTTGTTGCGGACGTAGATGCGGCATGCGGCATGCGTAACGGTGGACGAGAACGCGTACGTTATACGTACATCCGCCCGCGTACCTTTACTATACCTATTACCGATCTATAGCCAGTTACGCGCTTACGCATACGCATACGCATTCGCATTCGTACTCGTAAGTCATAATCGTACATTACATACGAGTAATACAGTAGGTACACCGTACACCGTACACCGTACGAGTACTTACGTTTGTTCGTTCGTTCGTTGCACGCGTGCACGTGCACGTAGCACGTAGCAAGTACATTACATATGTATGTGTGTGTTTTTGTGCCTGCGTGTGCTCGTGTGTGCGTGTTTACTGAAGGCAGCGCAAAATAATTCACTTAGGCCGCGACACAGATATGCTTTTAGTAAAAGTATTATTTTCATGCGCCTTTGGGATCTACGGTTGTAACTGCAAAGCTTTCCCATCGTCCCATCGTCCCATCGTCCCATCGTCGCGTCGCCCGTCGCCCGTCGCCGTCATCGCTGCTCGCTGCTCGCTGCTTTTCTGTTCACTCTCCCTTCCCAATACCCAATACATTAACATTACGTACCCAGACCCACGTACACCAACTATACACTACACAGACGCGACGCACAAACAACCTTCTTCCCAAGCCCGCAACATAGTGACGCAGCCCTATCGCCCTATCACCGTATCGCCCTATCCAGCTTATAGATACTATAGGTACTATAGGTAGGTAGTAGGTAGTAGGTAGTAGGTATCTACTGCTAACGATCATGCTAATCGACCCCCTAATGTTAAAACCGTCTAAGTGCCACTTTTTTCAAAATTGAGTTTTTTATAATTTTGGATTCAGTGAATCAATCTGCATCGATTAAAATATAAAAAACGTAACTTCAAGTAACTTAAACCCTAAAAAAAAAGAGTTTAAAATTTGCGAAGTCCATAAGCGCAATGCAAATTTTGTCACGTTTTTCAGCTCTCCTGTAAAAAACGAAGGTACTATAGGTAGGTAGTAGGTAGTAGGTAGTAGGTATCTACTGCTAACGATCATGCTAATGCTGACGTGTACCTCACTACTACCTAGCAGAGCACCTATGTAACAGGGATGATTACCGTTATTTTTGCGGTATCGGTATCGGTACCGGTACCGGTATTGTAGGTACGTCAAATAATATTGCCATTTCTACCGGTGGTGGGTACTGGGTACTGATATTGTACCGCAAAAAGTACCGGTATTGTACCGAAAAGAATTGCGGTATCGATACCTCAGAGTAAAGTGCCCTGATTTCGAACACCGACCGATTTCGGCCGCTATATGGACGCAATCTACCCGAAAAAAATTTTCATGTTCCTTTTTCATAGATGAACAATTTGAGACCAAAATGACAACCCTACACTCCTACAAGCTAAATTAGCAAAGGAAATTGAAAAAAAAAAACGAAATCGCATAGGTGAACATTTTTTTTACGCACCTATTCTTCAAGTTCGAATTGTTTGGGGTATTGGGATGCCCAAATATCGACCGCCTATAGAATACCTACTTACTTGTATTGTAGGTATATAAAAGTTCAATAATTTATCGTTTTACCGCGTTACGACAGAGACAAATGTCAACCACGACAGAAACCCGCATTACCCGAAAAAGGATTAGTCGAACGACAAATAATCAATTGAAGGAAGAAACAGATTCGAGCGACTAATACTTCATTATCATTGCGGATGAAATAAAGATAAGGAACGACAGCAGTGCACGACCAACGTCAACGGTCATCAGAAGAAAAAAATCAATCGAAAGCTGAAAAATGATAAATCTTGGAAAAATAATATGCGATTCTCGAATTAGGAAACTTAGACATAGGTAAATACTTCCAATTTGAAGACAGCATTCCGGAAAACTCGAATCGTAAATAACAGTATCCCAAAACGCCGAAGCAAATTCGGAAAAAATGTACTTATAGTTTCACGAGAAAACTTAATTTGGACATAGTGTTCCAAAAAGCTAATTAAACCATATGTTCCAAAAAATCATACCTATATTTGCACATACAGTGTCGTCAGTGTCCCAAAAAGGCAAATTCGGACATATTTTCCAAAAAAAATAAATAAAAATAAAACAACAATTTAGGCACGAGTACCTATACCCTTGGGTGGCCTTAGAAAGAAAAAGACCTACCCATTACAAAAAAAATATACCAATTGGGACAAAATGCCCAAAAACTCCTCCTCCTCTTCATCCCCCTCCCAAAAAAAGCCAATTTAGACATAGTCAAGTTAGAACACGGCTTAAGTATAATACGACAAAAAAAAAACAAAAATCGGACTTTATGTAGGTATCAGAAAAAATTTAATTTGGACACAGAGCGGTGTCCCAAAGAAAAATCGTTTTCAACATCGCATACGGTACCTAGCCTACACATACATACCTACTTATTCGAGAAAATCTCAGATTGGATGTAATAACTACTGCCTAAAAAAAGCCAATTCAGACACTGTGTCCCAGAAAACGCAATTTGGAGATAGGTAAGTGGCCCAAATAAAGTCAATTCGGATTATTTTTTTATTTGCGCCTTTACACGAGTATTGCGTATTTAGATATACTTGCGGTATACGTATCGTATACTTTAGGTACATATGTATATGAAGGGTACAGGGAAAGAACCAGTCAACTTTTTTTTGGCTAATTTCGAGAAAATCGAATTTTAAAGGTTGAAACGATGTGAAAATGATTAGTAAGATTTTTGTGGGCATGTAAATATTGCAATAGTTGTGTATTATACCATTTGAGAATAACATATCTTGAGAAGAAAAATAAATAGGTATTAAAAATTACCCGAGTTATAAACTAATAACCGGGAAATTTAATAGAATATTCGGCATTATTCCTTCAATTTTACTATAAATACGAAACTTTCATGAAAATAAAAAATAATATGGTACCTTTTGGATGGTGCGCACGCGGTTATATTGGTCACGTGAGGGATTTGCTTGGTTTTTTCTCATTTTTACCTAACTTACCTACTTATTTTTTTCCCTTTACAGCGGATTTTTGAACACAATTTCATGACACAATTTTGAAAATTTTAAAAATTCTAGTATGTCATGATATTCTACTCAGAATTATCTACCAAAATATATAATTACCTACCTATCTCATTTTTGAAAAAAAAGTGAGTTGGCTGTTTTTTTTCCTGTACCCTTCATAAGTACATATATACTTTATACGTGACTTACTTACTTACGCGTATCTACGTAAAACTCAAGTTCAAGTACATATGAATTGATGTAAGTACGAAGACGAACTACAAAGGTACGGGACTAGATTTAAACTGAGTTAACTAAACTAAACTAAACTAAACTAAATAAACGCAATGACGATTTAAATTTCATTATGAAAATTTAATTAAGGGGATAAAAACGATCGGCGATGCTCGTACACGTACACGTACACGTACACATCGTGGGGTGGCCGGGTGGGTTGCGTGATGGGTGATGGGGTTTCGTCGAACAACCCTCTGAAATTGGGCGCTCTCAAATAAGACATACTGCAATCATTAAGTACAGATCAACGAAGCGTTACAACAAGTTCGATATTTATCTAGACGTTTGATTATTTTAACGCGCCGCATTATTAAATTATTCCATCGCATCGCATCGAATCGCATCGAATCGAATTGCATCGCATCGCTGCGTTGCGCTGGCTAGTGACGTAGTGACTCCGGTAGTACCTAGCTACCTACCTACCTACTATCTAGGTACTAGGAAAATAGGTAGGTACTCGATATTTACCAATTCTTAATACGTACTCACTACCTATACCTATACCTAAATAAAAGTACGTGTTGCTTACGTGTGTAGTGTGTACTCATATATGAAACGTAAGTAGCTAAGTACATACGACAATACATATCATGATACCTATCATTATGTATCGAGTACCGCATATAGACGCATTACCTATACCTACCTAATCACCTTTATCTCAGGATTACGGACTCTTCAAATCTTAATCAGTCAAATTCGGTAAAATTCTGCCTTTTTGAAATAATGAAATAAATTTCACGAAAAATAAGTGTTTTCCACCGATTTTGCGGAGAAAAATTAAAAATTTTTCCTGACAAATTAGTAAGTAGGTAAGTAATTGACCGAGAAATCGGTAATTTTAACTCGGTGAAAATTATTTTACTACATAATTTCGCAAAATTTCCACGATTCAGATTTAGAGAGTAATAGCTCTGTATGGATAGAAGTAAAATTATACCTATACCTATAAGCTGCAGTTAGGTGCGGTGAGCACGAGTAAAGTACCGTATAAGTCAAGTACCTAGTACCTAGTACCTAGGACCTACCTATATGTACATTAGGGTGGAGTGAAAAAAAAAACATATCTTGGATTTCGACCAAATTTGGTGAGGTGGTTTACTTTGAGTGGGAGACCTCCCAAAAAAATTTTGAGCCCCCAGGGGGCAAGTGGAGGGGAGCTGAGGGGGCTCAAAGTGCACCTCCTTTTGAAAAAAACGCTGTTTTTTGTGTTTTTTAGTAGAAAAAAATTGTGCGAGAAGCTGTCGTAGCACTTAAAAGTTGCAATTTGAGTTTCTACGTCTCCCTAAACCATCGCCATCCTTCTCCGATCAAAACTCAGAGCGCTACCAGGGGGTTGAAAAGTTGCAGATTGCAAAATTCAATTTAAGTAACATTTCGAGCAAAAAATGGCGCATTTTCAGGGAAGAAATGGCCAAATGAAAAAAACAATTCGAAATTCGTGTTCAGCAGGTCAAAATACCCCGATAAACACACTTTTCGCGATAATTTTACTTCAAGTCTGAAAATTCATTTTTTCATAATGAAATTCACTTTTTTTTACTGCTTTTTCATTATGAAAAAATGAATTTTCAGACTTGAAGTAAAATTATCGCGAAAAGTGTGTTTATCGGGGTATTTTGACCTGCTGAACGCGAATTTCGAATTGTTTTTTTCATTTGGCCATTTCTTCCCTGAAAATGCGCCATTTTTTGCTCGAAATGTTACTTAAATTGAATTTTGCAATCTGCAACTTTTCAACCCCCTGGTAGCGCTCTGAGTTTTGATCGGAGAAGGATGGCGATGGTTTAGGGAGACGTAGAAACTCAAATTGCAACTTTTAAGTGCTACGACAGCTTCTCGCACAATTTTTTTCTACTAAAAAAACACAAAAAACAGCGTTTTTTTCAAAAGGAGGTGCACTTTGAGCCCCCTCAGCTCCCCTCCACTTGCCCCCTGGGGGCTCAAAATTTTTTTGGGAGGTCTCCCACTCAAAGTAAACCACCTCACCAAATTTGGTCGAAATCCAAGATATCTTTTTTTTTTCACTCCACCCTAATGTACATATATCTGCAATTCTGCATACCATACAGTATACATACATTGTACCTATACTTACCTATATTACGTATACGTATAGGTATGTAATGTAATGTAGGTAGTGTAGAAATATAGATACGATACCGATGACGATGACGATGGACAAGGGCAGTCACCAGTCAGTACGGACCTACTGCGCTTCTCGCTTCTCTCTAATTCTTTGGGAGGGGGTAATACCGGCATGCATTTGCTCCAGGCACACAAATGCATGAAAATTTTTTTGGGGGGGGAGGTGGCCCTCAGAAAAATCATGCAAAAAGTCATTCCAAAAGGTCAGTATAAGTCAGTATTTTTGCTCAACAAATTTTGTTAGACACCCTGGGTGGTGGTGGTTGTGGTTGTGGTTGTGGTTGTGTTGGTGGTATTGGTGGTGGCTGACGGAAAAAATAAATAAAAGTTGGAAAATTCGCAAAAAAAACACGAAATGAAAAAGGCAAAAAAAAAATTAGAGATACAGACGCGTAATATGCATTTATTTTTGTTATCTTCATCTTCTTTCTAATCGCATTATAATAAGCAAATTACAAATTTAGCTATAGATGTAGTTGGTGATTGATTTATTCCGATCTGTTTTGAAAAACAGTACCATAAATGACAATTCAAAAAAGTTTGTTTTTAAATTTTTTAATCTATTTATTAACCTCACTAGAATAATAAGTTGTTCTTTCAATAAACAAATTCTCAAAAAAATTTAGGAAATAGATTTCAAACAGTTTTAGACGAATAAATTTTGGATTTTTTTTCATTTTGAAAAATTTTACTGTCAAGTTTTTAAAAATTATTTCATTTGAACAATTTTTCTAAAACTTAATTTTAGAACCTTTTTAATGAAGTAATTTCACGTTTTGATTTTTAAACATGATTTCAAGTTTTTAATTTTTCTCAAAGTTGATTTTGATTTTTATAATAAGTATACTTTTAGGTTCAACGGTTCAAGTAAGATATAGTTATTGCAGGGTCTCACCTTAAGAGGCAGAGGGCAAGTAAGTCTCCAGAACGATTTTTTTGGGACCTCTTCCTTTCAGAAATCATAATCCAAGTCTGAAATTACTCCCCAAAATCACGATCCAAATCACAATTCTTCAACCCATTCCTGAAATTACCTCTCAAATAAAAATTCTTCAAAAACTTCGGCCTCGCTGCGCTCGACCTTACTGTATTTTTCTTTTCATAATTTTAAAATATTTAATTCAAATCCTACAAAGTGATTTTTTTCGTATTTTTCCCCAAAATTATTTCAACTACTTTTATTACATTCTATCTTCTTAAAACGCATTTTCGATGTTTAAAAATCAAAATTTTCAAAAGCTTTGCCTCGTTGTACTCGGCCTTATCATATTTCTTTTGTTAAAGTAAAAGCAGCCAATTTCTCATTTAAGTTTATTAATCCAAAATATTGTTTTATTGCATCTCAAATTTGAGGTTTTCTAAAATTTTCGCCCTCGCTTCGCTCGGGCCAATTTCATTTCTCTCATATTCATATTAAAACTACGTTAAGTACAAAATATTTCTTAGGTATTAAATTTTTTAATTTTCTTGAAATTTTTCACCTTTGCTTTGCTCGAGACAAATAAGACAATTCCAAAGGGGTTTTCATTTACAATGAAATCGGTCAGGGAAAAAATGTGAGATTGTAACATTTTTTTGTTATTATTATTTTTGAATCTGTTTTTAAACCAAAAAGAAAAGAAATTGCTATTCCTTGAATAATTTTTTAAATGAATATTGTTTCCTTGCAATGTTTTGAGAAAAATTAGCACTGGTAAAATTTTCAAAAAAATCAATTGGCAAATTTGGAAAAATTAGTTGGCAAATTTTAAAAAATTAGTCGGCAAATTTGAAATTTTCACCCCCCCCCCAGCATATCGCTTCGGGAGGTCTCTGATTAGGTATTAGGTATTAGGTAGTAGGTAGTAGGTACTAGTTTTAAGAATATTATGATCTCTTTATGAAATGTGGGAGAGAGGGAGGAGCAGGAAAAAGAAGAATCTTGTAAACGTACATAGGTACCTTACATACAGGTACACGCGTATACCTAATTACCTGTCCTATACCGCATTTATGTTATATACCTACTTACGTTAGTAGGTATAAGCTAGCGGCAGAAACAGAAACAGAAACAGAAACAGAAAAGGAGAAGTAAAAGCAGAAGAAGCGAAATAAAAAATGAAATAAAATAATACACAAGAGCCGGAGGAGTTAAATGAGGGCGGGAATGGAGGCAGCGGCATGACTGAAGTAGTGCCGATGCCGATGCCGTGCCGGAGAAACATCAGTGTTTGAAGTCTCACGGGAACGTAAAGAGCAGCTAATCTGTAGACACCGCTTCGAATTCATTGCGGGGTTTTGCGCTTTCCGCAAGGCGAGGACCGTCGGGGGAATCTCTAAGTGCGCTTCCAACCGTAACCTTTTTTTTTCCTATCCCTTTCGCACCAATCCACCTTCTACGTCTACGTCTCCGTCTCCGTCTCCGACTCCGACTCCGTTTTTGTTTTCGTCGCTACGATCGTAGCCGTAGTCGTAGTGGTCGTCGACGTCGACGTAGACGTTTTCAAATTTTTGCGCGTTATTCGCCGACGCGGTATCGTGATCGTGCCAGCTCGGCGTGTACGTGTGTCTGTGTACCATATCTGCGTAATTTAAGTAAACGTAAGGCCAAAAACAGAGTAGATCCGTTACGCGATCTGATACCGAAAATTACACGGGGTTCTAAATCTATAGTCTATACACACTACCACACTACTACGTATATATAGAGCCCCGTGTAATTTTCGGTATCGGATCGCGTAACGGATAACGGATAACGGATCTACTTTGTTTTTGGCCTATTGGTCTAAACCTATTAGTGCCAGGCCAACGTAGGCTACATACCTCACCCACACCTACCTAATTTCCTATCATAATTTATCGGTATACCTAATACCTATACAGCTATACCTATATTGAAATGACGACGCGACAGGTGACACAAGACTCAACGTAAAACTACACCTAGTTACGATACGGTGTAAGGTGTAAGGTGTGCGGTACCTGTGTATAATATCAAATACGTACCTTCTACCTACTGCCTACACCTAGGTACAGCAGCTACAACTGAGTACTTGATTGCGGTTTACACCTTTACATCGCATCGACATCAGGTGGGCGCCGCGCCGCGCCGCGCCCGCATCCGCAACAATGCATCGATGAATGGAATTTCATTGACAATAATTAACCATCCGCGAAATACATACTTAAGGTACAAGTATATGTACGTACGGGAGGTCATCACCAAACCCCATAGGAATGGCAGGGGGAGGTTCATTGAGAGGTTAAGCCCTTAATTTTTCGAAATTGGGTTGTTGGCCCCTATTTTGGTGTCATTTTACATGTAAGTGAAGCCCGCTGAGTTGAAAAATGTCTTTACTTTCAGGTTTAGAAAAAGAGATGTCCCTCAAACTTGAGTTTTCAAATTCAGTTTTTCGCATTTTTTCTCAGAAATGTTCAAAAATTGCATTTTTTCAACATGGCACAACCTGCCTGTCCCTCCAATGGGATTTGGTGATGACCTCCCAGGCTCAAAACATTTCTTACAGTATCCTAATTCGCCATACCAAATTTTATTTCTCGATCATAATTTGCCACTCATGAACAGAAAAAACACATTTCTCGCCACTGGACTACCAAAATAAAAACAATTTTGGGGAGGGGTGAACCCTGGAGGTGAAGAGTGGGGGAACTGCGATGAACTTTATAGATGTGAAAAATTATTCTAAATACTTTTTGTTATTACGCTATCTTTGATATTTTTCATAATAAATGAGAATAACTTGAATTTAAGTAATTCTGTAAGTACATTTTTGAAATTTGGGGCGAAAGAGTGGCTCCAAAGCGAATTTTCGTTATAACCAAAAATGTAGAGAAGCTTCCAAGGAAGAACATTTGCTTGACATTTTTTTGGTAGAACAAATAGAAAAGGAGATACGCGCATTTTTAAGAAGGGGGGGGTGGACCCTCGAAAAGGGGAGGGGCCGGAAAAAAATGGAACCCAAGCTATTTTTTTTCTAAATACATTCTAGATTAAGAATCAATCGTCAAATTACTTTTTACATCATGAGCGAACGGATGGCATAATCCGACTATACTATTAGGTAACAACTAGGTACTTATTCACTTGTATGTATAGTATGCAATAGTTAGGTATCTACAATAATTTATGTATACGCATTAGTGACAAAAGTGGCAAAAGTGGCAAAAGTGGCAAAAGTGGCAAAAGTGGCAGAAGTGGCAAGCAAAAACAGTTGACGGCATCCGCACGCGAGCGCGGTACGCGGTACGCGGTACTCGGTACTCGGTACTCGCTACTCGCTACGATATACGAGGGAGAATTCGTAGCAGGACGCAGGAGAGACAGAAAACAGAAGAGAGTAGGTAGTAGGTACGAGGGCTCGCAATAACCATACCATTCATGGCTCGATGATAATTTGATGAGCGGATTGAAGGAAAATCCTCGGAAAAGTATACAATGGGGTAGCCTCAATGTGATTTCAAAGTTTGTTTGTTTTGCCGTTGTTCAGCCAATCTAATACGCTTTTAGCAAATAGCAAAGCGCGCCTTCGCCTTCGCCGTCTTCTTCTTCTTCTTCTTCTTCTTTGCACCCGCCCGCGCCCGCGCCTGAACCCGCGTACAACACCTACCAATACTAAGTACCTAAGTGTACAAGTTCCATCTACATATCGTATCTACACTTATCTATAATAGGTAGAAGTACCTAAACCTATCTGTACATATTACCTAATACCGATATACCGATGCCAAACCTAAGTACCTACATAATAGAGGTACGAAGTTTATATGTAATTTTTTTTTGTTTTTTGTCTTTGTTTTTATAGATAGCAGATGTAGTCTAGGTACGAGGTACGAGGTACGAGGTACGATATTTGACAGAACATTCCAAGTCTGGGTAAGTAGGTAAGTAATATTCAATATGTACCTAGTACCTACTCTAATTAGAAATACATAGGTAGGTACCTAGTATGACTATGTGGTACCTAGCCTACCTAGGTAATAGGTATTAGGTATTAGGTATTAGGTACATATAAGTCCCATCCCAAGTTTTTAAGAGAGTAAACGAGTACCTAGGTAAACGTGAAGTTTGAGGCAGCGTCAATGTCATAGTTTTTTTCACGAGACGAGATAATTACATTTAGAAAACATGCTTTCCTACCTCCCTGGAATTGAAATATTATTGAAGGGGCCAAGGGGGTGTGAAAAAAGAAAAAAATGCTCGCTTTTTAGAAGAAAACAGAACTGAGAAAAACTTCGCTCTCTCAAAAAATCGTCAAATTTATTATTTCGATTTCGATTTCGGACTTGTATGTAGGTACCTATATTCTTAATTTCTTACCTACTTTGCTAGCTAGACCCTAGACTTACGAGAGTAGGTACATATATGTAGGTACCGTACGCGTACGGTTAAATCGCGAACTAAGTGTAGGTAAGTACGAGTATATTGTGTACGCAATACACATACGCATACAGTACATGATACATATTGTACGTAGCTAGTAGCTACGTAGTACGTACAAGTACATACATTTTCTGTAATGCATAGGTACACGATAACGTTACTTCCAAGTTAATTTGCATTTAAATCAAAAGGCGCGGCGCGGTGCGGCATGACGGGACGGGACGGGGTAGACGATCGCAAATCATCGCCGCGCCGCGCCCAACTATGGTAGGTACATAATATAATATGTATATAGGTAAGGTACATGTACGGAATATATAGGGTAAGGGTACGTAGATGTACGTACTACGTACGACGGTACGAGTAATAGGTACTAAGTACTTAATACATTTATACTTACTTACTTACTTAGTCTATTGACGAGTATTATAGAGCGGCGAGCGACGATAGGCGATAGGCGAATCGAAAAAGCTTCTTGAAATTTCACAAAGGGGTGCAAATTTAAATGCGTCAAGGGGCGTTTGATCGGCTAAATTTTAAAATAATAGACGTTCATTGACCGAGGGTGCGTATCGCAATAATACATTGTAATTTAATACGCGTTCGCGTTGATACATTTTAGCGACGCGGCGCACTTTTTTACAGGAGCAGGTGGCTCTCCGACTTGCACTTGGCAAAACGGGGTTAGGTCGCTTCGAAAGTGAAGACAGAGGGTGTCAGACAGAGTAAGATATATTTGTACGTACTGTACTGCACTGTACTGTACTGTACTATACTATACGTAGCCTATATACTATAATAATAATAATAACAACAACAACAACAACAACAACAATAATGATGATGATAATAAACGTATAAACGAACGAACATATTGATGTTTTTTTTAGCTTTTTTTTTTTATTCGCATCAAAGAAGTTAGTTTAAAAAAGGGGGTGAACACTGAATACTGAATACTGAATACCTAACTCTGACAACTTAATCGGTGCATCTGCGCGAATCGTATACGCGGAACACTATGCGCTATCGCAATCGCAGTAATACCTAATATCTAAAAAAAAAATCGAAACGAAAACAGAAGAACGGGTCGAATCGTGCTGCCGATTTTCAAAACTAAATCTGTAAGAAAATGACTACTAATATTGCGTATCTTCATCTTTACATGATGCCTATGCCTATGCCTATGCCTATGCTTACGCCTACTGGCTTACTGCATGGTAGGTAGACTACCTATACTAAGGAAAATAAATACCCAATTAACTACATATTCCACGCGTATAGGTAGCTAATTAGCAGTGGCGGTTTTCCAAGGGAAGTCAGGGAAGTCAGACTTCCTTTAATTTTTTCAAAACTTGAAATTTTTCTTACCATTAATTTTTTGATAAAATGTGCTTAGAAAAAATTGGCAAATTAAATAAAATTCCACCCTGAAAAAATAGTTCTGAGTAAAACACTTCAATGTGCAGTCAGAGATTCACTGACTGCACTAATCGATGACACGCGATCGACAAATCGAAAGATTACGACTTGAGATGGGATTTTACATTGCATTTGTTTTTGGTCATTTTTTGTTCGATTGATCCATAGTTTTTTTTTTCATTTGGTGATACCTAATCGTATTTTATTTTGTGTTCTTTTTGAACTTTTTGCAGTATTTCGAGGTGTGGTGATTTGTCACCAGAAGTGGTGATTTCGCATATTTTTATTTTCGCAATGGCAAATGAGTGATTTCCAAAAAAATTGGTGAATTTGATGATTTTTTTGTCTAATTTTGATTTTAAATAACAAATTTCATCTCAAAACAACAAAATATTAGGAAAATTGATGAAATTTCGAGTTTTAAAAACAACTTTTTAAAAAAAATTTCGCCCTCGCTCCGCTTGGGCTCATTAATTCTTTCATTTTTCTAAAAAAAAGTTCCAAATTTTCAGTTTAATGTCAAAATCTAAGACCTTATTTTAGAATATTGACAAGTTTCATGTGTAATTCTAGCGATTTTATGAAAAAAAAACGAAGGTTGATTTTTTGAATTTCTCATCTGGCAATGCTGACTTTTCGACTTCCTCGGATTTTCCCTTCCAAAACCGCCACTGCTAATTAGGTACATCTACAATTCTACATATCGCCTTCTACCCTTCTTACAACGCTACAACCAAATACATACGTATCTATGGTAGGTATAGGTACTTGATGATATTTAAATTGTTTTTCAACCTTATTATACCTACGAGTACCTATTAACTTTGCTTCGTTGTCTGTTTGTCTGGTACGGTACCCGTTTCTCGTTATCAAGCGCATAGGTATTAGGTACTGTACAGTGCACGTTACCGGTATGTCAGTAATTATTTCGAATGTTGGAAAAATTTAGGATGAATAGGTGCGATTCTAGAAATTGATTCGACAAGTCGAAAACAACAAAATGTTTTCAAATCGCGCATTTGTATGGATATGTTTTAAAAGTTACTTTTTATTCAGATGTCAGGTAGGTACTTAGTACATTTTACTTATAAGGGAGGTATCCCAACTCGAAGTAAAATTTTGAGCCCAAGCAAAAAAAAAATCGAAAGTACATCATAACAGAACCTCGTACCCAAAATTTCAGGTGCTGAAGTTCATTTCTCGATTTTTGGCGAATTTATTTAAAAATTACCACCGCCCTGCGAAATACGAAAATTTAATCTAATCAACGAAAAAAGCTGAAATTTGGTATATACCCTATTTTCGACCTCCTGAATCGATTAGAAGTGGTTTCGAGATGTTTCAAAGCCACCAGAAAATTTTGGAATTTTCCAGCGCTGAAGAAAAGCCCATAAAAATGGTCCATTATGCACTTCAGCACCTATGATCGCGGATTATCCATATTGGTGACCTATTTGATCGATTAAAACACAATTTTCTAAAATTCGTAACTTTGAGTTCAAATTCGTATTTTTGGACAAGAAATTTTTCAGGAAAAAATTGAAAAACTCGCCCAATGCGCATACACCGAGGTAAAAAGTTGAAACTAGGTAGATACCCTATTTTCAACCTTCCGAATCGATTGGAAGCGGTTTCGAGGGATAATCCGCGATTATAGGTGCTGAAGTGCATAATGGGCCATTTTTATGGGATTTTCTCAAGCGCTGGAAAATTCCAAAATTTTCTGGTGGCACCGAAACGTCTCGAAACCACTTCCAATCGATTCGAGAGGTCGAAAATAGGGTATATACCAAATTTCAGCTTTTTTCGTTGATTAGATTAAATTTTCGTATTTCGCAGGGCGGTGGTAATTTTTAAATAAATTCGCCAAAAATCGAGAAATGAACTTCAGCACCTGAATTTTTGGGTACGAGTCAAATTATCATTCGGTTAATGACGTTTTGTTAAAATATCGCATATTTAGGCACCTTTTTTTATTTTCAAAATTGCTAAAAAATGATATCACCTAGACTCGATCTGCTATCTACAAAAAAAACAAAGAACAAAAAAAAACTATAAACTTCGTACCTCTACCATCTACATACCTATACTTAGGTTAGGCATCGGTATTACATAGGTATTATGTACATGGGTTAGGCACCTCTACAAATAGATAGGTACGATATGTACTTAGATGTAACTTGTACACTTACTTAGTAAGTATTGGTAGGTAGTTAGGTACTGAACGCGGGTTCGGGCGCGAGCGGGTGCAAAGAAGAAGAAGAAGCTACCTACCTGTGTACGTATCTTTGGCGGGATTTGGAAGTGTGGGTTACTTTTGGTAGGTAGCCACTGCCACTTTCACACGTTATTAATTTCTTTTCCGCACTAAATTTACAATTTGATTTACCTAGCTATTCTGCCATATGCGGTTAGAAAAATTTTGAAAACTACCTTATCAAAATGCCGCGTACCCGAAAATCCGACCTCCTTTTTTTGTGCTTTCGGTGCGACTTGGAAGTTTGGATCCCAAACATAGGTAGTGATAAAAGTAATAAAACAAATCTAATGAGGTTTAGGGAATTGTGCTTAAAAAGTTAAAATGGACACCTATTTGGTTGTTTATATCAGTCAAAACTGCCAACCTACGGTTTTTAAAAACGAAAATCCTAAGGAAGAGCTAGAATTTTTCGAGCACTCGATACAAGTATAAATGGGTCAGGGCCCACCCCGTACTAACGCCATAATACACTATACAGCTATATATTTTTGGC
Source organism: Pseudococcus viburni (assembly GCA_033439095.1). NCBI lineage: Eukaryota > Metazoa > Arthropoda > Insecta > Hemiptera > Pseudococcidae > Pseudococcus > Pseudococcus viburni. The sequence continues at coordinate 242,212 of JAVBJF010000327.1, read as the reverse complement.
TTACGCACACCGACATAATTATATGACCCTGCGCGAAGAAAGGATGCAGTGTCCAAAAATCGTTTTTTTATTATCATCATTTTTTTTAGTAGGTAAGAAACCCGCTTCTTCCAATTCTAGTGGTCCCACTCGAAAAGTCGTTTTGGACACCAGCGGCGTCGGAAAGTGGGGTACAAGGGGTACATTGCACCCCAATCAAATTAGATAGGCATTTTTAAAGCATTAAAACATAGAAAAAAAATGTTGTTTTGGGCATAGAAAACTCGAATTTTTCAAAACTTCGCCCTCGCTTCGCTCAGGCACAAATAAAATCGCAAATGCATTATTTGGGTCAACATGACGAAAAAAATGTTTTTTTTTCGCCCCTTCCCCGAAAATTTTTCTGGTATTCCAAATTTTGATACTCATTTTGTACCCTCCCGTAAAAAAAAAGCTTCCGACGCCACTGTTGGACACTACAGTACCTACTCTCTCAATCATAAATCAGTGAAAATTACCGAAAATCACTGAGAAACAGACAGAATTGCAGCACAGGAGAAAATCAGTGATAATTTTTTCACTAAAAACAAATCAGTGAAAGAAAATCACTGGAAATCGGTGAAAATTCACTGAAAACTCAGTGATATTTATGAAATTCACTGAAAAATCTGTGAAATTCTTTGAATGATCAGTGAAAAATCACTGAAAATCAGTGAATTTCACTGATTTTTCCTGTGCTGCAATTCTGACTGTTTATCAGTGATTTTTCACTGATTCGGAATGAGAGAGTAACCATCCTTTCTTCGCGATGAGACACATACGAGACGAGTATACATATAATAGGTATTAGGTAGATAGGTACCTAGCTACCTACACCGAGTGTCTACATAGATAACTAATAAACAGTTTGGAGTATGGAGTAGGTATTTCGTTGCGTACGATTAGCGATGGAAGGATGAGATTGGATGAGGTTTGGGCATTCGGGCTTCGGGCCATAGAAAAATTGCAAGATGCTTTATTAATCTCCGTACGCGCATAGGCCATTTTCCATATGTCGCTGTCGTAGATACCTTCTACTGCTACTGCTACTGCTACTGCTACAGTACTGCCTATACTTATTTTTGCTCTCGTGGTAGTCGTAGCCGTAGCCGCGTACCGCGTAGTCAGTCATGTCATATGTCGTAGGCCTACTGCGATAACAACAAGTGATAATGATAATGATAACTTGTTTGTTACTTGTTGGGCTTATGCGGCGGCATGGCCGCATGGCCGCATGGCAGATGGACGGCTAACTTTGATATGTACTTGGCTACTTGCCTACGAACAATTGGGTACGTGATATGTAATGTATTATACGTTCTCGTATTTGCGCACGAGTAGCGAGTAACGAGTAAAACTACTACGAGTGAAATTCGCGTGTATGAAAGTCCCTTCTTTTTAACGACGCGACGCGAACCATTCGATTTTAATCCTCTTTATTCGGCTTTAAAGCGTAGCCAACTTTTCTACGCACAAGCACAACAAGCGCAACGTGCACTGATAAACCGTATAAGCGCGATCCGGCTACAAATTCTCTGACTCACGTACCGAAACCGAATATTTTCCACCTCGAGCTACAGCACAGCTACAGCTACAGCTATGATATCGATCATCGACCGATCAACTTGATTTGATAGGCACGTAGATAGCGTGATACTACGAACGGCGCGGCGCGGCGCGACGCTCCCATCTTTCCAGCATGCTCACATCTCACGTCAACCACGTTAGCATCAAAGGCTTATACAACGTACTTAGACTTACATATGTACGTTTCTATAGGTATATTATTTATACCTGCATCACTTCATACCTACAATCTACCAAGTTGAAAATATTTTTATCCGTCATTGCGGACCAGCAGTAGAAAAAAATATAATTTGGGTGCCACGATGAGGGGAGGAGAGAGAAAAATCCGCGCTTATGCTTAAATGTAGGTACACAGCGGCAGCGCGAATAAGTAGCGGAATTTGGTGGTGGGGAGGGGGTGTGGCACCGCAGCACATTGGTCAAATCGTCTGATTTTTTGCAACAAAGAAGTCCCTATACAGAATTTTTTGGATTTTTTTCAATTTTTCTGCATCTTGCTTCCTGCCTTCCTGGGTGGGGTACTCGTATGATGCGAAATACCATTACCATCTAATACCGATATAGTTGTAGCTGTTGCTGTAGTTGTACTTATACCCGTAATCTGGATGGTAAAAAAGCGTCAGGACGCGAAAATGCGCGAGCCGAGCGCGCAACGGCTCCATTTCACCCGCCCCGCCCATTTGAGATAGAGGGGTGGGAGTGGGGGGTCAATCGTTTGTGCTAGGTTTGTGCTCATTCCCTTTCCCTGAAAATGAATATAGGTCAGGGTGGGGCGCCTGAAATGGTGCCCCACCCATTCGAGATAGAGGGGTGGGAATGGGGTCAATCGTTTGTGCTAGGTTTGTGCTCGTTTGTGCTGACATTTTCGTTTGCGCTCCTTCCCTTCTCTGGGCGGGGCATCTGAAATGGTGCCCAGCCCTTTCAAAATTAAGGGGTGGGTGTGGGGTCAATCGATTGTGCTAGGCCGCCCCTTAATTTTGAAAGGGCTGGGCACCATTTCAGATGCCCCGCCCAGAGAAGGGAGGGAGCACAAACGAAAATAATATCAGCACAGACGAGCACAAACCTAGCTCAATCGATTGACTCCACCCTCGCCCCTCAACTTTGAATGGGCGGGGGATCATTTCAAGTGCCCCACCCATAAAAGGGAGGGAGCACAAACGAAAATAATGTCAGCACAAACGAACACAAACTTAGCACAAACAATTGACCACACTCCCACCCCTCTATCTCGAATGGGCCGGGCATCATTTCAGGCACCCCCCCGACCTATATTCATTTTCAGGGAAAGGGAATGAGCACAAACGAAACTAATGCCAGCACAAACCTAGCACAAACGATTGACCCCACTCCCACCCCTCTATCTCAAATGGGCGGGGCGGGTGAAATGGAGCTGCGTGGAACGGTGAGTCGGTGAACGAGTAATGCTCGTATACGAGTATAAGTACTTACAGATTACAACACAAATAAGTGAGTGGAGGTAATAATGTAGGTATCTACTCTCTCAATTACCAAGTTACTTTTCTTGCGTCTATTATAGCAAAGTCGAAGCGTTAACATGAAAATGGAGATTGTAGAGTCGTGAAGCATTAAGAACGGAACCCAAATCCGCAAAGAAAACGTAGTAAATTTTCGTGGCAAAAGTGAGTTTTGGAACCAAGCCCCTCAATTATAGATCCGTGAAAATTATCGAAAATTATTGAGAAACAGTCAGAAATGTCAGAATTGCAGCACAGGAGAAAATCAGAGAGATTTTTTTTTACTGAAAACAAATCAGTGAGAATTCATTAAAAAGTCGGTAATTTCACTGATTCAGAATGGGTTTGCCTGCAACCCTGCTACACAGGTGAATACGTCGCGTCGCGTCCAGGGGCATGGCTACGGGAGGGAGGAGGGGTCTCGACCTCCCCCACCCCCTTGGCGTCAGGAACTTACGTGAAAAGGTGCCTTTTTGGAGCATTAAAAATCAAATTTTCTCAAAGCTTCGCTCGGGCATAAAAAAAATCACGATTATGTAAACTGTTTGAATCAACTATTCAAAATATGGTTCCCTTCTGATATTCCAAGTCTTCATACCCACTTTGCCCCCTCTCAAAAAAAGCTTCTGACGCCAATTCTAGGATTTGTTAGGTATTTTTATTGGTTTTTAAGATCAAACTGATTAGTACCTCTACCTATGTAAGTTGTTTGTTTCAAAATTTCATTTTCATCTGTTTTTTTTCCTTAAACGTACTGACGTACTGTGCAGATCGCATGAGAACTTTATAAAATTTGAATTTAGTGTTCTTATAGTTAAAGGAAATTTAATGAAGGGGGAGGGGGTGAACTTGGAATTCCTCAAAAATTATGAAATTTCGGACCTCTTTCATGAAAAATTTTTGGCTACGCCACTGGTCGCGTCGCGTCGTATACCGTAGCATAGGCAACATAGGTGATGCTGATGCTGACGCTGATGCCTGATGCGTCAGATGTCAGATGTCAGATGCGTGTGTGCGTGTGAGTATGCGTATGCGTGTGGGAGAGAAAAAAGGGATAATGCAAACACCAACACCCACATTTGAGTCATTCGAACGTGTTAGCGACAAAAAAATATCTAATGTCTCGCGACGGCGACGCGACGCGGGTGCAACGACCAACGAGGGCGAGGGCGAGAAAGTAAGTAAAGTACCTACAGACAGAGTGCAGACAAATAAGCCGCCGACTGCCGCTGCCGCGGTTGTACTGTACCACATAATGCAGTATCGAAGGAGACGTCGCCGGCTTAGTTCTCTCCTGTCCTTTTCACTCGTAAGTATGTTTCTTAAACAAATAAAACGCCCTGCCGTATCGCGACGCGCTGTAGCTGTAATGTTTTCATTATTACTAATATAACACTTGTTCGATGCGATTGTCGATTGTCGATCGTCGATCGTCAATTGTCGACTGTCGACTGTCTCTATTGTGACAGCGACAACGACAGCGAGTGAGCGAGAGTGGTGCTTCTCATTATCACTTTCGCAGTGGCCGTACTGTACCGCCCAAGTGCTGGCTGCTTATTGCATTTGCACACACGTCAGTCGTACACCGTACACCGTACACCGTACATCATACGAGTGACCGCGTAAGTAAATAGCCGAAACCAGAGCCACCGCACTGTCGACGTCGAGTACCGATTTTCCGTAGTCCGTACCTCCGTACGACATGCGACAGTATGTGAGTCTGACCCCGAGTATGTGAGTAATGACTAATGAGTCTACCTAACTGCATGATATGATATGATAGGTACCTATACCTACTACGGCGCGGCGCGGCGCGACGCGGCGATCGAGAATACGAATACGATACGAAAAATGACACAAAAAAGAAAAACAAAACGACGACCGTGAAAAAAGAAAAAAATGAATGCACGAAAGAACGGCGCGGCGTGGCGAGTACAAAGATCGAAATCGTCGTAGTCGTACTGTAGGGTTTCCATCTCTTTCTGCGTTCTGTCATTACCGCTTTTCTTTTCTATTTTCTATTTTTCATTTTTTTCCAGCCTTGTTTTTCAAGCAAAGCGGGATGGCGCGACGCGGCGCAGCGCTGTTCGAAAACACGCGCTATCTATCTACGTATGCGTATCCATTATTCGCTCGATGCGACGTTTACAATGCAAAAGCAAAAAATATGACGAGCTAAATTGTAAAAATGGAAAATGAAAAGGGAAGAAAATCTCGACACTGGTAAATACGTGGGCGTGCGACAGAAGCCAATCGAGTCGAACTAATAGGACGCGCGACGGACTGCTGCTGCAGCAACTGTAATTGCTATTGCTATTGCTATTGCTACGGCTACTGATACCGATGCCTAGCGAACAGATCTAAATAAGAGAGCAGGAGACGAATAATTGAGATTGCGAGCGCCGAGGAAAGAGGAAAGAGGAAAGTGAAAATAGTGAAAATGAAAGAAGCGAGCGCGCGAGGTTAAGGACACCCCGCAGTCAAGTCGTTTTGTGCGAGCGTATATAATCGACGGCGCAGCGCGAGCACAGCGTTCGTTTATAAATAATTAAAAACGACCGCGCGACAAGGAAAAGCGACTTTCGATCAGTGAATCTGTAACTGCAACTGCACCGGCAGCGGCAGCGGCAGCGGCATTGGCATCGGCGATCGACGACGAGTGTTGGTCTTGGTCTTTCTCTACACCCATCGCGATAGCAAGTAGAGGAACCCAATTAGCAATTACCCATGTCCATCACCGGTTACCAATGATACAAATACAATGCCATAATGATTACCAATACATCTAGAGTAGGGCCGGCGATTATAGAGATTTAAATCGATTAATCGACGCCTGATCAATTGATTAAGAATAATCGCTCGATTAATCGATTAAAAATAATCGCCCGATTAATCGATTAAAAATTATCGTCCGATTTTCTCAAATCGACCAATTAATTTACCTTCGCTCCCTCCCCCTCCCCGCCCTGGGACAAACATAATATGCAATCCAATTTCAGTTCTTTGTTTCATGTGAAAATCTTCAGTTTGGGCAAAAATTTTGGGGTTGAAAATGAAAAATTTATCGACTAATATTATTATAAAAAAGAAATTTGCTGACTCACTATTTATTTAAAAAATGAAAATTTTCCAACCAGATGTTTTGAAAACAAAAAACAAAAACGATTAAAATAATCGAATAATCGATTAATCGATTAACCGATTAACCGATTAAGAATTTTGGCCGATTTTAAAGAAAAAATAATCGATTATAATCGCCAGCCCTAATCTAGAGTACCTATAGTATAGGTATAGGCCTACGGTAAGTACGTCTACCGTCTACGTACGTCCTAACCTATACCCAATTTATCCACTCTAACGAATTAATCGCGAGTTTTACACATACGTACTACGTAGGTTAGGTACTAGGTAGTAGGTACAGGTAATAGGTACCTTTACTTACATAGTATATGTATGCGAACATTCGGCAAAAAAAAAAAAAAAAAACTTAGAAGCTGAAAGTTGAAGCTACTTACTTACTTACTGCGACGCATTAGACGGCAAAGTTTAGGGGAAAACAGCGCGACGCGAGATTTAGGCAATCCCGTTTTCCGCCGCGCCGCGTTATACGAATTATAATAATCGAGGAGCGGCTAAGTACATTTTAGGGTCTCCGGGTACTATGGTGCTATACGAATATGTTTATATTTTCGCTATAGGTATTACGCACCTCCACCCACATCTTGTCAACATTTTCAGTCAACGACTATCTTATCCGCTTATTTTTGTGACCTTTACGCAGTTACCTATACCTACCTAGTACCTACTATCTAACCTACCTACAGCCATAGGTAATTCACTCCCAATATTAGGTAGGTATAGGTATAGGTATATAGATATATTTTTTGTCAGCTTTTTCCAACAGCGCCTCAGCGAACATGGATATATTACGGCACTTACGGGCACACTTTTTAAAAAAAAAACTTGTACTCTCGATTAGTTGGTCGGTATGGCATTACGGCACTCTATCGATTTTCGTTACTCACGCACGTAGGTATCTTTTCGTCATTTTTAAGGTTTTTTCATCTTCATCAAAATATGTATTGTTCCATATTTTCAGTAGGTAGGTAATTACTTTACTAAATTTAGTAAAATAATACACGATAGCGACAATAGTGATATATCAGATGACGAAAAAATCGATTTTTAAACAAAAGGCCTCAAGAGGCCTTCCAAAATTCCTCTTCAGAAGACCTATTTTGCTAAAAAAAAATCGCGATTTTTAAAAAAAAGTGTTGTGTTTGAAAGGCCATATCTCAACCGGGAATATAGCCGGAGAGTTCGTTAACCCGGCATCGGAAAGTTCAAAATGTCTACTTTAAAGTGGGGAAAAAAGTTTTCCCGCGCGTCACGACGCGGACCCGTGAGCGTCCTTTCAAATTCCTGTAGGGGGTAAACAATGTAGTCTTTTTCAAAGCTTCACAACTGGGACAAAAATTTTTTTTGGAAAATGGGACACTCCTCCCCGGATAGCTAATTAGTTGTACTTTAAGTGACCCTTTTGCCGCGCGACGCGCTCGGCGCGCGCAGCGCGATCACTCTCAATCATTACGGGTCAGCCTTTGAACATTAGTTTTTTACTAGGCAGCTTACTTTAGTTTTCAAGACATTTTCAATAAGTATAAAAGTTGAACTTTGAGCAACTTATGACTGAAATATCTCGAAAGATTAGCTTTCTAGAAAAAGCTAATTGCACTTTACAGAACGGGGCGGCAGCGGCGCGATGGAGGGAATGGCGGGGGGGATAATCCCCCGGCAAAATTTCGGAAATTTCAGGTAAGTAATTCGCTAAAATCTTAGAAATATCGGCAAATTCAAAACATCTTGGAAATTTTGTTGCACAAGTAATAAAAAATTACTCAATTTTATTTTTGGATTCAAATTCAAAGAAAGATAAATTGATTACAAATGGAACAAACCGCACTTAATCATGGTCTTTTGATAATTTTTATTGGGTTTACTTGTTCCCCGAATTAAAATTTTTCAAAAACCTCAGCCTCGCTGCGCTCGGCTTATCGAATTTTTTGCTCCATAATTTTAAAATAAACCCAATCCTACAACAAAAGTGATTTTCGTAACATTTTCCCTCAAAATTATTTCAACTAATTTTATTAAATTTTTTCTCCTTAAAACTCATTTTTGATGTTTGGAAATCAAATTTTTTAAAAGCTTTGGCCTCGCTGCGCTCGGCCCGATCGTATTTCTCTTTTCACATTATCGATTTTTTATTCAAGTTTATTAATTTAAAACATTGTTTTATTGCACCTTGAATTTGGGATCTTCTAAAATTTTCGCCCTCGCTTCGTTCGGGCCAAATTCATTTCTCTCATGCTCGCATTGAAACTACAATTTTTTCAATCAAGTACATTATAATTTTTATTGAAATTTTCCATTTTCGCTCCACGCTCCGCTTGAAACTGCAACTAATAAACAATTTCGTAGGGGTTTTCAACAATGTACAATGAAATTACCGAGAGGAAAATTTTCAGGCATGAGCAGATCTGAGCAGGCATGACTTTTAATAATGGAAGTACATACATACTTAATATCCGAAAACTCAGGGAATAAATTCAAGGCGCGCAGGCGTGAGCAAGACTGAAAATTGACCCAATACCTGTTTTCAATTTTTTTTTTACGTTGATCTCTAAAAATTATCTTTTTTCCTTTCCATGATGTAACTTCACATTGTTTTTGTTGTAATCATTGCAAAAAATTGATATTTTTGAATATTTGGTCGGCAATTTTGAATTTTTTATTCGGCATTTTTGAACCTCATCCCCCCCCCAAAAAAATTGGGGTTCGAACCGGCTCTGTCTACAAAAAGGAAATTTTACGCTCTTCAATTTATGTTCTCTCAATTTATTTCATAGAACCCTTCCTTTGTTCAGAAAATTGACTTCAAGTGTCAAAAGTTGATAAAAAGTGTAAAAAAATTTTCAATAAAAAATTCTGATTTCAATCCACACGGGTGCAAAATGCTGCCAGGAAATAGGCAATATTGATTGCACTTATCACAAACTATGTCTATCTGCAGTGCGATGTTTCTGTTTTTGTACCCGTGTGGATTGAAACCAGAATTTTTTATTGAAAATTTTTTTACACTTTTTGTCAACTTTTGACACTACTTGAAGTCAATTTTCTGAACAAAGGAGGGGTTCCATGGGGAAAAAATGAAGAGAACATAAATTGTAGAGCGTAAAATTAATTTTACTTTCTGTAGCGTGATGCAATTAGTATTTTTCTAAGCTTTCGAGATATTTCAGTCGAAAGTCCAAAGTTCAACTTTTAAACGCGACTTGTTTTCTTGAACGCGTTTTTCTCGAAAAGTTGATTTTGGTCTACCGGTCTACCATCCCTTTTCGTAAACCAGGTCACACAATATATTAATAGAGTAAAAATTTTTGATTTACAGATTTCAAGTAATAACTAATCGTTTGAATGATGAAATAAAAAGGGTAGATGGGTGCCTAACACGATTGCGTGATGGCGATGCTACTCAACCGGCGTTCGTTGGTTAAACCTTAGACGTTGAGACTAGTAAGCATATGCAATGCATATAGTACCTAATACCTATGCTTGGAGTAAGCGCAAACAGTATAGTGTAGGTAGTTACGTACGTACTACGTAGTACGTACACGTAGTACCAGTATCACCAGATCACCAGATCACCAGTATAGTTCATTTTGGTCAAGTTGATCATTCGGTGCCGGTGCCAGTGCCAGTGCCATGCCATGTCAGTCTGCTCTCTGCTAGATTACTGGAAACTGGATTTACGGTGGTACTGGAAATTGGTATTTGGTACATGTACATTACATACTAGATGTAGATACTACATAGATCGGAGCTTCGGAGCGCCGCCACGTCGCGTCGCATCGCACAAGGTATGGTAGGCAATCTAGGTATAATGGGAAACAAGATGCCGTCTACTATAGGAATAGGAGGATTGGTACTCGCGGCTCACGACTCGCGTAGGTCTAGGTACTTGACTACTTGGTAGTGATTGTTAAGGTCAATCGGACCAGACCAGATCAGCCGATAGAGCGGACAAAGGACGTTGGAAATATCACCAACGGACGCTTTGTACATCGATTTCAATGCCACGAAGGCGACCAATCAGGCTGTGCGCCAAGTTCTAACCCGCCCAGAGTCAAAAAAGTGGCTCTCTTTTTCTACGTATCGGCTAGCTACGCTATAGCTATACCTATGTAATTATGTAGGTATGTAGCTAATAGCTATGTACATGTACGTAGCTAGTAGCTCTAGCTACATACTTACGTTAGATACCTAAGCTTAGATACCTACTCGTATGCAGGTAGATACACTCAACACTGCACCACTGCACCACTGCACTGTACCTTTGTGTAGATGGAGAAACCGACACATAAACGCCTATATTCAAGTATAGGTTTATAGGTATGCCGAGTGTCGAGTGTCGAGTGTCGAATCTCGAGTACGGACTACGGAGTACGTAACTAAACTACATACTAAGCAAGGTAAGTACATACAGTACAAAAATGTAGGTACCTAATTACCTATACCTATACGTGTGTGTATCTGCAATCTACGTCAACACAACACGTTTATGTAGCGTATGGCTTGGTAGTTATGTTGCAAAATTAGAAAAGATTCGAATCCATTTTCGGATTCGAAAAAATAAAATTTTTCATGTAGATTTCGAAAATCATATCCCCCCCTCCCCCCAGTAAGGTTTTTGTACAGTAACTTTGAAACAAATGTTCGAATTGATCATTTAAAATTATATTTAATGGCTTACAAAGTCAAATAATTTCACGAAGGTAAAATTTTTAAGAAAAGAGATATCGACTAGAGTGTAGGTAGCCAGAATTTCCTTAAGAAGAGAGCAAAACATGTTGGCTATTCAGTGGTGATATTAAAAAATAAAAAAATTAAGAGTCAAGGAAAATGAAATGATAAAAAGCAAAATTTTAAATGAAATGTCCCAAATTAACGGATATTTTTATACGAGAGATTAACTCGGTAATTTTAGGTCTAAACCTCAAAAAAAATTGGAAAAGCTAAATTTTACATTTATTTATGTGGAATGATCTCCTATAAACAACATACTTACGGAAACTTACTCCCCACAAGTGTCCGGAAACCCCCGCAATATGGTAATAAACCGCCTTCAAAACCAGTTACCGTGTTCGTGTTTTCCGCCAAAATAAAAGGTTCAGGTAACCAAAAAATATCAATCCAAGAATATAGGTATTATAAAACTTTTTGAAAATTTTTCATTTTTAAGTCATTTTGGAAGTATTGAAAATTACAATTTTTTAAATTTCGCTATTTCTTTCGTTTTACGAAGTTATTCGGGTTTTCGAGATTTGTCTTCTAAAAAAGACCAAATAATCTCGTAAAATGAAAGAAATTGTGAATTTTGAAAAATCTTCATCTCAAGCCCTTCCAAAATGACTTGAAAATGAAATTTTTTAAAAAAGTTTTATGGTTTTGAAAGCGGTGTTTATCCTCTTACAAGGGTTGCCGGACCGAAGTGCAAGTTTTAATATACATACATACAGGGTGTTTCAAAGTTGATCGCGCTCCTTCCAACCAGTGAGTGGGCCACTCATCCTGAGTCGAAGTATGTATGTTTGCCTAACCTTCGAACTGCAGGGGCTGAGTCCAACATAGGTAGAAAGTTGCGCTTTGCGGCAACGGATAGCTCACTTTCTCTAGAATTTTTCTATGCGGTTGAGAATTTTTGCAGGTGAACTAGGGTGGGTGTACCGCATCAAATATTCGAAAAAAACGTGTAAAAAAATTGACGATTTTTTCTATTTTTGTAAATAACTACAAAAGTTGTCCTCTATTGAGTGAATTATTATTAATGTTTCTAGAAGAAAAAACTTTGATCGTTCCAATGGAGTAAACCACACTCCCCTATATTGCTCGAATCAAAAGTTATGAGCGTTTAATTTGGTGAAAGATACAAGAAAAACCTCACTTTTTTGATTTTTCAAATTTCAAAAATTTCTATCTTCGTAACTAAATGAGGCCGGGGTATGGGGTTTGCAGCATTCAATTAACCAAGTACTGCACTACATAAAATCGAAATAATATCTTCAAGTCCTTCATTTAATAAATTTTTTGCCAAAAAACGATTCGAAAAATTTTTCATCAAGTAAAAATTTTTTTTTGAAAAATTGAGATACAATATATCATTCCTATGTTGTGTAGTGTTATACTTGGTTAATTCAATGCTGCAAACCCCACCCTACCTCATTTAGTCGCAAAGATAGAAATTTTTGAAATTTGAAAAATCAAAAAAGTGAAGTTTTTCTTGAATTTTTCACAAAATTAAACGCTCATAACTTTTGATTCAAGCAAGATAGAGGAGTGGGGTTTACTCCATTGGAAAGATCAAAGTTTTTTCTTCCAGAAACATTAATAATAATTCACTCAATAGAGGACAACTTTTTCAGTTATTTACGAAAATAGAAAAAATCGTCAACTTTTTTACACGTTTTTTTCGAATATTTGATGCGGTACACCCAGCCTAGTTCACCTGCAAAAATTCTCAACCGCATAGAAAAATTCTAGAGAAAGTGGGCTATCCGTTGCCGCAAAGCGCAACTTTCTACCTATCTTGGTTGTCGTGTAACGCTCGGTAGAAAGTGCGAAACGAAATTCAAAAAAAATATTCAAAGAGTACAACTCAGCCCCTGCAGTTCGAAGGTTAGGCAAACATACATACTTCGACTCAGGATGAGTGGCCCACTCAATGGTTGGAAGGAGCGCGGTCAACTTTGAAACACCCTGTGTATGTTGTTTATTTAGCAGGCCATTCCACAAAAATGATGTAAAAATCATATTTTCTTCAATTTTTTTAAGGTTCGGACTTGAAATTACTCAGCTAAGGAGATGATACGAATTTGGAATACTAATAGCCGCGAGCGAAAAGCGAGGGTAAATTTTTTTACGAAAAATCAGGTTGGAAAAGCAAAAAATTGCCTTAACGATATTTATATGATATATTTTATGATAAATTTCATATTTGCAGTCGTGTTTTTTTTCATTATTTTATGGTATTGCTCGAGCCTATGGGCACTACGATACTTGCCGCCATTGCCAAAAAATATTTTACGAATTCGTGAAATGGATTCCAATTGTTTTAAAGGATTCGTCCAGACATCCAATTTCAGGTAGATTCGTTTCAACCTTGTTATGTTGCGTTGTATCCATCTGTATGTAATGTAAGTCATGTTGTCACGTTGCGGGAGTGGTAGATTTCGATAGATGCGTTCATATAAGTGAAATTACATCGAGCTAGGGGAGAGGGAGGGGGCTAAGCTCCTCTAGACGCGAAATTACCACTCCTCATTATCCCCCCTTCCTCACAAGATTCCGAACGTATAGGTAAATAAATTTTAAAACTGAGGAACAATTTGAAAATAAATTGTTAAATGTTGGACAAATTAGGTAAGCAATATCTATAGGTATTTTTTGCTTTTCTAATTTGATTTTTTATAAAAATGGTGTTTCCATATTATTGCTGCTTACCTCATCCGCACGAAAAGACTTCCTCGAGTTCAAATACCTACTTATGTAAGCCTGGATATAGAAACCACCCTTGGGTATCAAAAATTGGTTTTTGAATTGAGGTTCCCCCTTGATTCTACTCCTTCTGAAAAGTCCAAAATCAGCGTTAACTCAAAAACCAATTTTTGACACCTAAGGGTGGTTTCTATATCCAGGCTCACACATAATAAAATAAGATACGATAACTCGTAATGCGATAGCGATACACCGATACACCATAAACGTGCGTCTAATCTCTCATTTCGAATCAGTAAAAAATCACTGATAAACAGTCAGAATTGCAGCACAGGAAAAATCAGTGAAATTCACTGATTTTCAGTGATTTTTCACTGATTATTCAAAGAATTTCAGAGATTTTGTAGTGAATTTCATAAATATCACTGAGTTTTCAGTGAATTTTCACTGATTTCCAGTGATTTTCTTTCACTGATTTGTTTTCAGTGAAAAAAATTTCACTGATTTTCTCCTGTGCTGCAATTCTGACTGTTTCTCAGTGATTTTCGGTAATTTTCACTGATTTATAATTGAGAGAGTACATAGGTAATTAGATACCTACACCTACACCTAGGTAAGTATTAGGTATACAATAACCTTGATCGGCAATGTCTCAGGTTTTTTTCGTTCCAAGTATTTAAGGAAACAATGTTCTAGGTATTTTCTATTGTTCTCCAAGTTGAAAACTGTCAATATATTATTCGATGCTCAGAACTGTTTTCCAACATAAATTTGAGGTAAACAAAAGTGTGACAATTGACAACTATGAGTAGGTATACCTACATATTTCTAGTCGCAAATTTTTTTCATTTTTCTTCGAACCATTCTCATCCCCCTTCTGATGGCGATGGCATCCAGCAACAGCAACAGCATGTAAGTATGGTTTTTGCGAGTCACACACAGCACACAGCGGAGAGGAGAGGAGAGGAGAGGAGAGGAGAGGAGAGGAGAGGAGTACGGAATAGAAGTACACATACATATACTATACTAGATACATCATACATCGCTTAAACGTAATTGAAAATGGAAGTGAGATTTTCATTCGATTACGAATGTCAGATTTGTTTACAGTATGTCGTACCGAATGTCCGCGCCTGGGGTTGTTGATGTCGCTGTCGCTGTCGCTGTCGCATCGTCCTTTTCGTTGAGGTATAGCGCGTATTACACATGCGAGTACGATATACGAGTACGAGTATAAGTGTAAATAAAGTACATATTTGTATTACGAGGATACGTAAGTACGAGTGATACTGTAGGCTGTAGGCTGTTGGCTGTTGGCTGTACCTACATCAGACGCACACTGCCGCCGCAATCGGTCTTACGCTCTTACCTCTTACGTTAGTCCCACAATACAGAATACAGAAATACAGAATAGGGTGGGTGTAAGTGTAAGCTATATACTTAATTGGTAATTACATCGATATTGTCGTGTCGCTCGCACGCAACGAACGATTCTAAGCGACGCGACGCGACTATACCTTAACCGTATATATTTGTACTTATCGTTAGTTAGATAAACCAACACCAATCTAAGTACATGTCACAGGTTACAGGTATGCTAAAGTACATAATATGATACCGATACGTCGCGTCGCGTCGCGCTATACGGGTAGCGCGAATTTGGACGCGCGCTGTACGTCGTGTCGACTGCTATGTAGGTGAACGCGGTACGGGGGTGGTGCGATGAGGGAGAAAAAAAATTAAAGAATCAGCGCAAAAGAGGGTCGTGATTTCTTTTCTGCCGTCGCCGTCGCCGTCGTTGTCGTTGTCGTGGTCGTCAGCACCGTTGCTGCAGATTCGAAATTCCCGTCTATTGTCTGACTCGCATTAAGTAAATAACATTATATATTCACGAAACGAATTTATCGTGTATAAACCCAAAATAGACCATAAAACGCGACGCAGCGAAAAATACGAGATGTATTGAAGCGTACGCGAACGCGAATCCGAACCCGAACGCGTAAACGCATACGTATTACTTATTGCGTATTACGTATTACGTATGGTGTTCGGGTGGTGTGGTATGGGGTATGGAGCATGGGGTGGCTTAAACGTCGCATCGCCAGAAAATGAAAAACTGTTGCGCGATTCGTATACGTAGGTATGTAATAATTAGGTAGGTAGGTTGCAAGAGGATGCAGAGGTGCGATGATCCCCCTGAGTCAAAGATGAGTGCCCCCCATTCTTCAGGCACGCCCCCCTACTTTCACTAATACACTCATTTCTTCAAGCTTTAGTATGTTTATAAAGAAAAGGGTGGGGGGGGGGTGCAAAAATGGGCATCAGTTTTTAAAACAACGAAGGAATGAATATTGCCCGAGCGAAGCGAGGGCGAAAATTTTTATAAAAAATCATATTATTGAAACTGCAAAAAATTGCTATGTATTCTTCATTGAGCATTTAACAAGATATTTTCTACTTCACGGGGAGGTGGGATGGTGTGAGCTGGTATACTTCGTGGACTGAATCCAAAATTGAGAAAAAAATGTTTAGGGGAAGGCCTGAAGCGTAACTAAATAATTGCAGGTACAGTGATGTGATAAGTTGGCCTTAGCGAAGCGGGGGGGGGGGATTTTTTTGAAAAACTTATTCTGGGGTCCGGTCTTATTATTTGGGGGGGGGGAGAAGGGGTCTTTTTAAATGAATTTTTGTCAAGTTATACTCGTACTTTCATTTCATTTTTCTTTAAAATTGAAATTCGTATCTATTTTTCAATAACATTTTTATTCTTGGCAATTTAATAAGCCCCCCCCAAAAAAAAGAAAAAATTTCAACGATGAGTTGTTCATCAAAAATATGTCCTCACCGCACTCCTGAGGGGATGGTGTGAGCTTTTAAATATTGTAATCCTTTTATACCAATAAATGTTTTTGCACGAAAAAAAAAGAAGAAAGATAGGTAGATAGGTTCTCCTGCACAATTCAATGCTCCACCTTTTCCCTTTATAAACCCGCAGTATGCAAGGACGTGGTGTGAGCATTGAAATAATTTTGTCCCTCTTTATTCCAATAAATGATTTAAAAAAAAAAAAAAAAAGTCGGTAGGTACTTATACTTACAAGATACCTATCGTAAGACCTAGGCAAGGTTTCAGCTCTCGTCTATACCTAAAAAAGCTGAGATTGATATTCGCGTTGTTTGTGGTCGACGCGACGGCCGATGACCTGCCGATGACCGATGTGCGCAAAAAGCTGACTGACGGAAGAATCAAGGAATCAACTGACAGGACGCGACGGACGGCGGTGACGCTGGTAGCCCGTAGCTCATAGTCCTTAGTCGTAACTGCGGACGCGAATTTAGTCCGCTTTCGTAAATGAGAGTACACCAGGGAATGCGAAATTGCGAACGATGCGTTTGCAAATTGGTAAGAGCAACGACGCTATGCGACGAGCGGACGATGCTACTCTGCACTCTGCACTCAGCACACAACGCAACCCAACCAACCCAGTGCAACGCAACGCAACGCAGAAAGCAACGTACTCAAGTGCGCAAATACAACGCAGCACGTGCCAGTGTCGTTAGTGGAATGGCAAACGGCGAACGGCGAACGAGGAAGGTATCGCTTTCGCTTCGCTGCAGCGTAAAATTCGAGTTGGCCTGTTAAATATTAACATCGAAAGTCGCATAAGGGAAGAACGTATTCGAAGCTGATAATCGAATAATATAAAACAACCGGCACCTGAGCTTAAAACTCGACGGTCGGTCGCGGTCGCGGTCGCAGCCGCGGCTCCGGCTCTGACTGCGGCAGGAAGAGCGAAGGCGAAGTGACACGGCAAGACGCGATGCGGCGACATCAGCCTTAAAATACGTGGTATAGGTACACTACATACGTACAGTGATACAATACAGCCGAACTATCGCGGGTACCGGATTAATCTTTTCACCCCTTGCCTCTCCACATTGCGATAGTAGACAAAATAAAATAGGTTCTATTTCTTCATTTGTTCGATCTCTACAGTAATGAATATTTGCTTTAATTCGATGTACAAGGTTCTACGATATTAATAAAACAAAAAAAGGCAAACAATCTAAAAATTTAAAAATCTAAAAAAAAAAAAAAAAATAATCTAGCAAATGAATAGAATGTACTTGTACGCCTACTACATACGTACGTAAAGAACTGATCAACTGAATAAATTTTGTTGCGAAAATTTGTTGCTTGATACAAAGATGGAAAGGTCTATACGCCACACTCGGAGACCATTCCGATTCAGGAAATTACATATTTTAAACAGGTAATTCGCAGCTTCTTCGATTTTGGCAGGGAAAAAACTTCCGAAACAAAATTCCGTCCGTTTTCAACGTAGGTAGGTAAGTAAGTATCATTCATTTGTTTCCTCGATCAAATCGTAATAGTGTTAAAAATTCGTTATATGTCCGTTTTTGTCCAACATATTATAAGCCCCTTCAATTGCGAAGATAGGCAACTTATTCGTTCGACTTTTTTTAGCGCTGTACCCAATCGACGCGACGCGACGCGATGGTTTATAATGTATGGTATCCAAATTTTATGTTTGGATACCCCGTCAATATATGTACCTCTATGCACCTTGTTTTCTTTATTGCACATATTTATACTGATAGTAAAATGAAGCGAAAAAAATAACATATAATAGGTCTAGGTCCACCTCTGATTTTGACACAGCTACTACACATTTCGAAGTGTTTCACTGATTCTTTTTCCGACGCGAAGTGCAAATGACGCTGGCGTTACGCCGCGCCGGCGATTAGTTGCATACCTCAGAGTGCAACGTGTAGTTCTTTCGAGCCAGAAACGAAACAAGCGACGTATGGACGCTGAAAAAACGCCGGCGTAACGCAACATCTTTGCACGTCGGGTAGTAACTTAATTCCAGCTATTTTTTCAGTAAATTTTCACAGATTCGAATTAAGATATGTAGTAGGTTTTTGTATTAGGTAGGTATAATATTAACGAGTCATACTGGATGCCCTAACGTATTTTAATGAAATTTGCAAACTTGCGATTTTTTTTTGTTTTGTTATACTTTTACCAACAACGTCTGAAGTGAGGAAAGCCATTGGATGATCACAAGCTTAAAAATCACGCGAAATATTTATGGCTGAAAAAAGGGTCAGATGGGCTAAAAAACTGAAATTTGGGCGTGTTTGTTACGTAAGTCGTAATGAAGTTTCTTTTATCCAAGTCAGATTTTGTCAGATTTTATACCTAGTATAGGTACCGAGATGTTTAGTAATCAGGAAGCACTAAGGCACCGAAAGGAATGTACGTCGACCCCTCCACCTCATCTCTGAGTCGGAGAAGTAAATTTTTTCAAGGTGTCACAAATTTTTTTTAATACTGATGTTCGCCAGTTGAGTAACACCCCCCCCCCCACTCGCCACACCAAAATTTACCGCAAAATTACCAAAATTTTGACAAAAACTGGAATTTTTGAAGGATATTTTTCTGCAAATTTTACAAGATTTCATCATTTTAGTTCAATTTTTTTCGACTTATAGGAAAATTTTATTAGTAAAAAACACAAAGTACCTAACACAATTTCTTACACGTTAATAAGTATATAAAACTTTTAAATTTAATCAATATCATCTATAATAGCGCGTAACACTCCAGTAGATGTCATTGTTCAATCATCAAAACGATTTTTTTAAATTTTATTGCGACATGAATTGCGATTGCGAATATTAAAATTTGAAAAAAAAAAGGTAAAAAAATAATTTTTTCTGATTTGATAAATTTTTGGCATGTCGCGAAAATTTTCACATGTCACAACGCGACATGCGAAATGCAATGGGTGTCACATCGGTGACATGCGTGACACGATACTCTCCGCCAATGCCTCCTCTTTAGTCTCCTAATAGCCTCGCACCATCGCAACTTCAAACGTATTTTTCTCAAAAACTTGTTTTCGCTACTTCTTACACTCAAAAAAATAATGATAAATTTTTTCCAAAAAAATAATAGGGCTGTTGAAACTGACGTCACAATTAAACTGGTGGGAAAATTTTGAATTTTCAAATTATTTTTTTTTCTTAGCTACAAATTTTATTATTTTCACAGTTGTCACAAAACTTCATTTTTTTTTTGCAATAATTGATAAATTTATGAAAATTTCGTATAAATACGTACGAAATGAATGATTTTTTCTTTTTCCCACCAGTTCCTTATCACACTTTTTGATAAGGATGACGTAGTTTCAACAGCCCTATAACGGGACACTATTCACAAAATTGGTAAAATTTATTCTGAAAAAATAATAAGTACCTATTTATCGCGAAATTGGGTAAAATTTACTGTTATGCAATAAATTTTACAAATTTTGTAAATGGTGCCCTGTTATCTTTTTTTTGGGGATAAAATTCATCATTTTTTGTAACACGTTCCATTTTTTATTTCTTTGAGCGTTTTTTCAGTGTAGGATTATTTTAATTTCCAGTAGGTATCACCTATTTTAGATACTGTAATATCTATGTATTTTATATTTAGTGTAATAGGTACCTACAATACATGCATGATGATGCATGTGTGTCTGTGACTGTGACTCGCGGTATCTACCACAAGTAGGTAAGTACAGTTTACAGTACGCATAAACGCACCCAGAACAGAAATTACTTATGCAAGGGAGGGGTGAGAATTGGAGAAAAATAGGGGGGGGGGGAGATAAAATTTCAATGAAAAAATTGAGTAACCTGTTATATCAGTGGCGCTGGCGTATAGGTAATCAGGGTATTTTCAGTAGACTGATAATACCTACTCGCATAAACAGATTTGAGCAAAAAAAAATTGAAAAATGACAAATTTTTTTGGAACAAACAATCAACATATCGATACTCTTTGAATCATAATTAGTAAGATTTACCTGTTTGAATCAGTGAAATGAACTTAACTGAAAATCGGTGATTTTTCAGTCAAAATTATCAATTTTATCTGATACATGGTGACTGAAATATCAGTGAAAAATCATTTCACTGATTCTCAAAGGCAGAATTTAATCAAAGATTGATTGCGATTTAGAGAGTTATAATTATTTTTACCTATTCCAGAAATAAAATGACTGAAATACTGTGCCAGCGAAGCGAGGGCGACATTTTTTTGAAAAATTATGTTTAAACAGCAAAAAAAAAAAGTAAAAAACGCACATTTTTCACATTTTTATAATTAAAAATCTCCTTTCCAAGTTTAGGGGGTTCGAGCCACCTGATGAGTGCGCTTATGAGTACAGATAATTACGATAGTTGAACGATGCAGAAAGAGAATTGAACCGTGTTAAATCAAAGCGACCAAGTGACATTAAAATTTTTACCAAAAAACAGATTTGAAAGTATAGGTACGACAACTTCTGAAAAAGTTGAAGAAGGGATGATACGTATGAGAAATATATACTTTAGTAAGATTGATCTATCAGTAATTACTAATTTACGTGTTCAGAAGCAGTGAAGAAAACGTTAAATCTTAGCACTTGCAATTTTGTCGCTTGATCGCTTTTGACTTAACACGGTTCAATTAGTCAACCTACCTAGACCTAGACCTACACCTACACACGTGAATACTCGTACATAGGCGTAGGTATGTGGACGAGCAGGTGCGTAAGTATACGTTTGCATATGCATATGCGTAATTCAGTACTCACATACGTATAGCAACCCGCGAATAAGTACATGAATGTACTTATAACACAACACTGGTACGTAGATCAAGGTGTACGAGTAGATAGTTCGTTAAGCAAGCGACGCGACGCGACGCGACGGCGACGGCAGTATAGTTCTGGGAACGGCAAAACGTTTTTCCGGTATTTTACTCATCGCCTGGTAGTCATAGCCATTTTGCTGTGTACTCATTTTTATTACTCGCAAGTATGTAGATGTACTATGTACGCATAATATGTGTACGTCCATGTAATAAGTAAATGTCGCGCTGCGTCGCTAGTCATCGCGTTTGCCGTTTGGCACCTGCTATAGGCTGTTATTAACCTACGAGTAGGTAATAGGTAATTAGGTATATATGACCGCAGAAGCACATGCACATGCAGGTATACTTCCTTACTTACTATTAGTACCCAATACCCAATACCCAATACCCAATCATGGTGTCCAATATATTTTCAGAAATGATTTTCCCTGACTTTTCCAGGTTTTCCAGACCAATTTTTCGAATTTTTCCAGACCTTTTAAATATGATATTCGTTAACGGAGGGAAGGGGGGGGTTATTTTTCACATGATGTACTTACATCCCGAAATTTCTCATAAGAATGATATAAAATGCATGCGGTCAAACGATGTTTTTTTTTTCGAATTTACTAGATACTTTTTACGAGATTTTTAGATGCTCCTCTTCGAGCCAAAAAAAATATTCAAATTCAATTCTGAAAATTATTGAGCCCACCTAACACCCCCTCGCCACAATAATTTGAAAATTTGAATTGATCACCTACAGAAAAAATGTCAAATTAAAAAGGAAAAACCAAGTATTCCAACGCAAAATTAAGTTTGAAAAATGAAAAAAATTATGCCAGGATGTCTACCAAATCAAGCAAATGAAAATTCGGATTTTTCCGGGCTAAAAATTCAAAAATTTCTTCACATTTTATCACCCCCCTCCCCCCTCATGAAAAACACATGCCTCAAATTTATAAATTCACGTAATCCTCTGCCATTTTTTAGTACTTAAGTACCAATAAATAAAAAAGTCAATGAGGAGGTAAAATATAAATTATTTTATGGAAACATAGAAATGTGTTAAGCCCGAACGAAGCGAGGGCGAAGATTTTTGTGAAAAAATTTCTTCAAAAGATGAAAATTCACCACTTTTTCCTCATTCATATTTTTCAAAAAATGGCCAATAATTTTGAATTCTGTAAGTTCTATTCCCGCTCCTTTTGTTTCAACATCGTGGTGAAGGGCATCATGGCATTTCTTTCTCAGTACACAGCTCAGTAAAAAATAAGTTTCCAAAAAACTTGAAATTTTAAATAAATTTTGCAGAAAAAAATAGTTCAAAGTACCCCGAGCGTAGCGAGGGGAAATTTTTTTTGAATAAATACATGCATTTTCAGTATCAATTTTATTGTATGTACATTACGGTCAACAAAAAATGACGAATAAAAAATCAGATAAAAGATGTAATAATCCGGCCCGAGCGAAGCGAGGGCGAAATGTTTTGAAAAATTATAATAAAATAAGCAAAGAAACACTTTTCTGAATGATTCATCTTTTTTTTTGAATTTTCGAAAAATTCCAGAGAAAATTCCAAAATTCCCTGACTTTTCCCTGACTTTTCCAGACCACCAAAATTCCCTGACTTTTCCCGGTTTTCCCGGTTTTCCAGAGAATGGACACCATGCCAATACCCAATACCCAATACCCATACCCATACGGCATACGGCATAGGGCATACACCCATACCCAAGTACCTGAGTAAGTATCAGTACCAGAACCAGAACCAGAACCAGAACCAGAACCAGAACCAGAACCAGAACCAGTACAGCACAGTACCACCTATCAGCCTAGCAGCCTAGCAGCCTAGCACCTACACCAACGATGACGATCTTTATTCTTATGTAGTAAAGTAAGTATAAGTATGTGTAGTAGCGTTGGGTTCAATCGTCTCCCGCGGTCACCGTCGCCGTCTCCATCGCATCGCATCGCCGACAGGAAGCTAAATTCAAAAACATGAAACGCAAAATCCGGCGACATACCCGTACCGGTATTCGTGTATTCGTGTATTCGTACATTTGGACGAACTGACGAACGGACGGACGGACGTATCTATATCTAGTACGTAACTACGTATGTAATGTTCTACAGAGACAGACTAGGTGTAGGTACGAGGTACGAGGTACGAGTACATATATGTAAACGTAAACGAACATGTAACTAATGCATCTGTAGCCATGTTCGTATAGGTATTACAACGCGTTTAACAACGTGTTAACCCCGCACCGACAGTTACTACGCGGCAATTTGTCGTCGTCATCGTCGTGGTCGTTACCAGCGGAGCGGCGCGACGCGACGCAGAGCAGCGTCCTTTAACCTTTGCCCTCTACCTTTAGGCACGACCGCGGCCGTTGGCTGTAGGCTGTAGGCTGTAGGTACTAGGTAACTCTGCAACCTATGATAGGTATATAATATTCCAAATAAATCAGTATTAAAAGGTACACACCGTGTACCTATCCAATAACATTCGCGATAGGCGATTGGTATCTGTATGCAATGCAATTGCATCTACTCCACATGGCTATACCTCTACCTCTACCTCTATATCTACAAGATTAGCTATAAACTTGACGAGTAATCACTAATCGATCAATATATGGTAGACGTACGTATACTTCAAGTAAACCAGGCATCCCACACAAAATTTGAAAAAAAAGTAACTTTAGGGACTTCTGATAGTCGAAAAAGTAACCAAAAAAGTTCAAAAAAGTAACCTTTTTTTTAAAATTTCAATTCATTACTTAGCCCAGAAAATGTAAAAAAATTCAAAAAATATTTATTTGTGTACGTAATACATATACCTAGTATTATAAGGAACACCGAAACTATTTATTCTCATAATGAGCATAACCAAAATAAAAAACTAAAAAAAAACTAAAGGGTATAGCCGGATAAGGGGTGGTTTTGGCCCTAGCCCCAGTTTTTGATCTAATGCTCCCAGATTGTGTACCTCGATGAAAAAAAATTCTGGAAAAAATTTTGGCCCCCAACCCCCACCCTTTCGGAGCTATGGCCGTTTTATTGCGCCATTTTCAAGAATTTTTAATTCCAATGGAATGAAATTTTCTGTTCTTTGGCACAAAGTTACATCTCATAAAGGCCTATTTAAGATAATTTTTTCATCAATTTTGGTGCACTCCTTCATGAGGTTTTGGCCATTTGAAATTTTCAACTGTAAAAAAGATCTTAAAAGCGAAGTTTGACGAAAATATACCAAAAATGTGTTTTTTGACGTAGATTCATGTCACGTATTCAGTTTTGGCGATTGAGGTGGCGCAAGGGCCGAAAATTGCAAAAAACCGTAAAAAAATATTATTTTAGCAGATTTTTCAAATTTTGAGCGTTCTATATGGAAAGAAATGGCCAAATGAAAAAACTAATGTCGGATTCGTGTTAGGCAGGTCAAAATACCCCGATAAACACCCTTTTCGCGATCATTTTACTTTAAATGTCGAAATTCACTTTTTTCATTGATTTTTCATGACAATAAAATTAAATTTCGAGATTTAAAGTAAAATGATCACGAAAAGGGTGTTTATCGGGGTATTTTGACCTGCTGAACACGAATACGGGATTGGTTTTTTCATTTGATCATTTCTTTCCGTATCAAGTAAATGCTCAAAATTTGAAAAAAATCTCCCAAAATAACAACATTTTTTACGGTTTTTCGCAATTTTTGGCCCTTGCGCCACCTCAATCATACCAAGAGGGTTCGTAATACTAAAATGTCACTGGTGTACGAGATTTTTTTCAACTTTTTCTTTTATCCAAAAAAATACCAAAAATTAATTTTTTGGTGAAATTTTTGAAAAAAGTAACTTTTTTGAGAGAAAAGTAACAAATAGTAACTTTTGAGTGCAAAAAGTAACAAATAGTGACTTTGCTTGAAAAAAGTAACATGGTTACTATAAAAGTAACCCCGTGGGATGCCTGGTATACTTCAAGTAAACCCAAGAATCCGATCGAAAATACAAATAAAGAAAATATGACCCCGGACAAACAAAAAGAGGTTGTGTCCAAAATTTTCTATTCAAATAGAAAATTTAGTGCTATTTTCAATTCCTATTTTTTAAAAAAACTTGAACACTACTAACCCTTTTTCTTCGTCCAAGGTCACAAATGATGATTGCCAAAAAAAATTCAAAACTGTAACGATTACGCATACACAATACGCAGTACGCACCGACCGACCTAAATACAGTATGAGCACGAGTAGGTAAGTTTGTGGAAAATGAGCACTAGTACTCTTTCATTTATAAATCAGTAAAAATGATCGAAAAT
Organism: Pseudococcus viburni; assembly: GCA_033439095.1. Classification (NCBI taxonomy): domain Eukaryota; kingdom Metazoa; phylum Arthropoda; class Insecta; order Hemiptera; family Pseudococcidae; genus Pseudococcus; species Pseudococcus viburni. The sequence continues at coordinate 216,560 of JAVBJF010000327.1, read as the reverse complement.
CACTGAGAAACAGTCAGAATTGCAGCACAGGAGAAAATCAGTGAAAAAATTTTCAATGAAAACAAATCAGTGAGAAAAATAACTGGGAAATCAGTGAAAATTCACTGAAAAGTCAGTACAATTTATGAAATTAGCAGAAAAATCAGTAAAAATCGTTGAAAAATCAGCAAGCTGTGAATTTTGCTGATTTTTTTCTGGGCTATAATTTTGACTGTTTATCAGTGACTTTTCACTGATTCAGAATAAGAGAGTACCTACATACGAGTACGCGAATACTCAATAATCTAGGTATGTAATACATTTTATATGTACAGGGTGTCTGATAAGTGGTCTGCCATACTTCATTTTTGGATATAACCGGGTACCACTAAAAAAAAACCGTTAGATGAACAAGTTGCATATTTTGAAAATTGAAGGGGCAAATGATGTTTTTTAAAAAATCACGTAAAATTTTTTTTCAACCATGAGAATGGATAATTGGATAGTACTTTGAAAACTGAATAAATTTCCATTATACGACTTTTTGCATAACTTGAAAATTGAAGGGGCTACAAAAAATTGTGTTCGAAAAAAGTTCTTAAAAAATAAACTAATCAAGGGAATGGATAGTATGTTGAAAAATGAACTAATTTTGTTCTATAGACTTTTTGCCTAACATGAAAAATGAAGGGGCTACGGGTCATTCAAAAAAGTGGGTTTCAAATTTTTTTAAAATTTTCTCATTTTTGGATGACCCTTGGCGAATTATTTTCAATGTTAGGTAAAAAGTATGTAGAACAAAATTTGTTCCTTTTTCAACACACTATCCATTCTTTTGATTAGTTCATTTTTTTAGAACTTTTTTCGAACACAATTTTTTGTAGCCCCTTCAATTTTCAAGTTGTGCAAAAAGTCATATAATGAAAATTTATTCAGTTTTCAAAGTACTATCCAATTATCCATTCCCATTGTTTAAAAAAATTTTTTACGAGATTATTTAAAAAACATCATTTGCCCCTTCAATTTTTAAGATATGCAACTTGTTCATCTAACTTTTTTTTTAGTGGTATTCGGTTATATTCAAAAATGAAGTATGGCAGACCAGTTACCCGACACCCTGTATATGTAATTAAGTATGTTATGTACTTTCAGACACAAGTAGGTACTGGTACATACCTATACCTATACCTATACCCGGTTAAAAATCAAATGTAAATGTACGCCTACAAAAAGTTTGCGATGGAAAAACAAAGAATTAGAAACGAAGAGAAGAAACGAAAAACGGCGGCGTGGCGGCGGCGGGCGTGATACTTGGCAGCGAAACGAAAAGGAAAAAACACACGAAGAAAGAAAATAAGTAAGGAGGAAAAAGAAAGAGAAAAGACCACCGCGATGCGAATGTAATATCAACATTAGTATTCAAATTAATTCTCTTCAACATCAAATCAAACAAAGGTAGACCAGATTTTCACCCTGCAAACAAACACCCAGCATTGTATAAATACGACATCGGCATCGGCAGAAGAAAACAAATAAATCTTTTTTCGGAGCAGGCGAAGGGGTTAAAGTGCCGCGCCGCGCCGCGCCACACCCGTGCCTTCCGTCCGTCGTTCGCGTATGTCTCCCGTTACCCGGCTTTCATCAGAAGCAAGCCGAAGCCGAATAAACAAAATTAAGCAGATAGTAGGTAGGTACTAGGTACATAAAAATTCAAAAAGGGGTAGTGGTAGTAAGTATACCATATATGCGAAGCGACCCGACATCAACGCAGGATGCAGGACACACACGTAAACGTACTCGCATGGATACGTGTAGATAGGTAATTAGGTATAGGTAGTTACGTACAATAGGTAAACTAAACACATAGGTATGGAGGTACGTTAATGGCTCTTTTTTATACCGATAAGGCGATAAGTATATTAAGTACATAATAATTACGAGTAAGTGTAGGTACAAATACGTACGTATCTCCTACGCCATATGAAGGGAGCATTTTTTTGCATATTCCATTCAAATTGTTCATATAATTGTGATTTCGTTCATGCACGAGTGAAGCGAGGGCGAAGCTTTGAGAAAATTTGATTTTTAATGTTCCAACTACCAAGAAGGCATTTTTTCACGTTAGTTTCTGACGCCAAGGAAGGGGAATCGAGACCCTTAACCCCCCCCCCCCGGCTAGACCTTTGCTAACGAGTAAGTAGTAATACGCATGGAATCAGCATCCTAGTTTAGTACCGATGTTTATCTTGTTGTTGTCACATACTTATAGGTATGTACCAATGTACAGCGCATGCGCATCCACAACTGCGTTTACCAAAAAATTACCAATGGCTTAATGGGCGTACATCTCGTAGGAATAGGTATATCGTACACGTAAAGAAAGAACTAGCTCAGCTACTACAGCTCTACGTATAATATGTAGGTAGGTATATTATAATACGTAGGTGGTGGAGCTATGTTAGGTAACTAGCTAGTGGCTCGCTATTGACTACCCAAGTAACTAAACCTACAGCCAGATAAGTAACAAATGATCTATCTCAACTGACAGTAAAATTTTGGAACGAAACAAATCGGTACAAAATAGGTATCATATTCAAAATTTCAGCTCCTATATTGTACATTTTTCTCAAATTTTAGCGAATTTGAGAAATTGAAAATTACCATACGCGTGGCGCGGCTTGCAAAATAAGAAGATATTTTCAAACATATCGTTCAACTTACCCCTTTAAATACAGGGTGTTTCGGGAGTGGACGTCTGACCGCTATACTTCATTTTTGGATTTAACCGGGTACCACTAAAAGAAAGAGGTTAGTTGAACAAGTGGCCTACCTTGACAATTGAAGGGACAAATTTTGTTTATTACAAAATCACGTAAAAATTTCTTTCAATCATGGGAATGGATAGTACTTTAAAAACTGAATAAATTTTCATTATATGACTTTTTTCCTAATTTGAAAATTGAAGGGCTACAAAAAATTTTGTTCAAAAAAAATTCTAAAAAAATTAACTAATCAAAGGAATGGATAGTACGTTGAAAATTGAACAAATTTTGTTCTGAGAACTTTTTACCTAACATAAAAAATAAAGGGGCTACGGGTTATTTAATAAGTAGGCTTCTGAAAATTTTCAAATTTTTCCCATTTTGAATGACCCGTAGTCCCTTAAGTCTTCATGTTAGGCAAAGTCATATAATGAAAATTTATTCAGTTTTCGAAGTACTACCTATCCATTCCCATGGTTGAAAAAAAAATTCACGTGATTTAAAAAAAAACAGCATCTGACCCTTCAATTGTCAAAATAGGCAACTTGTTCATCTAACGTGTTTTAGTGGTACCCGGTTATATCGAAAAATGAAGTATGGACGGTCGCTTCCGGAACACCCTTGGAATATACATACCTAAATACTTATTACAGAGCCTACAAGTAGATATTATACAAAATCACCATAACCAGCACATTTGACGTTTGTTAACAAAGTTACCAAAATAGGTAATCCTGATTTTAGGTGCTTAATTTGATTTAAACCCATTTTGTTCGGTGCAGGCTAAGGAAATTTTCAATTTTTAACTAATTTTAAAAAATTGTGTTTTAAGCGATCAACACCGATACGGGTAATCCACGTTGGTGGGGTTACAGTCATAAGGGACATCTTGATAAACTTTTTTTCAGTGCTGGAAAATTTAAAAAAATTTTAGACTTCAGAACGTTTTGATACCATTTCCAATATTAAAAATATAGGGTCACTAGGTCACTGCATATCTGAAGGAACGTAATTCAAGAATTCAAGCACATTCGTCAAATTGTCTCAATAAGTCAAAAAAAAGAAAGAATAAGAATAAGAAAAGGATAACAATCTCTACAACTAAAACTTCGAAGTTGGAAATTTTAATCAAGGTGATAGGCAGAGGGTATAGGCAATACTTTCGAATCTCCCGTAATGCAGGTTGCATAAATACTATTAAACTGGCATAGTCGGCAGCGACTCATAAAACACGGCCGGCGCGATGAATACTGACTAAGTCACTATGAGTAGGTACACGACTACACGTGAACGTCTGAACGACGTATCAGTATTACTTGTAAAAAACCGCTATTGAAAAGATTTTCTTTGAACGGAGGTCTTTGAACTGACGCGAGAAGTCCGTATTTCCTATTTCAGAAACCAGCAATTTTTGTTCTTTGCAATTTAAATAATTCGTTATATCAAAATTCTACGAGTTAGGTGCATGATTGCCTGTTGAAATTCGCCTAATTATAACGTACGGACCTTCTCAGAATCTGTTGGATACCTCGGTAATTTAAAAACTTCAATCGCTAATGGGTTTTTTAACTACGATTTTATACAGGGACTCGAGGTAGAAGGCACCTTTCAATTAACCCAGTACCCAGTACCTAAGTAAGTATATAGGTCTAAGTACCGTATAGGAAGTAAAAAGGACTTGCGACGGAGACATATCCAAGTGCGAGATTCGCGTCATCGTTAACGAGTAGGTAGGTAGGTACCTCTTCTGTATTCTACAATCTACAATCTACACGATCGTATACCTACAGTCGCGCTTTTCCATTAAAACTTGTAAATTCGATTCGCAAACAACGAAAGATTAAAATTTCATTAAAACGGTATTTCTAAAAAGCAAAAGTCATCACGTTCCAGTTTTCCCGTTGTTTACGATTACGCCATGGCGCGGCGCGGCGGTGTGAAGCGAAAATACAACACGCGCCAAGATTATACCTAGGACCTACCCTATAGGCGTACTCGGAAGTATAAGAGTATACTCTAATTATACCTAGACTTACTACCTACGGTATCTACTATCCACTATCTAGTAGCAAGCTAGCTACTAGCTACCTGTACCTATATACATATTATTGTATTACGAACTTTGTATACGATTGATGTAGATGTCTATAGCATACCACGCCCATACCGCTACATTAAAGCATATTATCTATGTGTATAACCATGATATGTACCCGTGTATGCAGCATTGCTGCAAGTGTAAATAAAGAAGACGATCACACTTGTATAGCTGCAGCTATGTAGCGTAACCATAATCTACAAACGAACCTAATACCGCGATACGCAAGACGGCAAGAGCCAAGAGCCAAGAGCACCGAGCAATATGACGAACGTCGCAGACATTATCTACAGGCACTGACATTTTAAAAGATTCCAGACTTTTCGAGCTCTCGCATCATTTCATACAATATTTAAGTACATATGTAAGTAGCTAAGTACTACATCGAGTAAGGATTTGAGATGGCAAATATTTGCGCGGCTCCAAACTTATGATGACTATATACGTGCCATAAGCACTATCGCGCCCGATGCACGTATACCTATTTTCAGTTATCAGCATTGCTCGATTCGATCGAGTAAGTACAGTCCTACATAGTCAGAGATGGAACGATTGCGATTTTGATCGAAAATGTTACGTACTGAAGGCAATAAAACGTACAAAGGAAGCACCAAACAATAGGGTGTCTCAGCAGTCAGCACGTTCCACTGAAATTTAAAATTCGAATTAAACTTTCCTTCACGTTCGAGAAACGAAACACGCAAGAATAAAATAAAGATAAGGGTAGGCCAAGTCCTCAGTCCTCGGGCCAATAAAATGGGCAAAGGAGCCACAAACAAATTGATAGGTGGTTCGAGTTATGTTCAACTGGTACTTTTCAAATTTTACATTTTACTATCAAGTGAGCGGGGAGAAGAAGCAGACAAGGGAAAAACAACACACTAGAGATCGTAAATCATTCGTGGAATTTTTTTTCTGATAATCGGAGCCGGAGGACACAATAAAATTACTTAAACAAAGAAATCCATTACACAAGAGTCACGTCGTCACGTCCTCTTTTAAATCATATTTCGAAAATACAATGGGCGGCCCGAGTTCTTTCCAGTGGAATTTTTTAAAATTCTATTGTCAGATTGAACAAAGGAAAAGCAACACAATAGGGGTTATAAATATATCATCCAAAATTGTTTGTAACGCTACACCGGTCGGCTCCAAAGTCTTGACGTCATAATCACGTGACATACGATTCGTACAGGATCAGAATGGAGAAAACTGAAAAAAAAGTATCACCTTTCCACTTGATTTTCATCAATTTTGGCTGAAGAACACTTAGTTAAGCATATTTTGAAAAATCGGTCGCGAAAATTTTAAAAAAGTACATTTTTGTAAGTATTCTTCTCCATTCTTCACCTCTACGACGAGACGTTAGTTTTAGCAAATCGGGAGTCGATTTTTTGAGGTGAAAAATGAAAAATTCGTACGTCTTCGGGAGACTTCGGTTTCCGACGCGTGTAACACGTTCGTGTCTCGTAAACGCGAAAAATTACATGTTTTATTTTTTTTTTAAATTTTTTGTATAGTAAACGCGGGAATAGACAACGTAGATTTTTTCCTATTTTTTGTAGAATAAACGTGTGAATTAAAAACGAGAAACATAAACGACTATCTGAATCTGAACATTCTGAATTTCTGAGACGTCGTTGAACGCTGATTCAATTGGACTTCGCAGATTTTTTTCTCTATCAACAGAGTGAAAAGCACAACATTATTATCTCAAGTAGTGTTCATAATTGAAACTTGAAAAAGTAGGAAAGTAGGTGTAAATGAAGACTGAATTATTACATTCGAAAAGGAACGCTTCTGTTTTGCAAAACAACCTCGCGTTACTTGACCTTGAGGTGTATCAATTTCTGCGTTTTGATGTTGATGCGTATTGATCTTCGACAATGCATCAATTTTCGCTGAAGCGCTTAACAAAGCTTCTCTATATATGGACCATTGTGTAAAACTTAGGTTTCGATTGAAAATGGATTCGCTTATTCGTTTACAATCCCGTTTTAAATCAGCAGCCTTTTTCACTGAAAAATTAGAAATTTCTTGATAAATAAAACAATTAGTGAATAAAACTTTCGTCTGATGATTTTTTTTCTAATAAATGAAATTTTTGTCTACTATTAAACGTGCGAATACATACCTTTTGACAAAATCATCTCAGCAATACGAGAGAGCGATTCCGGATTAAATATCGGACTTGACGTTGATGATAATGGTTCTGACTCTGAACATATAGAAGACGCTTCATCCGACTCATGAAATGAAAGCAATACGTGAATGTGCTTGCACATGTTGTACTTAATTGAATTATCAAAACATGAACATCTGTACATATGCAAACATGCATTACACTCATCACATATTAATAAGCAATTATTTTTGCAAACCGGGTCGAGTTTTTGAATAGTGTAAATATTCATGCTTTCACAGGAAATAATTCGCCAATCTGCATCGTTACAAGGCGCTTCTATTCTGAATTTTCCATAATCGTTAGCTGCAGCAGCGTGTCTATTGTTCAATTTCACCAATTTTCCAGGATTGTGACCATAAATAAGTTTATTTTTTTCTTCTCGAAGCAGATGATCGATGTATTTTTTAATCCATATAAACATGACGCTAAGGATTTTGGTTTCAATCCTTTCAACCCCATTCCATCGTACTTGAAATGTTTGTGGAACGACTCCAACAACATATTCGTATTTATTTGGGCAAATTTCCGCCAACAATATGCCCAGTGGTGCGTTTTTCCAACGTAATTACTAACAAAGTATTTCAAAAATTCGGATAACTCAGGATCAGGTTGATTAATAAATTCATCGAGTAGCAATTCGAATTTATTCTCATCCAATTCGAGTTGTAAGTTGCGCAACGTTGTTTTAAAGGTTTCAAGTTTTGATGTATCTTTATTGAATTTCGGGTAGTGCCTTAACCAAGCTTGGTCTACGTGCCACGTACAAAATAAAAAAAATTGCGGCTCAGGCATAACTTTCACCCACGCATTATAATACGACATTTGCATATCTGATATTATGGTTTTGACAAGCAATTCACCAACTTGCTGTTTTATACATAGAAAAAAACAAGTCAATACGGTTTCATCGTTCCGATTAGTGATCAGAAAGGCTCCAGGAACACCTTCTTGGTTAAAATTCTGGACCATCATCGTATGGAGTAGGTATTTATAGGGTTAGTACCATGAGTACCATCAAAACCTACGACTCTATCGTTGGCAAATAATTGATTGATTCCTTTTGCTCTTTATTCATATACACCAATACGAAATCTTCGTGTTGAAATGGATGAGTTTCTTCTAGCAGAGTAGAACTAACGTTATCGTCGTTTTTATTCTTGAAATAAAGTATTGAATCTTTGTTGTTTTCTACAAATGCTGCTATATTTATTACATCATCTTTTTGCGGATATTTCTCGGCAGCATACTTATATTTTATGTTTCTAATATCGAATTTTGAAACATTTTGCTTTCGGTTATCACGACTACCACTTGTTAAGGCATTGATTTCATTTTCAAGTACTTGCATATGCGGAATACCTGCGGCGATTTGTCCTCCTAGATCAAATTTCTTTGATTTATCCAAATAAATATGTTGCAATTGATTCGTATTGCTCACGTCATGTCCAACATGAGTGCTTTGCATTATAACGTGACATTTTCCATCTGATTTGCTCTGCTCGACTGTAATCTCCGCTGGACATACTCCTTGAATTTTTTTTTGTTCCTTTTTTCTTCTGCTTGCGTTTGCGTTTTTGAAGGTCAACTTTACTAGCAAACAAACCCGAACGATGACAATTCATCTTTCTTATCAGACAGTTGGGTTTATTTAATAAACCACGAGAAGAGATGTACGAAGTAGTGGTTGAAAACTCCAGCTCTTTTTTCCAATTCTCGAATTCTTCCAAGGAATCAAACTCTTTTTTCTCAAACTTCAATTCAATGTTATGACTTTCGGAATAATGTTTAAATAAACCATTACGTTGTGGAAATGAAAGTTCACAAATTGTACAAATCAAGGTTGAGGAAAATCTTGAAACCTAAACAAAGAACAAACAATTTGATAATTGGGTATACCATTGAATTTAACATAAATAATAGGTATTAAAAATGATCAAGTACCTATACAAAAACTTACCAACTTCTTCCTGGTCATATGTACTAAACGAATATGTGGCTGAGAGCCCATTTTGATACGTAAAGTCTGCCACAAGTAGCACATTCCTTCAAAAATCAAGAAATTTATCATTAACGACCCACTTCGATTAAATATAATAAAAAGTGACGAACTAACTTACAAAAGTTTGAGGCGACGTATGATGACGAATATGTCGTATTAAATTGTGCTTCTTTGTTAGTTTCAAACCACAGTGATCACATTCCTACATAAAGGAAAAATTTGTCATTAATGTATGTAGGTACGTGTGGTTGACAATGACTGAAATAAAAAAATCAATTAGTACTTACATAAGTTCTTTTAGTTACACGTATCATTCTGCTGTTCAGCTGCTGAACTTGAACATTAGACTTTTTTTTGCATGTTCAACTTCATTAGTATGTGTAGACTCGTGTCGTTTCAAATTGTCTTTTCGTCCAAATTGCTTTCCACACCGTTTTGCATTTCTACAATACAATAATTATTATTTTTTATTATTGTTATAATTCGTTAATTACGTATATGATTATGATGCCGTTGAATGTATATACTTACGAAAGTTTGTCTCTTTTTGTGTATGTCTTCAACATGGCGAAGAAGACAGAATTTCTTCGTAAATGTCTTTGAACAATAGGAACACTTAAAATCCGGAGAATCCATCTTTGCAAAGACACATTCATATAATTATAGTTCCGAATTTACAAATTTTTGTAAAGTTTCTATGTTATTGATATCTTTATTGTTTACACATTCGTGTTTTCAAATACCACGCGACTTGAAAATGAGTTTCGTGTGTCGAAACACGAAGACTCCCGAAGACGTACGAATTTTTCATTTTTCACCTCAAAAAATCGACTCCCGATTTGCTAAAACTAACGTCTCGTCACCTCTACGCTATCTTATTATCAATCGTATGTCACGTGATTGTGACGTCAAGACTTTGGCGCCGATTGTCGGGGCAATGAATCTAACAAAGGACCCGAAACGAAACACAAAATCGTGTACCGGTGTACCTAACGTGAAATACGGTGAGAAATCAATAAAACTTAGAGGTAATAACTCTGCTGGAACACCTCTACATAGGTACTCGCCAACTTATTATCCAAATTAACGCGTAAGTAATGAAGTATCTAGTCTACAAAAGCTATGCAACAAAACTTACTTACCCAATCATCGAATTTCTTGCAAATATGGATGCCGAATACGGAGCTTGGAGCATGAAACCAAACAAAATAATCCAAGAAATTGGTAATGGTAGGTAAAAATCTCATATCGGTTGAAGCGCCGGAAGCTGATTTTATAAATTCTTGTAATCTCACCCACATCTTAAATATCGCCGTAGGTAACTAGGTATTAGGTAAGATTTGCTGTCTTCGAATAATAACTGTAATAAGTACATACAAACATGATTCGTAAGTTCACAATACCTCGCGTACGACACACAGACGCACTTGCCGAATAACTCGACGCAAATTACTTATTAGGAAAATACACATCACAATCACGTATGAAGGAAAACGAAGTATCTTCAACGATTAAATCGGAATTACACAGCATTAATGAAAGCTTCTTTCAAATTGTAAGTTTTTCCCGTTAACGCATTACCTACACGAAACACGAAACATACGAACACAACATTCGGGTCTTCATCAAATTCGAAACGAAACGAAACGCAATAAGCCGGTAAGTAAGTATTTAATTAATATAAGGTACAACCGATAAAACAACAAAAGAATTAGACAACTGAAAACTAAACTACACAACGACCAGACTACGCAAAATACAACAATTCGTACAATAGTTTACAAGTTGAAAATGAAATCAAAATGGCCGTTTTAAATCAGTGTGATCAAAAATGCAAAAACCAAAATTATTGATGTATTGCATCGCATTACAAACAACAAAAACAATAAGTTCTCTTATCGTCCTATCAGTTTTCTTATCAATGGAAAAATGAAATATTCAAATATTGTAAGTGAAATACAAGCATTTATTTTTGATACCTACTAATAGATTTCATACTGACGTGAATAATTTTCTGTTTTGACTTAATCGCGCTGTTATTTTAAAAGAAAATAGAATTTACGTGAACGTGAAACGTTTATGCTCGCCGATTCCTTCGTCAGCATGCACCAGATTGATGTTTCTTCGATATGCCTAGGTTTACTCCCTTGTAATGCAACTCTGCTATGAAATAAATAGCGAAGTGCTTGATGAAACTCATTAATGATAAAATACTCGAGTGTGTATTTGTTTTAAAATTTTATTCGTAACGCCGTTCTACATTCATGCAAGTAATTTTATCTCCTTAGGTACTTAATTGCAGAATACAAAATCAGCGTCGATTTCAACTGGAGTGAATGCAGTATCCAATATTACACGTAGGTAACCGATCTTTTCATTGTACAACCGATCTGATCCGATGGGATTGTTCGTAAGTTCGTCTCGAGAATCGAGGGAAATACAGTGCGTACCTATAGTGGTACCTAGATTGCATGTGGACGCTAGAAACTGCTTGCTAAATTTCTTCTTTTTTTTTAGATTCTCCTCAAAGCGTCAAAGCAATCGATGTTCATTCATGAGTTTGCCCAACTGGAAAAAGTTAACCGAAAAAGTGTAACAAAAAATTAAATGAATCGTAAATAATGCCGACTTAGAACGCATTCGTGTATGAGTAAAGATTAAATGAACAGAATGATTTTTTTCTATTATCTAATGCACTCGAGTATTTCTGTAGGTCTGTGAATGTAAAAATTTATCGTTTCGGTGTTTTTCCTAATTTCTCTTCGAATTGCAAGGCTGAAGGGTGCTTCCCGACGACTTTCCGGAATATCTAGATCTATAAGTTCTCGAGGTACGATAGAAATTAAGCCGAAAAAAATTACTCGAGCGTTACTATTCAAGTGTGAAACCCAAACTATTTACATATAGATGTAATTTCTTCACTATTTAGACCGGCCCCTTTGGTATCAACTGATTTGAAATACTTACCGTATACAAATGTTATTCTCAAGTAGTGCAGATAAATTATGAAATGTTGTAAATTACCATTCGATTGTTTAATTCTTATTAGTTAAATGCGTTTATAATTTAGTCGACACAATACAACGTTTATTTTATTATAAAATTTACGAAATACAAAAAATTTACTTACTTAAATACAAGTCCGAGGTTATGAAAAAAAGAAATACAACATACTTAGTAACTAAAGTGAGAAATAGAAAAGGCATTCAACTGATTTAAGAAATTCTTCATGCAGTAATTAGGTATGAGTAGAGAACAAAAGGCGGTGATCACCGAGTAGGTGAAGATGAACAATAATTAGTAACTAGTGAGTAAAAGCAAAAAAAAAATTATTAACATGTCCGAGTGTAGGAAATATACACCTAAACAAAATAAAACGAATAACAAATAAAATATTGGAGACTAGCACGAGTTAATCGGGTTTAATTGGAAATATTTTCGACGATCATTACTTTTCTAATTGCAATAACCTAATTAACGGAATGTTTTTAGAATCTTGAGCGTTTTGAAAATCTTCCAGCAGCTAGAAAGCGGTATAATATTAGAGTCGGATTATCAGTCGTCAAATACGCACTAATTAAAAAATGATCAAGCAGGTACTACAAATTTACCTGAAAAGAGACTTCTTGATCTAGAATTGTGCGGTTTTGAGAGTTACCAACGCAACAAGCCAGTAACGTTGGAAACAGAATTTTAACCAAAACCGGATTACTAAAATAGGCAAATGGCAAACTCGACAATTGCTGCAGCACAGTAGGAGTTGAACCGGACTGGAGAATTAGCTACAAATAAAAGAAGAACATGAAAGGCGGAAGTAGCCAATTGGATGCGAATTGTACGCATCTTATACTATCGCTAAAATAAAAACAGCGCCTACGCGCGGTATAAGTAATAGTTACAGAGTACAAATGACTGATCACGATCGTACCTGATTATCGGTGTGATGAATGGCGAAAAATCCGATAAATTCGATCACTTGATGAAGTAAATTTTTGCAGCAGTCATTTTGCGTACAATATCTCAGTAAATAGCTGATAATATGGCGAACTTGCAAAGATATACCTTCCGCTCCGAGTATATTCTACGTAGGCAACATCGTCGATTAAAATTTAAATTGCAAACGAAAAAGAGTAATTGAATAAGGAGATATTAGGTAGTAGGTACTAGGTAGCTAGATACGTAGGTACGTTAGATACGACGAAATCGGTACCTGAAAGAATTTTAAATTCAATTCGGCAACTTTGCTGAACAGCCGTAACGTAGCGATTATAACGTTGACTACGTCTGGTCTTAGTACGTCCAAGGTGGACGAATTGTCATTCGACATACTATCTTGATGGAGTAACATTGCGTATAGCATCGATACGGCGCCTACTAATTCGGTAGCTTTTAATGTGGCCATCAGTTGCGTACAATCTTCTTTATTCGTGATGTTACCGCGTCTAAAAGTTTAGTAAACCACGTATTTTTTATGCACGTACAGACCACGATGGTCGCGCGCACACCGTACACGCAGTTATAAGTAATTGTTATCTCACCTTGTTTCTACTAACTGAGTCAACAATTCCATACAATGTAGCAAAAAGTAAGAGTCGGCCGATTTATTATCATGAACGCTGCTGCAGTACACAGCCAGTTTATCCACAATACCGGTACAAACTACGTAGCTGCGAACAAGTCAACGTCGCAAAGTTTGAATTGACCAGAAACAGCGCATTTAAACACGCGGACACAAACAATACGTAGTAGGTAGCTAGGTACACAAGTAGTCACCTGACGACGTCGCGTAAATGAGCCGATACGATTTGTAAATCATAATCGCCGCCGCCGCCGCCGCCATCTGGACAATCGTGTTTCGATGCCAAAGTTGTAATAATCGACAGTATATTCGAAGACACATTCATTAACACATCTAGAAAAAAAAAAAAATTTATCAAGTACATAGTACGCACAGAAAGGCGACACTACGTAATAATTAAGAGTGCTCAGGCGAGGCGACGAATAAATTCGCACACATCTCGCAAGATAACGTTTAAGACATTGTAACGTCTGTACGTATAATACATCTAGGCACGCGCGCTGCAGCAAACGAAATAAAACATAGGCATATACGAGTAATTACCGGCAACCGTATCCGCTTTATAAACCACCATACCATTTCTGTCGTCACTGTTCGGCATTATGAGCTGAAACGAGAAGTTGGGCATTGAAACGGTGTACGTTACAACAGCTCACATACGGGTAATACGAGCGTCGTACTTACGTTCAAACGATTCAAAAGAAAATCTAAAATCTGGATCAGATTATTCGATAACAAAACGTACAAGCAATTTTCAACGTTTCGGTTGCACGCAGCCGCGAATAAGTTGGACGCTACTATAAAACACCTGTAACACAAACCCAATCATCCAGAGTGAGCGCACCAGGCACCAGTTGACTTCAACGCACTTCGCAATGAAATATTTACTCACTTGAGTGGAAGATACGGGCTCATATTTTTGGGCAAATCGAGCGCCAAATTATAAACTTTCGATAACATGGCGAAACCATCGAATTCTCTAAACATGCGCTGATCTTCGGTATGCTTACGAACAAAAGAAAGGAAAAAAATCAACACGATCAGGCAACGAACGTCAACTATGACACCTACCGATACTCTAGAAAAATTGCAACATTCTACGGCGGAAAGACGTCAATACGTATATGTACTTAGCTACTTACGCATTTCTCTAGAATACGAATTATTTCGAATAAATTTCTCTCGAGGATGGTAACAGCGTTGTTGGGCCATACGCCGCTTCCTTGAGTACTGATTAATTTTTCTATTTCTTTGATGGATTTCAATATCCTGCCTTTGTTCGAAGAATCGACTTTCTTACACTTGTCTTTTTTCGCCAAAATATCTTTCAAGTATGTTTCACTCCTGCGAAACGCCAAACGAGCAGAAACACAGTGTATAAGTAAGCGATGCTGGAAAGAATTTTAAAAAAAGGTGCCGCGTGCTGCCCGCCACGGCCGCAGTAACCATTCCACAACCAATACGTCGAGTATACATATACATAAATTACATTACCTATTGGATAATCGATGCCGAATCTTTTTGCAACGTTTACGGAGCGTGTTTTGCCTTTCTTTTTCGCGGGTTCTTTTATCATACAGAACGTCGGCAGGCGCGTCTGTGATGATAGAACATTCGTTGAATTTAACGCTAGCTTCGAATTGTTCGCGATATTTCTTCACCGCTTCCTGGTGACTTCTGCCTTTCAAATGGCTTAATAAAAATACTTCCGAATCGATCTTCTCGACGCGTCGCAAAACAAACAGAAAACAGAACAACGTGTTAGCACTCGATAGGCAATGTAACCAGAAACGACGACGCGTTTCGTCAATGCGTCGCACTATTCGCGATATCGCTTACCACTACGTTGCAAACGGAACACAATTTGTTGATCTGATAAGGCGTCAACCGAGGAGTTCCAATTTCTATAGCTTTTTGACGTATTAGTTCTATATTTTCTTCGTGACGTCGAGCAGAACTTTCTTGCTTCTGTTGGATTTTTTTCTGCAGCTCTTCGGCGTTGGCAATTTGAGCAGCTTGCAACGCTAAAAGACGATCTTCTCTGTCCCTAAAAAACGCAATACGTCAGCAAAAATTCCGCGCAATGAAAAAAACAAAAAAAAAACAAAAAAAACACCAAGCGCAGATTACTGAATTCGGTTTACCTAGCCTTTTCTCTGGCCATTTTAATTCGTTCGCGTTCTTTTTCTTGGAGTTCGCGATCGATTCTTTCTTCCCTTTTCCTCATTTTTTCTTGAAGCTCTTCGATTTTTTCCTATGCCAATTGAACGAATGCAAAACATTATTACACACGAATACGTGCATATGTAGTAATTACTGTACATTTAGCTTTTACCGTCTTTTACCCAATACATATCTTCGTATGTAATGTACTCGTAGCGCATACATACGTACGTTACGTACCTGTCTTTCGGCTTCGATAGCTTTCCTTTTTTCTACTACAGCCGCTTCTTTGGCCGCTTTCTCTTCCTGGCGTCTTTGTCTCTCTTCCAGAATACTCTGCAATCTATCTTCTTGTTCCTAATACGCGTAAAATTGAAATTACAGCCAATTAGGCAACGGTATCTACATATGTACTACACCGTGCGTTTATATACGCGATGTGAAGAGTATGCAAAATGTGTACGAGTATCTATCGGGTTTCGCGTACCTGACGCAGAGCGTAGAAATCATGTCGCTTATTTTGAGCCTCTAATTCGTTGATAAAGGCGATTTCCCTCTGCTTTTTGGCTTCATCGTGCGCTTTCTCTTGAATATTCTTCAAATGTAAATTGCGATTTTCTTCGGCTCTTTTCAACTTTTGTTCTAACAGTTTTCTGCGTTCGTTGGCCAACTGAGCTTGCATAGCTTTCACTTCGTCCACCTGTGAACGAAAAAGACCGGATGAACGACAAAATAGCTGAGTAAGACATAAGATAACAACTGAAAATTTGGAAAACGCCGCGCCGCGAGTCGAATCGAAACGAGATGAGACGAGACAAAACAAAACAAAACAAAGACGTAACGCCGCGCTGTCGCGCTTCTCCGAAGCGTGGCCGCTGGCTGGCTTACCTTGTTAAATAATTCTCTGAGCTTGGCGGATTTATCTTGCAGTAGTTGTTCTCGATTTCGTTTAGCTTTCGCCTGTCTGGCTTTATGCTGTAAAATGGTGCTGTCCGGACTGATGCGTTTGCGAGACGGCGACGACAGTTTCTGATGTAATTCGAGAGCACGACCGGGCGCCCTACTAACCAGATCTTCCAACTGCTTGAGCGTTGTGAATTTCTTGGCGAACTTCAACCATTTGCCACTCGGATCGCATAATAACAGCTCTTCCAACTTATCTAGCGTTATCGCTCGTTCAGCCCACGACATGTTCGTTAGTATGTGTTCGTATTTCATCTCCAAGGTAGATCGTCGCGCTTCGTCGTTGTTACTGTTACACAAATCAACAATTTCTTGGTCCGCATCTGTACTGTCCGAGTCTACGTCTACTTCCACATCTGCGTCTTCCCCGTCCGCATCCAACTCCGGATCGACATCGACGTTCTTTTGTAGCTCGTCAATCTCGTTCTGCAGACTAATTTCTTTTTCGTGGAGTTCTTTACTTTTGCGCAACGATTCCTCGTCGTCCAACAAATCTTCGCTACTTTGTTCGTTTGTCGATTTTTTAATACGTTCACCGGCGGCGCTTCTGTCGTCAACCTCGCTCTTGGCGCCGTTCGTTTTCGCGTTCGTTTTATTTTCTTTGGTCGCACCTTTTGCTTTACGGTTGTCTTTATCGTTCGGTTTCTTTCTCTTCGGCTGAAGGGTAGTGAACATCGCCGTGCTACTAATGATTGGTCTTTCTTTTCGTAACTTGTAATCGTCGTAATCGGCGCCGACCGTGCGACCAACGCCGCCGTCGCCAGTATGGTGTCCGTTTTCGCTCGGCACGTTTGTCGCGCAAATCGAATCTCGATTACCGTTACTGTTGTTGCTACCGTAGCTGTTGTTTCGGTTTCGATTTTTATTGTGACTTTTCATCTCGAGCGCGGATTTCGATTTCACTTCGATATGGCGATTATGCTGATTATGATGATGAGGGTGCGATTGCGAATGCGATTGCGAGAGTTGGTGGTGATGATGCTGCGGTTGCTGTCTATGTGCGATTTTATTTTTAGAAGCAGCGGAGCCGGTACCGAATCCGTCGTCTTCTACAGCTAAAATAGGAAGCGAGGTAGACGAACTAGGCTCGTAAAATCGGTTGTTCACGTCGAACGATTTACTTTTAGCGCCAGCGTTAAACGAATTCGGAATCGAACGTCTGGATTTGCCGATAACTGTCTCCCAACCGTCGGTATCTTTTGAACCACGTCTGCGTCGAGGCGAACAATCATTTTCGCAATTTTTCACGTTGCCGTCGTCTTTGTTTAGCGTGTGCTCGTTTTTGGACGAATGGGCTGCAGCGCGAAGAGCGTTAGCTACTCGAGTCCTGGCATTTGCGCATTTCAGATCTACAGACGTTTTGCTTCGATAAATTTTACATGGAGATCTAACGCGACCGTTGCGCTTGAAACCATCTTGAAAGGAGTTGGATTTCGTAACCGTAGTCGAATAACTATTGTCGCGCGGTTTGGACGAACGCCACTTTTCACCGTCACCACTCGGTGCGTTTTTGATCGTCGCAACCGAGTTGGCTTTACTCGAGTTTTCTTCGTCTTTACTTTTTGCAGAGATTGGCGCGACAACCGAACTAAGCTCGTCAGTTCTCCCTGAATGTTTTGCTAGCGCGTTCGCTTGATACGGTGGACATTGAGATTGCGCCGTCACTGGCCTCGACTTCGATAAAGATGACGCGGACGCAGGGCGACGTTCGGAAACGTTAAACGAGCCGCCACTACCGACTCGATTGTTACCATCATTTTGACGATTTCTAATCGCGCCGGGAACCGTTGCAAAGCTTCCATTACCGACGACGACGCGGCAATTTTTTTTCAACGCCTCGTTCTTCTTTTCGCCGTTCGTCGTATTCGTCGTCGTTGGGGCGTTGTCCGCGTTCGCATTATTTTTGGTAACCGTAGGCGGACGACTATCGTTTTTAGTCGGTGTTCTGGGCGCTATTTTTGCTATCGGAGCAATCGTTTTCGCGCAAGTCGCTTTGCCGGCGAGAATTGCGGCGCTAGCGCCGATGTCGATCGATGCCTTTTCATTTGATTTTACGCGGATACGGTCGTCGCATTTCTCAACGTCGTTATTCGATAGATCATCGCTTGCTTTGACGTCGGCAGCGGCTACGTTACTCGGCGCAGCGCGTTCGTCTATCGCGCGCAACGAGTGGACGGGTGCAACCAACGACGTCGAAAGCGAATCAACGCGGCAGCAGAGCAAATCTTTATTTCGATCATTTCTAACGCATTCCGCGCTGAGATAAGATTTTTCTTCGATCGCGTTGCCGTTTTTCTTGCTATCGTTTGCGCCGGTATCGAAAACGGGATCGGATTGGCTTCGCGGGATTTTCGTTTTCACAGCAACGGAATCGCAGAACGCGCTTCTGGCCTTCGCGTCCGTCGTTGCAGGCGATTTAACGCTGCTAGTTATCATTTTCTTGCCCGGAACGAACTCGGGAGCAGCGACGTTTCTACCCGGCACAGGTTTTCGCGGCGAAACGCAAGTTGGAAAACGTTTCGCAGCCGATAATGACGAAACCGACGAAGACGTATTTTTCGTCTCACCAGCGTTCGAAACCGAAAGACTGCGCGCCATTTTCTTCGTGTACAACGAACTGCTGGCAGTCATCTTCCGACCGACATTCGTTAACTGCTTTTTCCCCGTTACAGGAGCCAAACTATCGTCCGTTTGCGACCAACTTTCCACAAGAATTACGTCTCGTGCGGTCGCAGTCCTAGTAGTTGCTTCGTGGCTCAACGTCGTTGGTTTTTCGGACAATTTCTCGGCGACGTATTGTTGATTCTTCACAGGCGCGCATTTCGCACATTTTATAGATTCGTTGCTATCGTTAGACGATCTCGGCGACGAACGTTCGCTTCCTTCCGTTACGGTTAGGGTATTTTCGCTCAATTCGAGTAACAGGTTTCGACACGCGACTCCGTTCAAAGCAGGTTGGTAAGTTTTGTGGAAAATCTGAACAAGAACACAACAAAAACAATTGAGTACCAGCGATATAATGAAAGTTGAACTATCCGAGCATACTCTACTCGTAATCTCGTAATCTTAAATTCGTACTTTTCCCGGTGACGATTTTCTGATTTCCCACGCCAACGAATTTGGTCGTTGCGGTACAGGTGTGTTTTCAGATTCCCATTTAACTCGAAACCATTCTGTTAGATTATGGAATTCTCTCGTATAATTTTCTAATACGAGAATGACTTCCTGCAGCAATTGCAAGAAATGATTAATTATACTGAAATATTAAGTAGGGAACTCTTTTGTGATGTGTTTTGCTATAGGGACCTTAAGGCAAAAAAAATCGAACGTCAAATTTTGCACAATATTCGTATAGAAAACGTGTTTTTAATGCGAATCAGGCAAAATCCAAAGTTCGATTTTTTTCACCAGTAAGTCACTTATCGCGAAACTTAACACTTATGTGTATGTATGTACATATTTCGGGTGACGCGTACTTTGCATTCAGAAATATTTTCGTCTACTTCGCAGGTCTGATATAATTCGTCCACAGCGTAATGCAAGTTTTCGAACAAGAAAGCCCAATATCGCGCTTTCAAATCTAAAATTTTCACAATAATTAAGGGGAAACGGACAAGAATAATTATTCTTATTATGTACTTCTGTACGCATACCAGATTTTTTGTCTCTTCCCAACGAAGCTGATCGCGTTCTTCCTTTAGCGTTTGACAGAATTAATCTTTTCAACGAATCATTAAAATTTAGTGATCTGTGCAAATTTTGATGAACAATACCGCAATCCTTGATTGTAGGCAGAGAACAACGTTTTTCTAGATGATGGAAAAGTAAATATTAAAATTGCAAGCGCGTACTTATAGTACGCAATGGTACTGCTTACTATTCTACAGTACTCCGCATAATGTTAACGCTATATTTACCGAAATCGCTCGACGTGGAGTGACTCGAGCCTTCAGAATTTAATACATCTACTTTCACGTTGGGCTTACACTTGGTATTCTCAGGAACACCCGTTGAACACGCAGCCATAGTGGTAATGTACATTTATCGAAAAATAAGTCGAACTGAAAATGTTTAGAGAAAACAATAAATTCAAGTAGTCACGCAGTGCTGTTTCAAGAATCAATAAAATGAGCAAAGCTCGCTTACTTACTCAACTGAACGTTATACAATCATGACGAACGAATGTTGAAGATGAATCCGTGAAAATACACCACTCGATGATTGAGATGAAAAAACCGATTCGGTGGCAAAATTGGTAAAATTAAAAAAATGTATTACAATTGAATACTACTTAAAATTTAAAAACGATATCAGGATACTTCATGAACAATAAACAAAGATGAATTTGACGTATTGATAAATTTAATTGTACTAATCGGATCGAAATGAATCTGAAATTTAGAGTTATACTAGTAATAGTAACATTTTCAAAAACGCTACTAAATTTCTCGTATTTTATTCTGATTTTAGTTTCTTTCACTTTTTATCAAAAACTCGAAAGGTTTATCAAAATTAGTCCGTCAGATGGTAGGGAAAGCAACCCCATGAGGCAACCTTATCGGTCTACCCGCGATCTACCTAAGGTAGACCAGTGGTAGACCGCGTCATTACCGTAAATACAAGCTGGAAAACGAATTTTTGAATGCATGAATGCTTGAATGTTTTTTCATGAGGTGGTGGGGTGGTGAAGGTGATTATGACATTTAAAATGAAACCTAATATTTTTCGTATTTTTTTTTTATTCATTTATCATGAATTTTTTTTAAGGCTCAGACAAATTGTGGATCTTCAAAATTAATCAAAAAAAATATCAAAATAAAAAATAATAAACAACACTAATTCGCGATCTACCCGTGGTAGACCGGAGGTTGCCACAGCAATTTTGTAGTCAATTCTTCATTAATACGTAATCATTTTTTTCAAAGACCCAAAAATTATTTATAATTACAGATAACTATCCGGTCTACCGCGGGTAGATCGCGAGCCAAAGGCCTAAAGGCAGTTCAATTAGCCTTTGGTTCGCGATCTACTCGTGGTAGACCGGAGGTTGCTTCAGCAATTTTATGGTCAATTCTTTATTTAATCACTTTTTTTCAAAGGTCGAAAATTTATTTAATTACAGGCAAGAGGCAACCATCCGGTCTACCGGGGGTAGACCGCGAGCCAAGTAGGCTAATTGAACTGCTCTTAATTTTTGGCTCGCGGTCTACCGCGGATGGTTTCCTCTGATTAAATAATTTTTGGGCCTTTGAAAAAAATTATTACGTAAAAATTATTCAATGAGAGGCAATTATCCGGTCTACTGCAGGTAGATCGGGAGCCAAAGGCCTAAAGGCAGTTCAATTAGCCTTTGGTTCGCGATCTACTCGTGGTAGACCGGAGGTTGCTTCAGCAATTTTGTGGTCAATTCTTCATTTAATTACTTTTTTTCAAAGGTCCAAAAGTTATTTAATCAAAGGAACCATCCGGTCTACCGGAGGTAGACCGCGAGCCAAAAATTAAAAGCAGTTCAATTAGCCTATTTGGCTCGCGATCTACCCCCGGTAGACCGGATGGTTGCCTGTAATTAAATAATTTTTGGACTTTTGAAAAAAAGTGATTAAGTATAAACAGAGATGTAAGGTATTTTATTCACGTATAATACAGCTGTATAATACGCGTATAATACCGTATTATACAAAAATAAAATACCGTATTATACCGTATAATACATATTTTATTAAATTTTGATCAAAATCACTTAAAAATCAGTGTGTGCTTGAAGAAATTTCGAAAAATTAAACATTTTATGTAAGTTTGAGACATTTTTAATGATAATTTTGTAATTTTCGGTATTTTACCCCATTATTATGCGCTCATTTGCTCTGCGCATGCGCACAGTGGGAAAATAGGGTTGGAGTGGGAGTTTGAGTTGGAATAAATTACCATTAAAATACCGTATTATACGGTATTATACGTATAATACCGCCGTATAATACCGAAAAAATAAAATACCGTATTTTTACATCTCTGAGTATAAATGAAGAATTGACCACAAAATTGCTGAAGCAACCTCCGGTCTACCACGAGTAGATCGCGAACCAAAGGCTAATTGAACTGCCTTTACGCCTTTGGCTCGCGATCTACCCGCAGTAGACCGGATGGTGCCTTTAATTAAATAATTTTTATGCAATCATTTTTTTCAAAGGCCCAAAAATTACTTAATTACAGGCAACCATCCGGTCTACCGCGGTCTGCGGGTAGATCGCGAGCCAAAAGCGAAAGACAGTTCAATTAGCCATTGGCTCGCGATCGACGCGATCTACCGGATGGTCTACCATGGGTAGACTGGAAAAATGCACCTCCACATGAAAAAAAAGGACCAATTATTTGGAATTACGGTAAAAATACGAAAATTACGTAGTAGACCGCCGATAAGGTTGCCTCATGAGGTTGCTTTCCCTACTTTCTGACGGTCTTGTATCAAAATTTTATGAAAAAAAAACTAAAAAAATTTGTTTTTAGGGTTTTTGCGCGTTGCGCGAAAACCCTATTTGCGAACACTTTTTTCTTCTATGCCCTTCGCATATTTCGCAAATTTGTAGCCAATCAGAGACCAGTATTTTTAGATGGCCAATCAACGCGTCATTGTACAGAGGGCCAGATTCGAGATATTAAGTGAAATACACTTTTCTGCGCTTTTCTGGCGATGATTGCTTTGATTATATAAAATTACATGGATTGCCAATTCATATCAGGTGTTTTGAGGCGGAAAAAAGAAAAGATCAGATTGGGGTGCGCAGAGATGTAAGGTATTTTATTCACGTATAATACAGCTGTATAATACGCGTATAATACCGTATTATACAAAAATAAAATACCGTATAATACATATTTTATTAAATTTTGATCAAAAACACTTAAAAATCAATGTGTGCTCAAAGAAATTTTGAAAAATTAAACATTTTATGTAAGTTTGAGACACTTTTAATGATAATTTTGTAATTTTCGGTATTTTACCCCATTATTATGCGCTCATTTGCACTGCGCATGCGCACAGCGGGAAAATAGGGTTGGAGTGGGAGTTTGAGTTAGAATAAATTACCATTAAAATACAGTATTATATGGTATTATACGTATAATACCGCCGTATAATACTGAAAAAATAAAATACCGTATTTTTACATCTCTGGGGGTGCGCATGCGCGAGTTTTTATTTACGCGGCGACATGATAAGGAGCACGATATCAACCATTGACTTTACATCAGACTTACATCTATATCCAATAAAACATTCACAATTTTTTTTTTCTTTACGTCTATTGACTCCTCCACGCAGAGTGGCTGCATTCTATAAGATCTTGTTGGAACTAAGATTTTTTCACAAATTTGGGGGGATGGAATACATTAGCGTATATGGGAGAGATGAGGTTTTTCGGATTTTTAGGAAAAAAGGTGGGGTTTAAAAAAAAATTGTAGAAACAAAAATTGAAGATATTTAAATTTATTATCGATTGGTGTAAAAAACTTTCGAGTTTCATCAAATAAAAGCCATTTTATTAATATTTCTATCTACTCAATTTTTGCATACGTCAGCTTTGAATTAAAATTACTTAAAATCTAGATCGACAACACCAATTTTTTATTAATGTAAATTGTAGAGAATTTTATGCTCTTTCCAATGACGTATTAACGATCTAAATCGAGTTAATATTAAAGCCGCTATTCTCTTTTTAATGTGTCAAAAGTCAAAACATGAATCACCATTTTAAAAAATAACTGTTCAGTGAAGATAACTGTCTTGACACTTGGAAATCACAACAGCGGCTTCAATATAAACGCGATAAAGATCGTTAATACGTCATTGGAAAGAGCATAAAATTCTCTACAATTTGCATTAATAAAAAATTGGTGTTGTCGATCTAGATTTTAAGTAATTTTAATTCAAAGCTGACGTATGCAAAAAGTAAATAGAAGAAATATTAATAAAATGATTTTTATTTTATTAAATTCAAAAGTTTTTTATACCAATCGATAATAAATTTAAATACCTTCAATTTTTGTTTCTACAAATTTTTTTCTCAACCCCACCATTTTCCCTAAAAATCCGAAAAACCTCATCTCTCCCATATATGCTAATGTATTTCATCATTTCCATCCCCCCAGTTTTTCAGCGCGACTGCAGCGCTTTCGTGAGCGTGGAGTAGTCAATAGACTTGAAAAAATCGTCGTTTTGAAAATTGTAAAATTATGATGAAATTGTTTGGGTGTTTTTTTACTATTGTTAATCCTAAAGACTAAACCTCACCTCACCTTGACATTCAGTTGTTCTGAAAAAATCGTCGTTTTGAAAATTGTAAAATTATGATGAAATTGTTTGGGTGTTTTTTTACTATTGTTAATCCTAAAGACTAAACCACACCTCACCTTGACATTCAGTTGTTCTGGAAAAATCGTCGTTTTGAAAATTGTAAAATTATGATGAAAAAAAATTTAACAAAAAATATTCCACCAGAGGGGATCGAACTCAGGACCTTCCGCACTGTAAGCAGACGCTCTACCCATACAGCTACCGAAGCTGCTTGCCGAAGTGCGTTTGACAACGGTATACATGTCACTAAACTACGGAAAACTACCCCCCACACACGCGCTTATGTATACGCGTACATGCGTACGTAAACATTGCAAAAGTTTTGTTGGAAATAGATGTAAAGCCTGATTTATACTGGCACTGAATTTGTCACTGAAAAAGTTGAATTTGTGTTTTCTTACGGAAGCGTTTATAATAAGGCACTGAACGATTCCCTATCTTTTCAATGAAAAGTTAAAATATTTTAACTTTTCACTGACAAATTCAGTGCCAGTATAAATCAGGCTTCACTTACATCAGAGCTTAAAAGTAAAACCTTTTGAGATTCAATCCGGACCGCGTGAATCATTTCAGTCGTTCAGTGTTCAACTCTTTTTTACGTCTTATCCTCTTATCACCATTTGAAAGAGGGAAACTGGAGGATGATGAAATAAACATTTTCGAATTTTGTTGTCGGTTGTATTCTGAATGTTCGAATTTGCTCAAATTATTGATTAATATTCATAATTTTGTGCGAATTTGACCATACAAATACAACCGACAACAAAATTCGAAATTGTTTATTTCATCATCCTCCAGTTTCCCTCTTTCAAATGGTGATAAGACGTAAAAAAGAGTTGAACGCTGAACGACTGAAATGATTCGCGCGGTCTGGAATCCGGACCGGTTATGTCGACTTAGGGACTAATGTTACTGAAGAAGCTGATAATCTGCCCTGTGCAAAAAGTGTGTTGGTATTTATGGCAGTTTCATTACAAAAGAACTGGAAAGTTCCGGTTGCGTATTTCATGATAGATTCCATGAATGCTCAAGAACGCTCAAATCTGTTAGAAATAGCTTTACCTTTACAAGAACTACATGAAGCAAACGCTGATGTTCATGCTATAACTTTTGATGGAGCTTCCACAAACTTGGCTTGTGTAAAAATTTTTGGAGCAAACTTTGATTATGGAACCCCTGCATTTCATCCATGGATCACACACCCTAAAACCTGAAATAAAATCGTAATTATCATGGACCCTTGTCACATGGTGAAGTTATGCCGGAATGCAATTGGCGACTGGGGGGAGTTCAGGGATGGAAAAAATCAGCCAATTAGATGGGAAGACATTTGTAAATTACAGATAAAGGAATCAAAAGAAGGCCTAAAAGCAGGTACAAAGCTGACACCTAAACATATACAATTCAATAATAATAAAATGAATGTAAGGCTGGCGGCTCAAACGCTCAACCAATCCGTTAGCGCTGGCTTACATTTCGTAAAAAAAACTGGAAGAAAATGAATTTAAAGAAATGGTCCAAGAAAAAAAGAAATCCGCCGAAACGTTTGTGAAACAGTTTGTAGAAATTGATGGTACTGCTGATTTCCGCCTACACCTGAATAATGCTTTTGATATCTTGAATTGTAGGAGTACGATAGGTAGAAAACCATATTGTGTGCCTATCAATGAAAAAAATTTTGAAAAATTAAAGACTACAACTGAAGAAATAGAAAAATATCTCGCCGGAATAACATATTTTGGTCAGCCCTTAATTCATGGTGCTCGTAAGACTGGCTTTGTTGGCATAATTGTTTGTCTTCAGAATGTTTTCGAGTTATACAACCTTTTGGGTCAAAAATACCTATTAACTTACAAAATTAATCAAGACCCGCTTAAAACCTTCTTCAGTGCAATCCGAAGGATGGGCGGCTATAATAATAACCCTAATGCTTACCAGTTTCGTAACTCTTATAGAATTTTACTGATTCATCAAGAAATACGACCTTCAGAGAATGGTAATGTTAAAGATGATGATTTAGAGGTGTTATCAGTTGGATCTGCTGTGAAGAAACGAAAACTAGAGCCTTTAAATTTGGAAACTACCATCAATGAATCTTTAGTAATCAACAAGCTCCCTGTCAATGAACCCACCTCCTCCAGCATGGAAATCGACGATGAATTGAACACTGATTTTTCTAACAGTATATATACTACTGGAAATATTTCGTAGCCTGATTTTTTTTCAAATATACCTGCCATGGAAAGTATTTTGTCGCCCAATTTTTCTCCTAATATATCTGCCATTGAAAATATTTCATTGCCTGATTTTTCTCTGAATATACCTGCCATGGAAAGTTCTTTGTCGCCTGATTTCTCTTCAAACATATCTACCATTGAGAATACTTCTGTAGGTATTTTGGGGGAAACTTTAAGAAGGTACCTACTAAGCCGGCGGATGCGGCTATCTTACCTATACCTCTCTGAGCAAGGCGACGCCACCGAGCTACAAAGAGAGGGAGACTTCAGCCAACAAACAACACATCTGATACAAAATCAAGTCGTTTATTACACAGGCTGGCTTCAACATACAGAATATGGCAAAAAGCTTATATGCAAATCGCCACACAGTTTACCTAAGAGAAGCTACTCTGGTGCTGTGTGGCGAGGCACTACACACCCCCTTGCCAGAAATTTTCAAAAAAATACAGAAAATTTCGCTTAGAAAAAATAATAAAATTTGAGAAAAAGGGGAAAAAATGGTTAAATTTAGGTAATTTACAAAAAAAAACTTAAGCTTGGTTAGGTATCTACTTTAAATCACATTGTACATCTTACTCAGTAGGGTAAAAAAAATGGAATAAAAAAGGATTCATAATTTAAAATAGAACATTAAAGATAAAATTGAATAATGTATGTAACAATACTTAACCTATTAGAACTTACATTAATCGGATTGATATTCTAGGTATCAAAATTGTGTTTCATGGATTATAGTAGCAAATTTGTACAATTTTATGGGTAGGGAAATGAACTTTACGTCCAGAGCGTAATATTTTGGCATCCTCTACCTTGTTTATTGGATCACTTTGAATTTTACTTTGGTCATCGGAACGCAGTACTCTTTTATTACTTGAATCAGTTGTAGAACTTGGATTTTTGATTGCTAACTTTTCTTTGGGTTGCTGTACTGGTTCGTTACTTAACAAGAAGGCAGGTTTCAACCTATCTATTGAAACAGTGACTTCCTTGCCATTTACACTGATTTTGAAAGTTTTTTCAGATCTTTCAATTACTACGTAGGGACCATCGTAAGGTGGCTGCAAAGGTTTCCTCACAGCATCATGACGAAGGAAAACATGAGTAGCCTTTTGCAACTCAGGATGAATGAAAGTTTTTGTTGTTCCATGTTTTGGCGTTGGAGTTGGTTTTAATGACTGCATTGTTTCCATCAGTAATTTTAAAAATTCAGAGGCATTCTGGTCTATTGGAGTTGAGTCAAAAAATTGGCCAGGAAGTCGCAGTGATTGTCCGAATACAAGGTTGCTAGGTGCGGCATTTAAATCAGTGATGACGCAATTCCGTAACCCTAGTAATACAGACGATAGTTTATCCACCCAATTATTAGTCAAGTGACACATTAATGAGGCCTTGAGCGCGCGGTGCCATCTCTCAATTTTTCCGTTTGCAATCGGATGGTACGCGGTAGTTCGGCATTTTTTGATGCCTAATAGCTTAGCTAATGCTTTAAAAAGATTTGACTCGAATTGTCTTCCTTGGTCTGTCGTTATTTTTTCAGGGACTCCAAATCTGGCTATCCAGTTTTCATAAAATGCTTTTGCTACAGTTTCGGCCATCATGTCTGGTACAGGTATAGCTTCTGGCCAGCGAGTAAAACGGTCAATCATTGTGACTAGGTATGAGTTGTTTTGTGATGGTGGAAGAGGTCCAACGATATCGATATTTACATGTCGAAATCGTACTTTGGGTATTTTAAATTCTGCTAAAGGACTCTTTGTATGTTTGTTGATTTTTGTGCGTTGGCATGGAATGCAGTTGAGGACCCAATTTTTAATGTCTTTGTATAAACCAGGCCAGATGTAGCGTTCTCTGACCATGTTGATTGAAGCTTTTTCACCAGGATGAGATAAAGAGTGACAAAGTTGGAAAGCTTGTTCCCTGAATTCTGGCGGTAAAAATGGACGAATTGAAGGTGAGGCAATATCACACCAAATTTGCTCATTTGATCCTGGAATTTTCACTAGTTTAAGATTGAATTTTGTAGATTTGGATTGTAGAATGTTCTGAAGTTCCTGGTCACTACGTTGTGCTATAGCTAATTTGGAATAATCAAGATCAGGTTTTTGGATTTCCTCAATTCGTGAGAGAGCGTCGGCAGGCGCGTTTTCAGAACCACGAACATGTTGAATATCAGTTGTAAATTGAGAAATGAAGTCAAGGTGTCGAAATTGTCGAGGCGATGCTTTTTCTGGTTGTTGTTGAAATGCATAAATTAATGGTTTATGATCAGTATATAAAGTGAAATGTCTGCCTTCAAGATATTGGCGAAAATGCTTGATGGCAGCATAACAGGCAAGCAGTTCTCGATCGTAAGCACTATATTTTGTTTGAGCATTATTGAGTTTTTTGGAAAAGAATGCTATTGGTTCAAAACTATCACCACGTTTCTGTTGTAGGACTGCTCCCATTGCTCGATCTGATGCGTCTGTCATGAGAGACAGTTCGAGGTCCGGATCGGGGTGTACAAGCAGAGTTGCTTTACATATTTGGTCTTTTGTTAATTCGAATGCTGCTTCCGTTTCAGGTGTCCAAGGCACAGGTCGTTTATCATTTTTCTTTGAATTTCTGGTCAACTCGTTTAATGGTGCTTGTGCTTCGGCAGCTTTTGGTACACAAATACGATAGAAATTTATTAAGCCAATGTATCTTTTTAGTTCAACGATAGTTCTAGGTTTCTTATAATTTTTGATTTTCTCAACTCTTTCAGGTAAGGGGCTAATTCCACTTTCACTGACATTATAACCCAGGAAAGGTACTGAAGTTGCTCCAAAAGTACATTTTTCCTGTTTAATTACCAATCCATATTCCTCTAGTTTTTGGAAAAGGAGTCGTAAGTGTTCTCTGTGCTCTTCCTCGGTATCAGAAGCGATTAAGATATCATCCAAATAGGTATAGCAGAAATCTAAATCTCTTAATATGGTATGGATAAAACGTTGGAAAGTTGAGGCAGCGTTTTTTAAGCCAAATGGCATTGCTGTAAATTCAAACAATCCAAACGGTGTAATTATCGCAGTTTTATGAACGTCATCTGGATGTACGAGTATCTGATTATATGCTCTAATTAAATCGATTTTTGAGAAGAATTTTTTTCTGGCGAGTAACGTATTGAAGGTCTGGATATGTGGCACAGGATATCTGTCTGGTTTTGTTTTTGCATTCAAAGCACGATAATCGCCAGTTGGTCGCCATGAGTCACCTTTTTGGGCAAGATGTAGGGGACTTGACCAGTCGCTTTTTGAGGGGCGGCATATTCCCATCTGCATCATTAAACGAAATTCATTTTTCGAAAATTGGAGTCTCCTTGGTGATAATCGACGAGCTCGAGCTCTCGCAGGTGTGCCTTCGGTTATAATCCGGTGGAAAACACCATGTTTGCGAGGTTTATTGAATGCTGCAGTTTTTACGATTTCTGGGAACTCTTTTAAAATATCGGCGTATGGGGACTCTTGATTTATAACTTTGATACTCTCATATTCAGTGTTTGTGTCTAGAGTACCTCTTGATGTTAGATGAGTTGTGCCATCAATCAATCTTTTATGACATAAATCTACCCAAATATTATTTTTGGCAAGAAAATCTGCTCCAATAATCGGCTGTTGAACATCGGCGACGGTGAATTGCCAAGGAAAACGTCGACGGAAACCTAGTGAGACATGTAGGGATCGCTCACCATAGGTATCAATTCGACTGTTATTGGCTGCGTACAATTTGAGGTCTTTGACGTGTTTTTTATCTTCTGGTTTTGGAGGAATTACGGAAATGTCGGCACCGGTATCGATTAAAAAGACTAATCCAGTTTTTCGATCACGGATTACAAGTCTATGTTGAGCTGGACCAATTGATTGGATTGCGTCGCTGGGCTGTTGGCGCAACGACGATAAATTTAGTTTTTTGAATCATTTTTGGTTTTAAAATCACAAGGCTCGTCACATTTGTAAGCCCTTTTGCCGAATTTATAGTGATAGTAACAGGTTGGAAATCTTTCTGGGTCTCTGGCACGATTTCTCGAGTTGGATCTGGATCTGGAACGATATCGTGACCTTGAGGGCCTTTCCTGGAGTTCATTGACTGTCAACCTGAGTTCCTTAAGTTCCTTTAACAGTTCAGTAGTTGGGTCAGTTTGTGTTGCTCGAACAGCATTAACTGAATAAGTTCGTTTCAATTCTGCTAACTCGTTTGCCACGGTTTGAATCATACCTATTAGTGTTGTATAATCTGCTTGAGTCTGTACTGCATTTACGGTAGTCACGGTATGTTTGATCAATTTATCAGCTAAAATTGCCAAATCATCGAGTTTGACTGTCGAGGGAGATCCATCAAGAATCAATTTAACCATTGGTGGAAGGTGTCTGAAGAAAACTGTTTTAAGGAATGAATCTGTTACCTTCTCACCAGCTTCGTTACGCATTTCCTTTAAAATATTGATGGTTTTTATCACCCATTTGCATTTCGTTTAATAATTTTTCGGTGTTTTTCATCGTCAGATTGTTCATATGCTCGGATTAATTCTTCTTTAATTGTGGTGTACGGTGTAATCTCTGGCTTTGCAAGAATATGTTTCCTAACCATTAACATAGCTTCAGGGTCGACTAAGTTGAGCAGAACATGATCATATTTCGTGTCTTCTGTGGTAATTCCAGAATTTCTAAATTGTGTCTCCAATATTTTAAACCAAAGCAATGGATCTTGTTTATTGAAAGGAGGTGCTTTAACTGCCAATTTATTCAGTGATAATAAAGCATCATTTATGTTGTCAGTTGCCATTTTAACAAAGAATGATTGATCAAAAGGCATAAAATTATAAATTTCTGGTAAAAATTCAGGTATCTCGGTAATTGACTAGAAAAATAGAGAAAAAGGTTGCTGGACACTGGCAACACTGGTGGTGAACTGCAGTGGCTGGGTAACAGTGGTAGACAGCTGTAGAGTTGATGGGTCACAGTGTACTGGATCACAGCTGATGACAGAGCAGGTACAATACTAGCCACTGGAGAAGTTGTTCGGGTTCGCGGAAGAGACGCGGCGAGGTACACTTTTGGCAGGTACACTTTTGGCTGGTACACTTTTGGCTGGTACACTTTTGGCTGGTACACTTTCGGGATCTCGGTAGGCAACGAGGAGCGGTACACTCGCGGAAACACTCACGGTACTATTAGGCACGGTACATTTCAAAGTCGCGGTCACCAATGTAGGTATTTTGGGGGAAACTTTAAGAAGGTACCTACTAAGCCGGCGGATGCGGCTATCTTACCTATACCTCTCTGAGCAAGGCGACGCCACCGAGCTACAAAGAGAGGGAGACTTCAGCCAACAAACAACACATCTGATACAAAATCAAGTCGTTTATTACACAGGCTGGCTTCAACATACAGAATATGGCAAAAAGCTTATATGCAAATCGCCACACAGTTTACCTAAGAGAAGCTACTCTGGTGCTGTGTGGCGAGGCACTACACTTCCTTGCCTCATTTTTCTTCGAATATGCGTGTGATCGAAGACATTACAATGCCTGAATTTTGAGTCGAGGATAGTATGACAGATAGTGAATGAGATGTATTCTTACTCCAAAATGATACTGAATTTATACATAACTTCCTCGAAGATTGGCCCACAGAAGATGAACCTGTTGAAGAAAAAGTAGAGACGAATAGCACGTCTACATTCCAATGTGAAGTTATCAAATATATTTCAGGGTACATCAGTCGTAAGGTACAGAAAAGTTTAAAATGTATTGACTGTAAAAAGTACCTCGAAAGCACAACATTCACCTCCATTTTAACCGATTGTAAATCTAACGGTAAATTAATAACGCCGTCTGAAGACATTTTTATTATTACTGAAGCAGCTGAAAAATTTTTTTGAAAAGAATACATGAAAAGAAATTTTGAAAAAAAGATTCTTGACAAAGTACTACAAGAGGTCAATGAAATAGTTTTCCAAGAAGAAGATTTCGTAACACACCTTCACGGTAAAAATATCACCCATATGTTATGTGACATAAAGGAACAGGTTTAATTAGTACTGCCATCACATGATCATGACATATGTCATTGACAAGTGCCATTTTGTATGGCGGATAAAATGCGGTACAAAAATGTGACAGAAATGACACTTATAAGGCGGAAATTTATACCCACTTTTATGTGACATATCATACACAGATTTGGTACAGCAGGGTGCTATGATTCATCGTTTTTTCTGCACTTTTTGCTGACATATGGATGGGCCATAAATGGTGCCTTTTTCATGAAACATAAATGTCCCATAAATAAGGGTATGTTATGTGACATAAAGGTACAAGTTTTTTGATGCATCGGTGCGTCATAAAACCATGTGCCATAAATGATCACTTTTTCAAGGCACATGAATGTCTCACCAAGCAGTGCATGTCATGTGACATAAAAGTACAGGTTTTATGTAGTGCCATAATTTATAGTGACATTATTGCACAATAAATATGTGAGGGTTACGGTCCCTATACTAAAGTTGCTTTCATGTTCCATTTCAATGACACATAAATTCAGCATTAATTATGTCACATGTATGTTACATGAATATGTCCACTAAATGTTAATATATCAACGCATCATTTTTCAGCACTATGTAATGTGCAAATCACAGGTCCATAAAACTACCCAATAATGTGATGGGAAAAAAGCACTGAATTATGGCACATGTCCTAATCATAAACGTGCAAGTGGTATAGTTCATCGTTTTTTGTTCACTTTTAGGTGACATCATGATGTGCCATAAATGGTATATTTTTTTATGAAACATTCATGTTTCATGAATAAAGGCATGTTATGTGACATAAAGGTACAGGTTTTATGGTGCACCATTATTGGCACAACTTTCATAGCACGTTTACGGTTTATGTCACTTAGTGCCATAAAAAAGTGAAAATGGTACAGCCGGGTTCTTTCCGAAATAAAACAATTATTAAACAAACTTGAGAAAATATATTTGAACCAATTATACAATGTAACGACATAAAAAGCACGGGCAGAAAAAACGTAGGAAAAACCATACATCAAAAAGTACCGATTCCACAGATAAAAACTAAACGAACAATAACGTAAGGTAACATAAGGAATAACCGTTAGGTTTGAAGATGAAACGGACGCCCGTCTGTTTTGTTCGAACTTGGGACGGTTTGTGGAAGAGCTTTTTTTTTAAGCGGGGTCCACACGCTTCAATCTTTTTCAATTTTACTAGAACCACCAATTCCTAGACCCCGAGTAGACATTTGGGCATCGGGTGCTCTCGGCCTTTGAATATAAATATACTACGTATAACAGATAGCTATTCCTTTTGTTCGAATTGGAAACACTCTAATGCATCTGACCGCATTGCCGCGCTGCAGTAGTATTTCATCGGACAGTACAGGTTCAATCCTAAAAAGTACTTCAAGGGAATGGTAGATGGCGTTTATTTTTGAAGCGGTTTCCACTTCTTTCCACATCTACCCTTATTTTTCGCACATCCTTTACAATGAACAAAAGGAACAGGATCACAACATATTTTTTTGCATTTGTGTGGGTTTTTACTACCACTAGCATAGACTTTTACTTGCAAATGAAATGAAACCTAAACAGGCTCAACTAAATCACCCTCAATCTCCAGCTGCGGGGTAGGTATGGACATTGAACTGGCCCATACAATGAATATTTTCAAATTGAAGAAGAGGAGTTCTTTAAGGAAAGTCGTTTTTTTTTTGAAAGTCGAAAAGTACCTAGCTCAAAAAAAATCACGAATTCTAGTAAAGAAATTTCAGCTTCTGTATGTCCTTTTCTTCAAAATTTTTGCCCTCGCTTCCTTTACACAAGTAATTCTCAAAAAGATGCCCTTTCATCCCAAACAATTGAAGATTTTGAGATGGAAAAAAATCGTCTTCCTTTATCGAGAGACTTGATGACGATCTGGAATGAAATTTTGGAAATTGTTCAATTTTTTTTAGAGGGGAAGTGGTCATTAAGGAATTCGTTTTATTTTTAGAAATTGAAAAACTAGTTTGAAAAAGCAAGAACTTTTGTTTTTTATTTCCAATAAGTACGACTAGTCGGAAAATTTACATTTTCTAAAAATTCTTAAATAAGTATGTAATAGTAATCGGCAAATTTTTCATTTTCACCCCCCCCCCCACAGGATTTTTACCCAAGTTTCATTCCTGATTCCAGAGCTGGTAAGTCAGCCCTAACCTTTACACTCTTTAAGCCCATGATTTTTTCAGAAATAAGTCTAAGCTTTATTTTTTTTGAGCTTAAAACAGAATTTTTTGCTCCATCTTTCCATTTTTTTTGAACTATCATTAACTTTTTTCATTTCTTCTTAAATCTTGAAATTTTTTCAAATTGAAATTATTCATCAATTGTTCTTGAAAAAATTGTCTCAATTTTTTTGTACTTAAAATTATTTCAAATTTTAGAATTTTTCCTCGTTTTTTCTGACCTTGAAATGATTTTTTTTTTCAAACTCAAATTATTTTCAGTCCTGAAATTTTTCTTGAAACATTTTTCCACATTCCTGAAATTTTTTCAATCTGAAACTTTCTTAGATATTTTATCAACTTGTTTTCCAATCGCTTTTCAACTCAATATTTTTTCCAGTTTACAATTCGATGATATTTTTTATAAATCTTGATTTTTTTCACATTTTTCACATTTTTTCATTTTCCAAAAAAATTTCAATAAATGAGAAACAATTTCATGATATGAGTAGGGTAGGTATGCAACAAAAAACATCATTTTACATACCTATGTACTTTTGAATTCCAGAATTCAGAGTATGAAAAAATATTAGGATTGCATAAAAAAATTGAGTTGGAAAAATGTTGAATAAAAGTTTAAAACTTTAAAGTTTTGGTTTGAGAGAATTCAGAGAAAAAATTGAATTTTTTTTTTTTTTAATTCAAATGAAATCAATTTTCTGATTACAAAAAAAAAGGTGAAAAATCGACCTTGTTTCAAACTTACCTCCCTCCCTCCGTCCCTCCATCCCTCCGTCCCTCCCTCCCCCCCCCCCCCCCCCTCAACAAGAAAAATTATGAAAAGTGGTTTTAAGCTTCAAGTTTCAAGCTGTAAGCCAATGATTTTTGGCCGTTCAGCTCAAGCTTGAGTTTGGGCTTTAAAAAATTTGGCTTCAAGCTTTAAGTGTAAGTTCAGGTTTTATTTTTAAAAATTCATTTCAAGTTTTAAGGTTAGTTTAAGTTTTATTGATTGGCTTACCAGCATCATTTTAAAGTAGGTACCTATTATTGAAATTTTTACAATGAACAAGAAGTTGAAATTGAATTGCATATTTTTGTCTCAGAAGGGGGATTAGGGTAGTCGGGTAGGAAAATTGGGAAAAACATTAATTTTCCAATGTAGACCGCTCCAAAAATTCTTAGAATACACACCTGTTGGTTAACCTGATATAATTGTGTTGTGGTTTTTTTTTCTTCATTTATTTTTAATTTTCCCGTAAGTATTTGTTTGGAAGAAAAATTTGATTCAAAAAATGGAAAAATTTTCCAGTAAGTATTTGGGGAAGGAGGGGATAAAATCATATTTTTATCAAAAATCATTTTAGGTATTTTTTTCAAAATGTCAACAGGTATCTAGTGCCAATTATTTTGATTTCAATGAATCGATAAATTTTTCAAAATTCGTCAGTTTAAATATTTTACTCGTAGAAAAGGGGAATTTTTTTGATATTAATCGATCTGATTTCTCGATTTTGATAAAATAAATAATTTCTTACGACTTTATATTTGAATCTTTTAATTTTCAAGCTGAAAGATTGATATTTCTGATTATGATAAATCGATTACTATTTCAAAATTAATTTAAATTCCAATTTCACTATTTTGATTTTGATGAATTGGTCAACTTTTCGGATTGGATAACTCTAATCAATCTTAAAATTTATTACTTAATTAAATGTTCTCATTGTTAGATAAAAAACTGTGGGAAATTAATTCAATTTCAATGAATCATAATGTCAATTTTGATTTTGATAACCTGATCAATTTTTTGAATAAATTATTCTGTTCATCAATTATTGTCCATTTTATTTACTTATTTGGGAAATCTCATCACCTAGCACAAATCTCGCAGTGTGATGGTTATGACATGGCCCATTTTATATTAAATGATATGGAATTATTCTGGAGATAATTTTTTCCTGCATTGTTTTCTTAGATGGGGTAAATATACCGAGGAAGATGAGAGGAAACAGTTTGAATGAAAATACAAACAGCAGCAGCAACAGCCAAAACAATAACAACAACAACATGGCTTTGACAAAAATGCAGATACATCACGTTGGTTTAACCACGGTTCTAAGGCTAGCTGTGGTAAAATGTAGGATGCTGTCAAGCATAGTTGATGCCAACACTTTATTCATTTATTTATTTAATTTTTTTAGAATTTTAAGGTAATATTTTTTATATCCCTACTTTGTTTGATACAGCAAAGTTATTTTAATAATTCAATACTATGTAATTTAATCGATAGTTTACGACTCTGTATGGTGTATTACATTTATTGGCAGAGTAAATAACCTTTCATTTAATTTATTATATGGAACCATTTGGTATTTTAAGAACCACAAGTCCAAACATGAGTATTTTCTTGCGTTACAGGAGTGTTTATGATGGAAGGTAGAAACCATTTGAAAGAAACAGGTTCAACAACTTTATGAGGTCAACCATCCCTTTCACACAGCAGCTGAGAAAAGCACCGGCAGTAGTGGCATTTTGCTGCTGTGTTGGATCAAAATAATGTTCATTTAGCTGGCAAGCATCTCGTGACTGAGAGATGCCTCAAAGGCGAGTGAGTTTCCACTCATTAGACTATGAAAATGTTTGGCAGAGCTGTTGCAGCAGCCTATACTGGCAGGAGTATGTGTACAGTGAAATGTAAAGTGGTGAAACAAGAAGTTCAGCAGTAAACACTCTACTCCCAGGCATGAGCGCTCAATGTTGGTACCAGTTTTGCATTGGTTCAATAGTTACCATTTGCTTTGCAGGCTATGATATAACGCTTCACATTTTGAGGTATTTTTATGGTTATTTTTATTTTGGTTTTCTAATTTCTGTATAAGTGGAAAAAATCCGGAATGTGAATAGATTTTCATTGCTGTACTGGCCCTAGTTACTAGTAGCATTTTGTTCAACACCAGCTCTGACACTTTTAAGAGTTAACCAGAGGTACATTAACGTACAGGGTGTTTCAAAATAATTAGAAGGTTTCAAAATCTCATATCTCAAAAACTAATCAATGAAAATTGTTCAATTTATTTTAAAATATACAAAACTGTTTCAATTTTACTTTAGAATTCTTGCATCTGATGGATGATGATCATTCACGACTATGGAAGACTCAAAAATTTTACCCAGTTTTTAAACACTTTTTTAGAACTACTGGAGAAATTTTAGAAATTTCATCACAAATTCGATTTTCTGATTATTCTACACCTCTAGGCTGGTAAAAAAATGCCCTTCAATCTGCACAAATAACCCCGTAGGTAAAAGTTTGCGTCAATTGAATCAAGTGTGCGAGTAACCTTTCAAAATGAGCGCATTTTGCAGGCTGGACAACATCAAACAATCTTGGGAACAGTTTCTTACGAGAATTCACAGGGAAGGGGGATGAGCTGGAGGATTTAGAATTTAGGTACATTGAGAACAATATTGATACTCAATCAGTGGTATCTGAGCCAATTTTAGAATCTTTACTAAACAGGGACTAAACCTAATTTTCAAAATTGCAAACACATTTGTTTCAAATAACAACCTTGCTCCTCTGATCTAACCGCCCCAAATTTGTACCTCTGGGGTTAATTATGTAGATTGAAGTGTGTCTCAACTGGCTGAAAAGTATAGAATAATATTGAAAGATCCAATTTTTAATGGAATTTCTAAAATTCCTCAGACAGTTTAGAAAAAGTGTTCAAAAACTGGATATAGCTTTTGAGTCTTCTGTAGCAGCAAATGGTTATCATCTGTGCGATGTAAGATTTCTAAAGTAAAATTGAAACATTTTTGTACATTTTAAAATGAGTACCGTTTTTCCAAACTGAGCTAACTTCAAAAACCGTGCATGAGGAAAGGGCCTTAGGTGCCATTTTTTTCAGAAAGGGCATTGAGTGCAATTTTTTCTGGGGAAAAAATTACACCTAGGGCCCTTTCTGGAAAAAAATGGCACCTAAGGCCCTTTCCTCATGCACGGTTTTTGAAGTTAGCTCATTTTGGAAAAACGGTACTCAAATAAATTTGAACAATTTTCATCGATTAGTTTCGGAGTTATAAGAGTTTTAAATTGTCTAATTTTTCTAAAACACCTTGTATTTTATATATGGCATCGGACCAGAGATGTAAGGTATTTTATTCACGTATAATACAGCTGTATAATACGCGTATAATACCGTATTATACAAAATAAAATACCGTATAATACCGTATTATACATATTTTATTAAATTTTGATTAAAATCACTTAAAATCAGTGTGTGCTCAAGAAATTTCGAAAAATTAAACATTTTATGTAAGTTTGAGACTTTTTTTTAATGATAATTTTCTAATTTTCGGTATTTTACTCCATTTTTATGTGCTCATTTGCTCTGCGCATGCGCACAGTGGAAAAATAGGGTTGGAGTGGGAGTTTGAGTCAGCATAAATTACCATTAAAATACCGTATTATACGGTATTATACGTATAATACCGCCGTATAATAACCGAAAAAATAAAATACCGTATTTTTACATCTCTGCATCGGACATAATGCTTGATCAAATGCATTACAAGCATCGCCAACATAACAGAGGTATGCCAAACCGAAGACAATTATGAACATTCCTTCTTCAATATGTTTTGAACAATGGAATGAACTTATGAACGATGTGCCATCGACAGCATCACTAACATCTAAACGCATCGCAGCCATCTCAGATAAAGTTACCTCAGTAGTGGTATTGCTTTGCAAGGTATTGCCAAACAATAAGATACCATTACACTTGTGATAACAATATTCTGTTGATGGGTGTGCCATTGGCAGCTGGCAGTAACCAGCATCTCTCTAGTCAAGGGTGCACTTCCATCTGGCACTAGCCAGAGATGCATGGGTAGTTTTCAAATTCACGGTTCTAGCATTTCTCACATCTTATTCAATTCTTCTATCCAAATAATCTGCACACTTTACATCATGTTCTACTCGGTCGTTGAATAATAATAAAAAAATAAAAAACAACTCCAGACTACTTTTCTTAGGTTATTTGACAAACCTTCAAGAAAAGTAATTTTACAAAGCCGGAGGAATAATGATGGTACTTGGAAAATGTAAAAGAGTGAAGAAAAAATATTAATATATAAAAAAAAATTGCCAATAACCATGTTTCCTCTGTACCTATATGTTTCTGTTATCAAGGCACCAAGCCGCCGCCTGCGGTACTTTTCATCTGTGACTTTTTCAACTTTACAGCTTCTTATATCCACCTTTTAATTTATTCTCTCTGCTATTATGATGCAATGATGGTTGGTCGATTGCATCGTGTTTGTTGTGGTGTTTTTTGCTTTTGTGGTTTTCTGATTTTTAATCTCAAAATTACAGCGGATTTATACAAGTATCATTTTTTGTTCTTTTTCTTTTACTTCTTCTTCTCAGCTACTTCCACATTTGTCAACAACTATTGTGTTGTTTTTTTTTTTCAGAATGTCCAATACTTCCGTAACTTTGCTCGTCAACTATTCACCAGTCAAAATGGTATAGATCTTGTCAAAGGAGTGTAAGCATCTAACCTTAACTAAGTTTTAATTAATTATAAATTATTCTGTTTCATCCAATTATTGTCTATTTTATTTACTTATTTGGGAATCTCATCACCTAGCACAAAATCTCGCAGTGTGATGGTTATGACATGGCCCATTTTATATTAAATGATATGGAATTATTCTGGAGATAATTTTTTCCTGCATTGTTTTCTCAGATGGGGTAAATATACCGAGGAAGATGAGAGGAAACAGTTTGAATGAAAATACAAACAGCAGCAGCAACAGCCAAAACAATAACAACAACAACATGGCTTTGACAAAAATGCAGATACATCACGTTGGTTTAACCACGGTTCTAAGGCTAGCTGTACTAAAATGTAGGATGCTGTCAAGCATAGTTGATGCCACACTTTATTCATTTATTTATTTAATTTTTTTAGAATTTTAAGGTAAATATTTTTTATATCCCTACTTTGTTTTGATACAGCAAAGTTATTTTAATAATTCAATACTATGTAATTTAATCGATAGTTTACGACTCTGTATGGTGTATTACATTTATTGGCAGAGTAAATAACCTTTCATTTAATTTATTATATGGAACCATTTGGTATTTTAAGAACCACAAGTCCAAACATGAGTATTTTCTTGCGTTATAGGAGTGTTTATGATGGAAGGTAGAAACCATTTGAAAGAAACAGGTTCAACAACTT
Source organism: Pseudococcus viburni (assembly GCA_033439095.1). NCBI lineage: Eukaryota > Metazoa > Arthropoda > Insecta > Hemiptera > Pseudococcidae > Pseudococcus > Pseudococcus viburni. The sequence goes on along the minus strand of JAVBJF010000327.1, from coordinate 174,740 downwards.
TATGAGGTCAACCATCCCTTTCACACAGCAGCTGAGAAAAGCACCGGTAGTAGTGGCATTTTGCTGCTGTGTTGGATCAAAATAATGTTCATTTAGCTGGCAAGCATCTCGTGACTGAGAGATGCCTCAAAGGCGAGTGAGTTTCCACTCATTAGACTATGAAAATGTTTGGCAGAGCTTTGTTGCAGCAGCCTATACTGGCAGGAGTATGTGTACAGTGAAATGTAAAGTGGTGAAACAAGAAGTTCAGCAGTAAACACTCTACTCCCAGGCATGAGCGCTCATGTTGTACCAGTTTTGCATTGGTTTCAATAGTTACCATTTGCTTTGCAGGCTATGATATAACGCTTCACATTTTGAAGGTATTTTTATGGTTATTTTTATTTTGGTTTTCTAATTTCTGTATAAGTGGAAAAAATCCGGAATGTGAATAGATTTTCATTGCTGTACTGGCCCTAGTTACTAGTAGCATTTTGTTCAACACCAGCTCTGACACTTTTAAGAGTTAACCAGAGGTACATTAACGTACAGGGTGTTTCAAAATAATTAGAAGGTTTCAAAATCTCATATCTCAAAAACTAATCAATGAAAATTGTTCAATTTATTTTAAAATATACAAAACTGTTTCAATTTTACTTTAGAATTCTTGCATCTGATGGATGATGATCATTCACGACTATGGAAGACTCAAAAATTTTACCCAGTTTTTAAACACTTTTTTAGAACTACTGGAGAAATTTTAGAAATTTCATCACAAATTCGATTTTCTGATTATTCTACACCTCTAGGCTGGTAAAAAAATGCCCTTCAATCTGCACAAATAACCCCGTAGGTAAAAGTTTGCGTCAATTGAATCAAGTGTGCGAGTAACCTTTCAAAATGAGCGCATTTTGCAGGCTGGACAACATCAAACAATCTTGGGAACAGTTTCTTACGAGAATTCACAGGGAAGGGGGATGAGCTGGAGGATTTAGAATTTAGGTACATTGAGAACAATATTGATACTCAATCAGTGGTATCTGAGCCAATTTTAGAATCTTTACTAAACAGAGACTAAACCTAATTTTCAAAATTGCAAAACACATTTGTTTCAAATAACAACCTTGCTCCTCTGATCTAACCGCCCCAAATTTGTACCTCTGGGGTTAATTATGTAGATTGAAGTGTGTCTCTACTGGCTGAGAAGTATAGAATAATATTGAAAGATCCAATTTTTAATGGAATTTCTAAAATTCCTCAGACAGTTTAGAAAAAGTGTTCAAAAACTGGATATAGCTTTCGAGTCTTCTGTAGCCGCAAATGGTTATCATCTGTGCGATGTAAGATTTCTAAAGTAAAATTGAAACAGTTTTGTACATTTTAAAATGAGTACCGTTTTTCCAAACTGAGCTAACTTCAAAAACCGTGCATGAGGAAAGGGCCTTAGGTGCCATTTTTTTCAGAAAGGGCATTGAGTGCAATTTTTTCTGGGGAAAAAATTACACCTAGGGCCCTTTCTGGAAAAAAATGGCACCTAAGGCCCTTTCCTCATGCACGGTTTTTGAAGTTAGCTCAGTTTGGAAAAACGGTACTCAAATAAATTTGAACAATTTTCATCGATTAGTTTCGGAGTTATAAGAGTTTTAAATTGTCTAATTTTTCTAAAACACCTTGTATTTTATATATGGCATCGGACCAGAGATGTAAGGTATTTTATTCACGTATAATACAGCTGTATAATACGCGTATAATACCGTATTATACAAAAATAAAATACCGTATAATACCGTATTATACATATTTTATTAAATTTTGATTAAAATCACTTAAAAATCAGTGTGTGCTCAAAGAAATTTCGAAAAATTAAACATTTTATGTAAGTTTGAGACTTTTTTAATGATAATTTTCTAATTTTCGGTATTTTACTCCATTTTTATGTGCTCATTTGCTCTGCGCATGCGCACAGTGGAAAAATAGGGTTGGAGTGGGAGTTTGAGTCAGCATAAATTACCATTAAAATACCGTATTATACGGTATTATACGTATAATACCGCCGTATAATACCGAAAAAATAAAATACCGTATTTTTACATCTCTGCATCGGACATAATGCTTGATCAAATGCATTACAAGCATCGCCAACATAACAGAGGTATGCCAAACCGAAGACAATTATGAACATTCCTTCTTCAATATGTTTTGAACAATGGAATGAACTTATGAACGATGTGCCATCGACAGCATCACTAACATCTAAACGCATCGCAGCCATCTCAGATAAAGTTACCTCAGTAGTGGTATTGCTTCGCAAGGTATTGCCAAACAATAAGATACCATTACACTTGTGATAACAATATTCTGTTGATGGGTGTGCCATTGGCAGCTGGCAGTAACCAGCATCTCTCTAGTCAAGGGTGCACTTCCATCTGGCACTAGCCAGAGATGCATGGGTAGTTTTCAAATTCACGGTTCTAGCATTTCTCACATCTTATTCAATTCTTCTATCCAAATTATCTGCACACTTTACATCATGTTCTACTCAGTCGTTGAATAATAATAAAAAAATAAAAAACAACTCCAGACTACTTTTCTTAGGTTATTTGACAAACCTTCAAGAAAAGTAATTTTACAAAGCCGGAGGAATAATGATGGTACTTGGAAAATGTAAAAGAGTGAAGAAAAAATATTAATATATAAAAAAAAATTGCCAATAACCATGTTTCCTCTGTACCTATATGTTTCTGTTATCAAGGCACCAAGCCGCCGCCTGCGGTACTTTTCATCTGTGACTTTTTCAACTTCACAGCTTCTTGTATCCACCTTTTAATTTATTCTCTCTGCTATTATGATGCAATGATGGTTGGTCGATTGCATCGTGTTTGTTGTGGTGTTTTTTGCTTTTGTGGTTTTCTGATTTTTAATCTCAAAATTATAGCGGATTTATACAAGTATCATTTTTGTTCTTTTTCTTTTACTTCTTCTTCTTCAGCTACTTCCACATTTGTCAACAACTATTGTGTTGTTTTTTTTTTTCAGAATGTCCAAATACTTACGTAACTTTGCTCGTCAACTATTCACCAGTAGAAATGGTATAGATCTTGTCAAAGGAGTGTAAGCATCTAACCTTAACTAAGTTTTAATTAATTATAAATTATTCTGTTCATCAATTATTGTCTATTTTATTTACTTATTTGGGAAATCTCATCACCTAGCACAAATCTCGCAGTGTGATGGTTATGACATGGCCCATTTTATATTAAATGATATGGAATTATTCTGGAGATAATTTTTTCCTGCATTGTTTTCTCAGATGGGGTAAATATACCGAGGAAGATGAGAGGAAACAGTTTGAATGAAAATACAAACAGCAGCAGCAACAGCCAAAACAATAACAACAACAACATGGCTTTGACAAAAATGCAGATACATCACGTTGGTTTAACCACGGTTCTAAGGCTAGCTGTAGTAAAATGTAGGATGCTGTCAAGCATAGTTGATGCCAACACTTTATTCATTTATTTATTTAATTTTTTTAGAATTTTAAGGTAATATTTTTTATATCCCTACTTTGTTTGATACAGCAAAGTTATTTTAATAATTCAATACTATGTAATTTAATCGATAGTTTACGACTCTGTATGGTGTATTACATTTATTGGCAGAGTAAATAACCTTTCATTTAATTTATTATATGGAACCATTTGGTATTTTAAGAACCACAAGTCCAAACATGAGTATTTTCTTGCGTTATAGGAGTGTTTATGATGGAAGGTAGAAACCATTTGAAAGAAACAGGTTCAACAACTTTATGAGGTCAACCATCCCTTTCACACAGCAGCTGAGAAAAGCACCGGTAGTAGTGGCATTTTGCTGCTGTGTTGGATCAAAATAATGTTCATTTAGCTGGCAAGCATCTCGTGACTGAGAGATGCCTCAAAGGCGAGTGAGTTTCCACTCATTAGACTATGAAAATGTTTGGCAGAGCTGTTGCAGCAGCCTATACTGGCAGGAGTATGTGTACAGTGAAATGTAAAGTGGTGAAACAAGAAGTTCAGCAGTAAACACCAGAGTTGTCATTTTACATGTAGAATATTTTATTCTACATTTTACGTAAAAATGTAGAATAAGTTAAATTTTTATGTAGAATAAGTGTAAAATGTAAAATAAGCTGTAGGGCTCTTCTGATTGGCTAATAAGACAATGATGGCTCGAAAAACCGATTATCTAAGTACTAATACTAAAATGTATTTACTTTTATAATGTTTGATTTCGACTTTCGAGTTTCAACCTTGATGTTTTTACTTTTATAATTTCTAATTTCAAGTTTCAATAATATTTTTACTTTTATAATTTTTGATTTTGAATTTCTATCTTTCGATTCGATTGAAGTACTCTTGTTATTTTTAATAATTCAATTTTTGAACTTTTCATTTTTTCAAATTTAAACAACTTTTTGTCTAAATGTTTGCCATTATTATTATTCCGTTAATCAGTCGTTAATCTGGATTTTCAATTTCTTTAGTAAACAAGATTTCCAATTTTCAGTCCAAAATTTCATGATATGATATCATCATTATCAATTCTTTACTCTTTAGCTAATGAAATTTTCTGTCCTGAAATTAAATACAATTTTTCAAAAAAGGATTGAAAACGTATTAATAGGTCTCTGATCGGTAAAAAACTCATGAATTAAATATTACAGTCGAGAAATTTGAACATAATTCAATGAAATTTACGTTTTTTCCGGCTTATTTTACAAATTCTACTTATTCTACTTATTCTACATTTTACATTTTTTCCAAAACTTATTCTACTTTACTTATTCTACATCTTATTCTACATTTTATTCTACATTTTACATTCTACATGACAACTCTGGTAAACACTCTACTCCCAGGCATGAGCGCTCAATGTTGGTACCAGTTTTGCATTGGTTCAATAGTTACCATTTGCTTTGCAGGCTATGATATAACGCTTCACATTTTGAGGTATTTTTATGGTTATTTTTATTTTGGTTTTCTAATTTCTATATAAGTGGAAAAAATCCGGAATGTGAATAGATTTTCATTGCTGTACTGGCCCTAGTTACTAGTAGCATTTTGTTCCAACACCAGCTCTGACACTTTTAAGAGTTAACCAGAGGTACATTAACGTACAGGGTGTTTCAAAATAATTAGAAGGTTTCAAAATCTCATATCTCAAAAACTAATCAATGAAAATTGTTCAATTCATTTTAAAATATACAAAACTGTTTCAATTTTACTTTAGAAATCTTGCATCTGACGGATGATGATCATTCACGACTATGGAAGACTCAAAAATTTTACCCAGTTTTTAAACACTTTTTTAGAACTACTGGAGAAATTTTAGAAATTTCATCACAAATTCGATTTTCTGATTATTCTACACCTCTAGGCCGGTAAAAAATGCCCTTCAATCTACACAAATAACCCTGTAGGTAAAAGTTTGTGTCGATTGAATCAAGTGTGCGAGTAACCTTTCAAAATGAGTGTTTTTTGCAGGCTGGACAACATCAAACAATCTTGGGAACAGTTTCTTACGAGAGTTCACAGGGAAGGGGGATGAGCTGGAGGATTTAGAATTTAGGTACATTGAGAACAATATCGATACTCAATCAGTGGTATCTGAGCCGATTTTAGAATCTTTACTAAACAGGGACCAAACCTAATTTTCGAAATTGCAAAACACATTTGTTTCTAATAACAACCTCGCTCCTCTGATCTAACCGCCCCAAATTTGTACCTCTGGGGTTGATTATGTAGATTGAAGTGTGTCTCAACTGGCCGAGAAGTATAGAATAATTTGAAAGATCCAATTTTTAATGGAATTTCTAACCGAAAATTTTACCCAGTTTTTAAACCCTTTTTCGGAACTACTGGAGAAATTATTTGTAAATGGCAAAGTTCATTCTTATGACCAACATGAGTTTTTATATATGTGACTTGTATACCATCTTTTGATTTAAAAACTTGCAAGGAAGTTGGACAAAAAGCATTTATCTTTTTAGATCCCTGAGTCTTAAGATGTCGAAACCTTTTGATTCACTATGAAACGAACCTGATCTGTGACAGCAATATGTCTTTGTTTTTTTATTCACACTGTACCACAATGTAAACTTCGATGATGTCCGTTTCTCTGTTTGTTTCTTCCAATTTTTAAACGATTTTTCATCCGGGAATAGGTACACAATTCTCTTCTTCAATTTCCAGATTATGATGATTAACGAAATGAACAATAATTTCTTTTGATGCAAAGTCTGACATACAAATTGGACATCTTCCGATCGTTTTTTTATTCTTATCATTTTTTACAACTCTATTACTTCTCCGCCAGTGCAATGTTAAATTTTTTCAAGATCGATAGAACTTCCCACAATCATGACACTCGAAGACGTTATTCTGCCGAAACTAAAATTTTATTTCAGATTAAAATATTTTGGAACTACAGTTATCAGTAATAAGTATCTAAATTTAGGGCAAAACGTACCTTTTCATGAATATTTCGTATATGTCGATTCAAGGTGGAAGAACTTGAAAATTGTTTTCGACATTTCGTACAAATAAGAGGCATATTTACAGTTTAATTCAGGGGTGCGAAACCTTAATTTTTTAATTTGAGTTACGGGTTCAGGTTATTTTTTTTTTGTAAAAATAATGGTTAGGGTTATTTCGGTTTCTCAAATTTAAAAATAAAGGTTATGGGTTATTGATTATGGTTTGCCTGGAAGATTTGGGTTATGGGTTATGGTTTCGGGTTACGGTTATAAGGGTTATACCATCAGAAAAACTACATTTTTGTGATGTATTTTTTCTTGGTACATAAATCGTATGTTGCTTGAGTATGAAGTCAGAATTTAAAGTCAAATTTTTTGGGGATTGGGCAATTCGATTCTTTATTTTAAAATTAAAACATAAAAAAACACTGAAAAAAAGGGGAGAAAAGGGAAAAATGAGCGGGAAACATGGGGAAAAAGGGGAAAAGCCGTAACCGTAACCCAAATAAATTTGAAGGGTTACAGGTTACGGGTTATTTCTGCTCAATTTTATTTTGATTATGGGTTATGGGTTTTCTATTTCGGTTTTTGTTTTGGTTATGGGTTATGGTTATTTTTCAAACTCAAAAATAAGGGTTATTTAGGGGTTACGATTAAGGTTACGGTTACGGTTACGGTTTGGGTTCGCACCCCTGGTTTAATTTAACCATATTAAGTATTAAAGAACGGTGAAACTAAATTATTTTACGAAATTAGGAAATTGGTGTGTGAATACGAGATGATAAAACCGATTATCAACACCAATTTATAGCCCAAGTGAAACGAAGATGTTCGGAAGAGACCGAGAGCACCCGATGCCCAAATGTCTACTCGGGGTCTAGGAAGGAACCCTAAACGCAACCAGTTATACGCGTTGTGACGTCAACCCGCATCTGCCTAATACTGGGTCATTCTATCACGATTCAACAGGGTTTTAACTCTTCAAAGTACCGATTTTGCTAAAAAAAATTATAGACTTCGATCACATACAATTTACAAAATTACGGGGGGGGGGGGGAATTCTCTTTCGCGTTTTCGCGTGAATTTACCTATCCAACTTTGGAATTTTAATCTCAAGACTAGAATTACTCAAAATCCAATAATTATTTGCGCTGTTAAAAAAAAATACTTAATTATATCCAGTGATTTTTTTTCAAAACAGAGCTTTTTTGTGAAAAACTCAACTTTCAATCATTTCAAAAAACTAGTAGAGCCTCACAGAGGCGGTTCGAACACAAATTTTTAGGGGGGAATGAGATTCGAAAATGCCGACCAAAAAATTAAAAAATATCAATCCTGCTTATGCCGGAATATTTTTCTCTCGATAATTTCATTGTACATAGTTTAAAAACCCTATGAGATTGTTTATTAGTTCAAGTTCTGAGCGAAGCGAGGAAGGAAATTTTCAATAAAAATTACGATGTAGGTACCTACTTGATTTAAAAAAATAATAGTATTAATGTGAATATGAGAGAAATGAATTTGTCCCGAGCGAAGCGAGGGCCAAAATTTTTGAAGACCAAATTCAAGGGGAAGAAAGTAAATTGCACACAAACGAGTGTAATTTGCACACGTATGTAATCTGCACACACTAAGAAGAAGTGTGATTTGCACACATATGTAATTAGCACACAAAAAATAAATGAACGAAATGGCACATACAAAAAATGATAAACATTCATGATCAAAATTGGTGTCAACTGCTCTCTCATTTATAAATCAGTGAAAATTATCAAAAATCACTGGAAAGAAGTTAGAATTGCAGCACAGTAAAAATCTGTGAAAAAATTGCTGAAAAATCAGTGAAAATTCACCGGAAAGTCAGTAAAATCTCTGAAATTTATTTAAAAAATCAGTGAAATTCTTTGAAAAATTAGCAAATATCCTCTGAAAACCAAAGAATTTCGCTGATTTTCTCTGTGCTGCAATTCTGATCATTTTTCAGTGATTTTTCACTGATTCAAAATGAGAGAGAAATTACAGAATTTTTTTGATCTGTCGACCCTAAGTGCTGCTAAAAGGTTGTCAAATCAGTTAAAAGGGGGAGAAATAAATTTAAAAAATTTACAGAATTTAGTCAAATTCTCATAATAGTCAAAAATTGTTCCTTTTTTTTGGATTCTGCTAATTCACCTACACCAAAAAAGAAGTAAATTGCACGTTGGGATGCAAAAAGGCAAAAACTGTAAATTCTGCCGAATCTCATGAACGATTCAATCGTTCATTCAAACCAACGGTGTGCAGAATACCTTATCGCTGTGAGTGTGCAATTTACATATGTGTGCAGTTTACATACACCGTTTCGTTGTTCACTCCAACGTGTGTGCAGTTTACATGCGCCCCTAAAAATTGTGTTTTTCCCTGTTCATAATGTTGCTTCGCATTGTTTTTGCAAAAAATTCTCGAATTTTTGAATTCTTATTCGGCAATTTTGAATTTTTTAGTCAGCATTTTTGAATTTTTTAGTCGGCATTTTTGAATTTTTTAGTCGGCATTTTTGAACCTCATACCCCCCCCAAACATTTGTGTTCGAACCGCCTCTGACTAGTTCATCTACGTACTGTAGTTGAACATTGCATCATGCGAATTAATTTTCTTTGCAATTTTCACACATTTCATTTTATTTTGAAACAAATCATTTTTGAAACGTACTTTTGTTATCAATATCTATGATATCGGGCAGATAACAGCGAGTATAATTAACCACTGAATAGATGTGAAAATAGTTTAACCCTAGATATTATCATCTAGGGTCGTAGCCTCGTAGGTTCAACTCCCTGCACGCAACAGTAGACACTCGAACATGCAAGGAAGATCGAAATTGAAGTTTCAAAATTTGTGGAGTAGAGATGAGATAAAAATTTGCAATTTTTGGTCTTACGATCTGGCCATTACTTCTCGAAGATCGACTTTTGGTTCTATAAGATCAAAATAATCAATCCCAGCAACTAAATAACGACATGTCAACCAATAACCAAAGTAAATTAAAGTAAAAATTAGCGAGTTTCTACTTGTATCGGATCAACGCTGATGTTCTCTTCATAAGATGAATTTTTCGCACATCCCGCTTGAATGTCCAGATTTTTAGAAAACCACAATCCCAAACTAAAGTCTGTGATAAAAACATAAATAAAGTCACAGCATCCTTTTCAACCGTTCTACTTCTTCAAGTTGTACACGATGATCCAAAGGCATGCTCGAACTTGGTCAACATTTTCAGATAAAGCTTTCCGCAGTCCCCTTATCTGAAAAAAGTAAATAGGGAATCAGACTTGAGAAGTTGCGAAATTGTAAATTAAAAGAAAAGAAACACTACGTACCATAAGCATCCTTATTGACTTTATCGAATAATATTCCGGCACTGTTTAATATACAATGTAACCAATTGATTTTCATTTCCGTTCATATAAAAATTAAACTGAAAAACAGAACGCAGATAAATCACAATATTATACACTCGACCATAATCTCACGGGTTTGTTGAAATTAGTTCTAGGAGCAGAATTTTAGAATGCCACTGCGTATAGACTGCAATTGACCAGATTCGAACGACGATTCAAATAGGCGAGGTACAAAGGAACACGACACGCACCTTCCGTTAGTCCGCGCTCCGCGGCAGTCTGTCTGTCTGACTGTGCACCGCAAATTCCACTGGTGCTCAAACATTTTTAAAACAACGTTAAGTGTACGCAAGTTGCGTATGGTTAACGATGCAGCTTTTTAAATCCCTTTTTTTTCAGAGAAATTTTTTTTTCTTATCAACATCAAGCTCAGCTTCAACTTCAAGCAGGAATTTGTGAAATTGACCATTATTTTTAATGTTGAGGCCGTAATTTGGAATCCTGTTCACTGTTCTTCATTTTGGGTATAGATTTTGTAATTTTTCACCCAAATATTTTATTCCGTTTGGAAGTATGAAATTTGAAATTTTACTTTGATACGCGATGTCAAAATTTTGATCTGATATTATTTTTGTCATGAGACTTTGTTGACCACAGCCGTAAGTAGTATTTTATCACTGTAAGTGTTAATTGAATTTTTTAAACCCCTTTAAATTCAGTACATTTATTTTCAAAGATGGGATAAGTAACAACTTCGAAATCGATGCACTCGGCTGAAAAACAATTCTATGGATTTGACAAATAGTGATTTGACTCTGTCTTCGTCTTCTAAAATTTTACTCATTAACCGAAGGAGCTGTTTGGCAAAAGTAATATTTCAACTTTTTCATTCGTGATAATAGCTTCAATTGAGTGTGACAAGTAGTGATGCATATACGAAGCACAATAAATTCTACACATTAACCCGAACGAACAATAATTTACAGATGAACGCGATTACAAACATGAACGTGAACAGCATTCCTTTGGATCCATCGGCGTTCTTTAGTGGTGGATTTCAAACGTACATTCCTCCGTGGATGACTGGTACAGAATCAGACTCGTTGTCGCCGCTGCACTTTCCAGTTTCTAACGACGGGTTAGTACGCATTCCCACTGTCTTGTTTTTCGCTAGCTTATCGTAATTCCCATTTTACTTTTGTTGAGCGCAGTAAGGACGATATACTCGATGATTTTCCGAGGAATGAGGACGAACTATTGTCGATGAAGTACGATTTTTCTACCTCGTCGGATCAAATCCTATCGGATGATATGAATTATGAATCAAAAGAGGAATCACCTTCGTTATTGAATCCCGGTACGGAAGAGAAACGCGCCAAACACGAAAATGATTCCGAATGTGCGATGAATCTAGTCAGAGAAATACACGTTACAGATTCTAGATTCCATTGTCAAGTTTGCGGCAGAGGGTATCCTTCGGCATCCGCGTTACTTAATCACGAGCGTTATCATAAGAATTTGAAAACGTACGAATGCGACGTTTGTTTTAAATTATTTTCGTCGAATTCGCATTTAGTAACGCATAAACGTACGCATACTGGCGAACGACCTTTCCAGTGTCCTATCTGTAATCGAGCGTTTTCCGATCGTTCGGCTTTCGTGAAACACGAACGTACGCATGGGCCCAACGGTGTCGTAGTAAAAAGGTACAAATGCGATATTTGTTACAACGATTTCGTAGATTCTTGCGGACTCAAGAAACATATGAGAATACATACGGGCGAGCGTCCCTACATCTGTCAAGTTTGCGGCAAAAGTTTCGCTACCAGTTCGACATTCGTATCGCACAAGCGGATTCATACCGGTGAAAGACCTTACAAATGCGAGTTCTGCGACAAAACTTTCATCACAAAATCTCATTTGCTGACTCACCGGCGAATACATTCCGGTGAAAAACCATTCAGCTGCGTTATATGTTCGCGAGCGTTCGCTGATGGTTCTAGTTTTCGGCGACACGAACGTTTACACACCGGTGAAAATCGATATTCTTGTAACATTTGTGCCAAAACTTTTCCGATGTTGTCGTCCATGCAAAAGCATTTGCATACGCACATGTTTTGAATTCGTCTCATCGTCCTTGTTATCAACTTGTTTTTTTGTTGTTTTTTTTCATTCCCATTTTACTACGTTGTTAGTAAATACTTGCATGTATTATTCTATTGATTTATCGCACATGTGTGCTGATTCTTCGAAAGATCTTATTGTTGATTTATTTTTCATCATTTTATAAAATAACTGACCTAAGCTATCAGTACTTAGTGTTAATTTCTTTTTTGACGTTAAATACGCTTTTCAGTACCTATTATTTCATTGTTTACTGTCCCAAGTGTCTAGTCATTCGTTAAATAAGAATAAACTACCTATTAATACGATCGATTATTTTTACGAGGTGTTTATCTACTTAATCAAGTGCCCTTGATTGCTTTACGTAAGTACCTAAACCTATGTATTTGCATTGTACTCGCACATGTATTGGATCAACATCAATATTTCTATTTTAATTATCAATTGCGAATACGTAAACCTATACGAGGAATTTTTGTATTTTTTCCATAATTTTTCAAATTCCTAAAATTGGTAGATTTCGCATTTGCGAATATCAATGTGTACACGTTATTTCACTTCATCACTTTGGAGCGTAATCGAAATTTCAGTTCGTCTCGGTTGCGGCAAAGCGACAAGGACGTATATCACCGCGAAGACATCGGCTCTATTAGTTAAAAATTGGTTTCCAGTTTCCAAAAAAATTATTTATTATACCATATATCATCTAGCATCTACGTCAAAAGAAATTTATTCCTATGGTTTGAAATTTGAAATTTTGAAAAAAGTGTAGTAGACACTGTAGACAGTAGACAATAATTTATGCAAATTCATTAATTTGATACAAAAAATTGAAAATTTTATGACTTTACTGGTCAAAAAATTATGAGGAAAAGTTCCATTTTTACTTCGAAAACGGTTAAATTTTCATAATTGAAAAAATTTTGAGGCACTTTTAAGGCCCATTTATACTGGCAGTGAATTTGTCAGTGAAAAGTTGAAATATTTTAACTTTTCATGGAAAGGATAGGGAATCTTTCAGTGCCTCATTATAAACTGTAACATAAGAAAACACAGATTCAACTTTTTCAGTGACAAATTCAGTGCCAGTATAAATGGGCCTTTAGTTTTAGGGTTTTAAAAAAATGATAGAATTTTGAGTCGAGCATTGAGCCAATTGAGCGAGACTGCGCTTGAGCTCAATGAGCTTGAACCAATGGCAATGAAGATGAACATATGTATACGACCCCTCTACTTTTACCTGTATTATCAAAATTATCATTATCACTAGTTTAGATTTTAGAAAATGGTTTTATCATCTTTGTGAATTCAAATTAATTCATGATTTTTGATGAATAATTTCATTCCTATTTCATACGATGGATCACAATTATTTCCCAAAGTTGGTGAGTTTATCGCTGAATGTTTTTTACGAAAGTTTGAGAACACAAACAGAAAATCCTAATCACATACTCGTGTTCGCTAATTCTGTATTTTTACCGGAAAAACTTTCCGAAACATTGATTACAATTTTAAGTACAAATGGAATTTTGAATTATCAAACGTTGGCGTTATTCGAACCGACGAGCACGAGATTAAGGTAACGTGAAAATCACAATTTTCTACCGTTGTCATTCGAAAAGAAAATTGTGGCGAATTAATAACGTTTTCTTTTTCACATAGAATACTCTCAATACCGGACGCTTCACGTATTTGTAACGCAGATTTAAAAATCCTCAAAAAGCATAAATTGGAAGAACTGCGAGCAAACAATTTAAAACCTTCCATAGACGAATTAGTCAATTCGCTAAACGAATGGACGCAAAATAGTTTGCGAAAGCTCAACGTTTCGAAAGCAAAATTTACTACTGTCGCTGGGTAAACATTTGGTTCAGATTTATATTTTCATATCTTATCTACTATGCTAAGTACTAATGCTGTATGGTTTGGATATCCTTTCGCAGGTACTCACCGATCAAAACTTCAATTAGTTTATTGACCAATTTACGCGACTTGGACCTCAGTTTCACCAATCTAAACGTTCATTTACTCGATGTCATCGTCGAAGATTTACCCGTATTAGAATCGTTGAATATCTCCTACACTGCCATCAACGATATAACTCCTTTGCTAAAATGTAAATTCAGACTAAAAACTTTGATTATGTGCAATGTCAATGTGAGTGAAGATTCGATACGTAGAGTACGTCTCTCTTTCGGGTATCAGTTCTTTTCGTATTATTAATGCGTACTTGCGTTCGCGTGGTTTATCGTGTATTTACAGCTATTACTTCCGAATCAGAAAGGAGAAGCATCGGATAACGACGTGCTTCCTCACCTCGAAGCATTGAAACATCTTGACATTTCGTTTGAGAACTCTTCGATTGCTTTCAATATAATTACGGTACCTGAAACTGGTCACAATTTTCCTATTTCCACTTTCGTGGATAAGTTACCCAATTTAGTATCTCTCGACGTTTCTGGTTAGTGTTAGCTCCTAACAATATTTAGAAACAATTTTGCAAATTATTCTCTCATGGCGTTCAATTTACAGGAGGAGAATTGACCGAAGACAATCTGCTCGACTTCATTCGGAAACATAGACACTTGAAATTCTTAGGGTTATTAGACACCGAAGTCTGTAACTGCGATGTGTTTTTAAATCCTCAAAATCGCGATTATCGCGCAGATCTACAGGTGAATATAAAAAAGATGAGTAATTCACGACTTCTTGCTGCGTTGGAGGATGAAAAAACCCATGAAGTATCAGTTAGACGAGGCATCTGAATATATGGCATATAATTGTGTTAATCTTGAGTTTTGTTATTGATTCAGTTTGTACGTGTGTATTTCAGGTTACTGGATCTGCTTCGTTGGAACAAATAATACTCAGTTTAAAATTGTATTCCAAAAGACGGACTTTTTTACAAAACACGTTATACAGTTTATATTCTCTATCGAATCGTATGGAATTAGGTCCTCGACCAGATCTTATTCAGGTAATGAAATTTGAATACGTGCCATACTACGGCGTATTTTGATTTTTTTTTGTATCGCGTACCTTTCATTTTTACGCTCTGCGTTACGTTTTTATTATCAAGTAAGTATATGTATTATTGTTTCTGACTCTCAGCTGCTGACAAATGCAATGAAAATGCACGCCAAAGATTTTAAAATTCAATTAGCCTGTTCCGCTTGTTTGTACAATTTAACGAAAATCGGATGGCTGGATGACGATTCGTTTGGAATCCCTTCGACACTGATGAGCGAAGTGGCGCAACTTACTTTAGATGCGATGAGTTGTTTTCCCGCGCATCCTCAACTTCAAAAGAACGCTTTACTCACATTATGCAACGATCGCATTCTGCAGGTAATTGCAAACTTTCCTATTAGTGTCAGCCAACTGGTTGCAGTCGTATTGTAGTATCGATCAATCAACGAATAGCGATTAGATGATTACATACCTTTAAGCGACGAGCGTTGCGAGTACCTTGTATGTAATGTACTTACCTACTTATATGTTGTTGTTGTTGTTGTTTACGAGGCTGCATATTTTTCAGAACACGAATATGGATAGGGTCCGATGCGCTAAACTGGTGCTGAACGCTTTATGCACTTTCCGCGAAGAAAGCATGCAAAAACTTTGCGTAGCCATATCGAGTATTGTCGGTAAGTAATTGTTGTAAACGGTTGTTATTAGTGACCCCAGTAGCTTACCCACTTCAAAAATATGTACATTGTTCTCGCTGTATTCATGTTCCTCGTTTATTGTCGCTGACAGTCGCAAAAATATCTACCGAAGAAATGATCGAATTAGGATCGCAAAATCGTTATATGAAAGAACTGTTGGCCTTGGTAAGGCGAAAATTGGACGAGATTGCTGCGGATTCGACTTTGGGCTTTGCTTTGAGTACATTATGGAATATCACAGGCGAGTAAAAATTGCGCATTTTCGTCGTATTTTAATTATTCGTTAAATATATCCTAATATTACATTTTTATGATTTTTACCAACAACAGACGAATCGCCCCAAACGTGCACTGTATTTTTAGAAGAAGGTGGCTTGGAGTTATTCACGCAAATGTTGGAAGAATATTTAGACTGCGATCCGGTTTTAACGAAAATTCTCGGACTACTCAATAATATTGCCGAATTTTCCGAACTGCGTGATTGTTTGATGAAATACGAAGTTATCAATCCTATTCGGTAAGCTTGATTCGTCCCTTAAATTCTGATATGGGCCGAAATTACTTCGATTACGATATTGAAAAAATGGACGTTAACTCGCAAAGACGAGCTCATTCTTATTTTATATTGTTTGTTTTTGTTTTGTTTTTTTACATATTACGTAATCGTTTCCTAATTTTACAGAAATTTACTCGGTTCCGATTCCATCGAAAATAGTTACTTTTCGGCGGGTGTTTTAGCAAATTTAGTTTCGACTGATGCGCGATCGTGGACAGTTGAAGAAATATCGCGAGAAAGCATTTTAAACGAATTGAGCGAATCTATTCTTCATTGGAAACATGTAGACGGTGAAATGGTCGCTTACAGATCCTTTCGTCCGTTTTTGCCTCTTTTAAATTGTTACAATACCTACCAAGCTCAATTATGGGCACTTTGGGCTGTGCAACATGTGCTAACCGTTAATGGTAAGTAGGTAGCTGGATGTGGATGCCAAGTTGCGCCGGCTAATCTCTCGTTTTTGTAGGACATTTCGATTACAATGAATAATCTGTTTTATCGGTTTGTTGCAGCGGCTCGTTATTATCGTATGGTTCAAGAGGAAAAATTGAGCGATATATTTACGGCGTTAATTCAGCACCACGACACCAATCCGCTGGTCAAAGAACAAGCCGCAATTATCCTTAATCAATTACAGTACGCACAGATATGTACATACTAAAACGATTCGAGTTATAACGCGACCGTTGTATTTTATCTTGGCAGTTGAGATGTTGAATGAAAACAGCACCTGCATTGCAGATTTCATGCGGAACTGCTGTTTTCCCTCAACACCTAAAACCGCCAAAATACTCACATATAACGGTCAGATAAGGAGAATTCGCTCAAGTATCGACTGATGTATTTTCTGTTTTTCCAATTTCAGCGAATATGGAAGAAAAAAAATTGCGATTTTCAAATTTTAATTGAACTTATTTCTTCGAGACGAGATAATTATCGTGATTTGTGTAATCTACGTATTTGGCGGTATTGTTTCAATTATTCAAGTTTGATCGAAAGGCTGAAGACTCGTGGAATTTTCGGACAATGCGACGTCGTTTACCCGTGTACCTTCTCTGCTACTGCGCAGCAGTTGGTCTGAGATGCGCTGCATCGTGTATATTTTGGTTGTCGTGTGTGTTGTATCTGCCTGTACATGTGCATATTTACGTGATTGTGCTTACGGGCCACGTGAATCTATTTTTCGAAACTCGCATTATCGTTAGTTAAATTACTATTACCGTGTAAGTTTTACGTACCTATGTAATGAAGTATAAGTAAATATACTTAGTTGCGTGATTTTCTTTCATTTTGAAGTCTGGTGGATGGTTTTGTTACCTGCAATACGTAATTATTTAAAACGAATTTTTCGCATACCGTAAGTAGTGGTTTTAGTAGGTTCTCAACTTACTTCGTGAGAATAATTTCGAGCTTCGAAGTCGAAATTCTCCAAGTTCGATTCATTATTAATCTGTAAAAAAGGTTGAAGGGAAATTTTTCATTTTATTGCAGAGCAATTGATAAAGCTAGATGCAATTATACGCAAATAGCTGTAAGTATTCCGTTTGCTGATATTGACTTAAAACCTTGGGGTGAACTTCAAGGGAGGTTCAGGGAGCATTCAAATTTGATGAAGATGCCTATGTGCGTCCGAGGTTCTCTCCTCAGTCTGTTGGTTAGGGTTCAGAGAGAGCGATTATTTTGTGTCATGAAATTACCTTCTTTTTTTTTTTAATAAAAAATGAATGGCATAAGAATCATCGTATATTGACAACAGATCAGAAATAAATATTAACAAATCGTGATAAATGTACAAAATAAGTAAAAGATACAAAAAATGAGGGGAAAAGATAACGAAAAACAAAACAAACGAGAAAAATATACCTAAACGATTTAAAAAGCGTCCGAGTAGGATTGTAGATTGTATACTTGATGCGTATTGTTGGTAATATAGGATATAGGTACATGTACGGATGTAAATGCGGCATTGCGGCCCAGCGTGTGCCAATAACTAAATACAGGTATTAGGTGGTAGGTAGATAATGTGTTTTGATGTACTCGCGCTGGTGTCAGCGGTGTAGTTTCTCAATTAATTACCTAATCAAATTAAAACAAAATAATTTTATGATCCAAATTTATCGAATGTTTTGAAAGAACGAATGATCACTGATCAGTTAGCCTGGTAGTCTGGCGTATATTGAGTATAGGTATGATTATCTATATCTACTGATTTAGGTACCTATTTTTCAATGAAAATTTCAAATCAAGATTCACGGTGCAAATATGTATCGGCACCATCTGTGTATACCTACCGCTTTATTACCTGCACGCAACGTCGAGCGTTGTCGACTTTTCATTTAGACTAGAGAAACTACGTAAGTGCCTATATAAGTATACCTACAACTAATACGCACTATCGGTATACCTACAATCAGATATGTCGTCAACTCAAGACAGGTAAACGAAAACTAAGAACATACCTATTTACCTACGTACAGTATATCTTTTGTACCTACGTAATTCAGGTTGAAAATAATATTTACGCTGCCTACTTACGTAGGTACATAGGTAAGTAGGTAAATCGTTAATATTGCTTTGTGTTCGCATCTACGGTAGACGTAGGCGCCATCTGGTAGGTGGGTATTCAAAATGTATAGAAGAACTAGAAAGAGTGATTTCGACATTCGGCCAGGCGTGCGAGTAGCTACCTAGCTAGTAGGTATATGGAAAAGGAAAAGATATAGGTACCATACCTATAAGTTCAGGTGGTAAGAACAACTCTACATATGGTAGATAAGTAACGTGTACCTACTGGCCATCATTATGGAATGATTTACTTGTGTTAGTAGTACAAATACGTACATTGTACATACGAGCACATACTCGTATCTAATGTATTATGCAAAAACGTTAGGTATTCTAAATCCTAAAATCGTAAAATTAAGTTGGTTACCCTGCCACCACATGAGTTAGGTATCAGGTATGCGAAGCCGAACGAAGGAATGAAATAGCTAATTTGATTAATTTTAGAATTTTACCCACCAGTTACATTGCGGCGCTAATTTAAGTAGGTACCTACCTACCAATATATACTGTACGTAGGTAAGTATTAAGTAGGTATGTATAGGTATAGACTATAGAGGGTACTTAATTTATAGGTATATGTACTAGGTAGACGTAGACTGGTAGATAGGTAGATAGGGAACTAGGGAACATATGGATATGGATAGGTATTATCAACGATGCGATGACTACATAAAACATGAAAACAGTACAAGGGATAACAACTAATAAAAAGTGTATTTACAAATTAGGTACATACGTAGACGAGACGTAGCGTACGTAGACGTAGGTAGCTAGGCACGTCTACGTATGTATTTTATGATTATGATTGAACATTGTTGTGTAATTAATTGACCTTAGAAATTAAAATAAGCCCGCGTTTGCTCGTTCTAGAGTGAAGAAAAAAACAAGAATGAAGGGCAAGACTGCGAGAGGGAAATCCGAAAAACACGCTCAAGGTACCCAGCTACCTACATGCAGGTAAGTAGATTGAATAGAGCCGCGGAATTTGCATTTGCCTTCGCTTAGGTAGGTATTTTCTACGCAATGCACGCCAGTAAGTAGGTAAAAGGTAGATCTACGAGGTAATCGTTTTTGCAGCGAAATTATTGTCATTTGGTAGGTACGTTTTTCGTTTTGATCGCTAATTCTCTGTTGGTCGGTAGGTACTGTAGGTAGGTCCTTGGTATTTTCCGAGTACTGCGGCGAGGCGCCTATATAGGTGCTTGAACTTGAAGATTCGAGATGAAAATTTTGTCAAACTGCCAAATCGGTCGATTAAAATAGGTAGGTACACACCTAGACCACATTAGACTCATGATGCGAGCGCGACATAACCGTATAACATTATACTTGCTTAAAAATAAGTATTGTAGGTACCAGGTACGTTGTTGTTGTTATGTATAAATTGAGCGCGTTATTATAAAACTATAGAGGCACAAAAGTTTCGTAGATATGTAGGTAGGTATAGCACATCTTCACGTCGGACGTAGGTAAGTACGCAGATGAACCGGAGTATACCCGCGCGGGTTTTCAAGTAGGTACCGTAGCTCTCAACAATGGCGATTCGATCTCGATCGTTAAGTAGGGAGTCGATGAGTCGAACGCGGCGCGGCGGCGCTGGCATAGATCCGGCATCTGGCTTCGATTGACGATTGTTCGAATTCGAATCGTTAAACCATTCACGAAACTTAAGATTATCACCAAATAAAAGTAGGTACTTACGTAAGACAAAAAAAAAAAAAAAACAAAAGAACGAGAGAGAAAAAGAGAGAAAAATAATTACCTATCATCTATACGCGCGCGCTTCGCCGGAATAGGAGATTAGGACGATTGACTAGAAATTACATATAAGTTACTTAATTAAATTGCGTCAAGTAGAAATAAGTCCGTTACATAAAAGTGTGTATCACAGAAATATTACTTAAATATAAACGGATATAATGTCGATTGCCTCGTACATTTTTTTATTCATCTCGAAATGTGTGAGTAGGTATCTAGACTAAAAAATTGCCATTGTTCAAGAAGATTACGAACTTACTCGTCTACTTACTTACTTACTTACTTTACTTACTGTTGATAAGTGTTTTCAGTAGTAAGTAGGTAATGAGTATTTAATAATAATTAATAAGTAGGTAATAACAAGTATGAAGGGTGTATACTAATGAATAATGATAATACTTAGTCATTAAATTAAAAAGTATAACGATGATGATGATGATGATGATGATGATGATGAATGATAATGATGATGATGATGATGATGATGATGACGATGACGATGACGACAATGGTGACGATGATAAAAAAATAATGCAACATATCTATTGTAACAATACTGACGTAGAAAACAAACCAAAAAAAAACCGCACGTACGTAGGTATAAGTAAGTATAAAAAATAAAATAAGTTGACGAAAAAAGTTTCTCATAGAAAAAAGTACTCGCGTAAATGCGGTCGGCCACCCACTACGTGATATCTGTACGAGTTATTCGCAGGTAGGTATTTATCAAGTAGGTGATACCTGTAAAAAAAAAAAAAAACCATATACGTTTACCTATGTAGGTAAGGTAGGGTATAGTAGGTAATAGGTGACTAATTCATGTGAATCACGAAGAAGATTATTGACGATACCAAATAGGTACTTCATTGCGTACCTAGACGTGACGGAGGTAGTTGTTCGGAAATTGAAACAAACCAAAAAGAAAGGCTACTCGCATAATACGACGTCTTCTTGTTTCCACGACAGCTTCACGCGATAGTCGGAATTTACAACGAAATCTGAAATACAACCTCTGATTCCTTTGTTGTATTTGAAATGCGATCTCGCAATATCGCTTTCCAGGCCACCTGTGAAAAAAGAACACCGCGTCGCATTTGAATTTATGGCACCCACTTGTAACGAAATGTAAGAACAAGTAGCCTGAAGCAGAGCTGCAGACTGCAGACCTAGGTGAGGTGCCTACACAGGTGGTATAGCTATATAGGTACCTACTTGAACGGTCGGTGTTTACATTTTTGGTATTCGTATACCTAGTTCCCACTGCCCACTGCCCACTGCCCAAGCCTATATCCATATCGTACCTGTTTGAATTACCTACTTACACAAATGTAGGTACCTATAAGTTAGCTATCTATTCACTCGCACTCGCACTCGTACCTATATACAATCCGGAATCGGCGTTCATCTGCCTCAACGGGCCGATCGATTTGCTAGCAATCGCTTCGCCATTGTCGACCGTTAAACTTGCAACGTACGCTTCCCTGCAAAATCGAATAAGCTTTCGTTAGTAGGTAGCTAGGTACCATATACACGCTACATGCTACGGTAGCATGTTTAACAGGAAATTACCGCGTCCGCGTCCGCGTAGATTTATACCAACCTAAAAATGCTGACGCGATGCCAATGGCCGTCGTCCATCCTGGTATTATTGTACGTAAGCGATACCCGTCCGTTGCCGATGTTGTAGGACATTTGAAGGTGGCCGTTTACGATGGCCAACGAAAGGAAGTCGTTGTTGGAATTGGCGGCCGCGTTACCGTACCATAATAACAAACCCATTACGGAAGTGGTTTTGAATCGCATATTGATACGCACGCTGTCGCTGACGATTCTACGTACATGTCGAGCGAGAGGAAAAAGCGCAAGAAAAAGTTAATAGGCAGGTACTCGGTAGGTACATGCTAGTCATGCTACATATAGGCAGTGGCGTCGGAAGGTGGGGTTCAGTGGGTGCACTGTACCCCCCCCCCCCCCCAAAAAAAAAAAATTCTGGCTGGGGTACAAAGTATCATTTGCACCACCACCCCCCCAAATTGCATCAAATTGGGATTTTTGAAGCATTAAAACATGAAAATAGGCCTTTTTAGGGCATTAAACGCTCAATTTTTTCAAAGCTTCGACCTCGCTTCGCTCGGGCATGAACAAAATCACAATTATATATATTATTTGAGTCGACAGTGCGAGAAAGGTTCCTTTTTGCCCCTTCCGACGCCACTGCATATAGGTACGAGTATTATACCCGTACGAGAGTAGATGCGAGTAAGTTAAGTAGCACCTTTTATTTAGTTCCGGATCGACGTAATGTAGAAAAGTATCTTCGTTAAAGGTGGCCACCGTACCGTCCGTACCGTCCGTCGAATGAGCGCAACAATTACGTTGACAAACGCATTTATACGAATCGTACAGCGGTTCGCAGTGTAAATCGCTGTGCAGGCCGCAAGGTTTGGCCAGACACGGATGCGGACAGTTGTCTATATTGAGTCCGGCTAACGCTTCGGCCAAAATCCGCAAAGGTTTCTCGTTGATCGCGATCTACGCAAAAAACTCAGTTGGTCAGCGGTTACCGCGTAAGCGCGCCGCGTCGCGTCGGACGCCGGAGATGTGTACAGTGTACACTACTCACATGTAGGTATCTAAGCTAGGTAGGTCTAGGTACCTATTAAGAATCACTCGCTTAGCAACTTACTTTTTGTATACAGCCCACGTACGAAGCGGTAGTCTTGATTTTGGGCGAAATTAAGTCGAAATTCGGCACGCCGCCGACGTACAAGTTCAAATTCAGCGAAAGCTGCACGAAAGCTCCGGGAGTCATGACTTGCGTGTAGGGTTGCGAGTCGACTTGCATGACCGCTAATCGTCCGGTTCTCGATATTTTCAACGTGTGCCATTCGTCCAACGCGATCGGATACGCGCTCCTGCAACAGACACACACGCGCGCGCCAAAACGCCATTAAACCATCGTTGAGAATACGTTCGTGAACTACGCGGATATCTAAATGGTCGAGTAACCATAACCAACTCATAGGTAGAATGGGTGGGTCTGAGTTCCGAGTACCTATTACGAGGCGAGCAGGAAGGTAGAAGGCATCTCTGCCAATTGACCATTGATCGTCCAGCGGCCAGCACCCAGACTACCTACAGCAGTGGTAGTGGTAGTGGTGACGTATACGTACCGTAAAGTCGCAGCGCCGGTGCCGAGATCGTAAGCAAAAATTAAATAACCAGCGGACATGTATACGGCGACAAAATCTCCCATTCCGTCCACTTTATGGCCGTTGTATAAAATAACACCCTCCGGCGAGAGCGGTTTTATTATCATTTCGAGATCCAGCCACGAAAGACTACTGTAACCCAGGCCGCGATACTTGAGGAAACTCGAACCGTTAAACATCGGTACCTGCGCAAGAAAGGTATAATCGATAAATGAGTGAGTAAATAAGAAGCGAGTACTCTGCTGGCGCAGTACCGCTTTTATTGTAAATCTAGGCTCCAGGAATAAGTGCCTGCTGCTTATTTACTTACGGTACTTACCTACGTACTACACATATCTACCTACTGAATTAGTTATAGGTACCTATATACCTACGGTATTATTACTTTTGCAGCACTGTATGTACGTAGGTACCACCGACACCTCCGTACATCAACATGCTTATTCATAGTGCAGGAATTAGCATCAGCGTCAACAAAAATAAAATACTCGTATGTACGTCCACGCGTATCTTACCTGCAAATCTAATCTGGTTTCGCATAAATCGCCGATGAAACCCAAGGGGCATAGACAAGTGGCTGAATCTTCGCTAGTGACACACTTTCCGCCATGTTTGCACGGAATATTACTGCATCTGTCTGCGACACATTCCTCTGTACCATCGGTAGCGAACAGCGAGACAAAAAAAAACACGAAAAATAAGAATTTGAAAAAAAAAGACATCAACCAGGTATGAGTAAGCACTTATCAAAAACAGTAATTACCTACCAAAAATGTACATTACGTAAACAAATCTAGCTAACAAGGAAGCTACCCGAGGTCGGACACGCGAAATGAAAAAAAATTTTCACAGACTTGTAGAACATCACCAAAAACTTCCACAGCCAAAATTTCAGTCCCTAAAGTTGATATAGGGGGGAGCTATGGGGGTTTGAATTTCGAAAAATCGCCTAATACACCGAAAAATTACAAAAATCTAAATATGTAACTCACATTCTTTTGGCATTTAGGAGATGGATTTTATATCAGGAAGGTCATCTGAAGATGGGATAGTCGCCTAATAGGTTCGCGTTCAACATGGGGGGGGGGGGGGGGATCTTCACTCATACCTTTTATGCGCTATGTAGAAAAATTGTAATAACGACCAATGTATGAGTGAAAATCCCCCCACCCCCTGATGTTACTCGTGAACCTAGGCGACTATCCCATCTTCAGATGGCCTATACCGAGGGCAGTTCGTGGTATAATATCCATCTCCTAAACGTCATAAGAACGCGAGTTATTTAGATTTTTGTAATTTTTCGGTGTATTAGGCGATTTCTCGAAATTCAAACTCCCATAGCTCCCCCCCCCATATCAACTTTAGGGGCTGAAATTTTGGCTATGAAAGTTTTTGGTGAAGCTCTACAAGCCTGTGAAAAAAATTTTTCATTCCGCGTATCCGACTTCGGGTAGCTCCCTTGTAAGGTAGTGTAAGGTTAATTTTGTATTTTTTGTAGTCGAATTGAATAGGTAAATAATGGTAGGTAGGTATTGAAAATGAACCGACCGACGTCGAATCCGGCGACCGCGTCGCCCAGAGGAGACGCCGCAAAATTATACAGCACTCCGTTGATTTCCAGATAACGAACGCATCCTTTGAAACCGCGATCGGTGGGCATTTTATCGCTGAGTACGGTCGTATTGCCGCGAGCGCCGATGAAAACTGGTTCGCGGAACGTGATTCGTGAAAATAATCCCTGCAAGCAAAGAGCATACGAGTAATTATTTGTATTTGCGGCGAACGGTTACCGGTATGCAATTTCATTAACGCCTTTGACTGTGGACCATGAGCAACAGTATAGATCGAGGTACGATAAAATGTGTAGATCTATACTCTATACGCTATCTCTATATGTACGTACCTTGGAACGACCCTGAATATGTTTGCCGCCGTTGAGCTGAATCCAGGCGTCCCATCGATGCCTGTAGATCGTCAATTTATTCCATTTATTCAACAAAACAGTTTCGTCAGATTTGACGACTCCCACCCCGCTGCCGCAATCGAATCTGTAATATATTTGTACGTGTGGTATAATTTTTAAATGAAAACGAATACTGGCAGGTAATCTAGGTAAGCACGTGGTACTTAAATTTCTTGGTAGGTACTTAGTTTCATAAACTAAAGTTGATACCTACAGATAGCGTAGATATAGGTAGTCCAACTACCTACCTAAATTCGACGAATCCTTCGTACAGTACGACGGAAACGAAATCTCCGGCCAAATCGTCTCGTTCGCCGGTTAAAAATAAGATACCGTCCCAATTTTCGGGTCTGAATTCGATTTCCAATTGAATGTGTTTATACGCCGCTCTTAAAGCCGGAAACGCTAACCAACTTTGACCGGAAAACCGAGGTATTCTTATTTCCACATCTACAGGAAAAGGAAACGAAAAAAAAAAACCCCTATAAATACCTAGGTAAATACTGGTATACATACGAAACAGTCTAGGAAAAGTATTAAGTAGATATACATAGATATTGTTGTAGCAAAAAAAGTAGTCCATATTCCTAGTTAAACGATTCCAAGAAATACCTATTTTCACGAATAAATAATTTAAATGTTGCGGGAAACTGGGAAGAGAGTGACTGGGTAGAGGGCTGAAGCCGAAAAATTAACTCTATTTCTAAACTCAGGACCTATTATAATAAATAACGTAGCAAACAACAGCTGCACGTTTTCTTATCACTTTATTTTTTGGACTAAATTCGAGTCCCGAAGAGGAATTAGAGGGTGGAAATGGGGCAGTGATGTAACCAGGAGGATCTGGACCCTCCCTCCCCCACCAATGAGGTCAAGAATTTACGTGATAAAATGCCTTTTTCTCAGAGCATTAAAAGTCAAATTTTCTCAAAGCTTCGCTCAATTTTATAACACTTGTGCGACTCCATAAATGAAAAAGATTAAAATTTTGAATTTAGTGTTTTTATAGTAAAATGAAATTCAGTAGGAAGGGAGAAGGGGGCTGAACTTGAAATTTCTCAGTTGCCCCCCCCCATGAGAAATTTGTGACTACATCACTGGCCAGGGGTCAATATACGAATTACCAAAAACTAAGTTGGTGTTCGAACTCGTCGCGTCAAAAGCTAATTTAATATACGATTTTCCACTTCGTATATGCGTGTTTTTTAATGTATTTTGGGCAATTTTAAAGCACCGTGCCCCTTACAGGAGTCAAATCCTCGTCGCCAAAATTACCACGTTTAAATACTAATATGAGAACCTATTCGCAAGATATATGTATTAGCTTTTGTTCGAATTACATCCCTACACTTATTTTGGCAAACAACTGAAACATGAGCTTTTGCTGAAAAATTCAATTTTGAATTTTCGAAAATTTTCATCAATGATTCCGAAACTCTTTCGCATTTTTTTTCAAAGTAAAATATCAGATTGCGTATTTTCTAAAAATTTGGTTATAATTTGTCCTTGTACTGCAAAGAAAAGTTTCCGTTTGTTCGGCGAAATGACTGATATGTACCTATACTTTATACTTATTGCGTTTCAAAGGTCGTCAAAATGCATTTCTAAAACCGCAGTCGGTTTTATTTTATTTTATTTTTTTGCAACGTAATTTTCCAACCCCTGCGTACGTATGTGACGAGCAATCGATTTCATCGACGTTAATAAAATTGCCTAACCAGTTTGCCGTAAATATCATCTCATCGGTGTTAATAAAATTGCCTAATCAGTTTGCCGTAAATATCAAACGAAGCGCTTCCTATCGTTTAACATTCACTCGACGGGATTTTAATTTTTCGACTACTCCCAATCCTGTCAGATCATCAGATGTACGGTGACGCTGCATTCTTGAGGAACAATTCCTCATTGACGAATTGGAGGAAGGCGAATGGGTCGAGTTTTAAAAATACAAGTACAAGGTAGGTAGATACAGGTAGGTGAGTGCATAATGCAGTGGCGTCGTCAGAATCGAAAATGGGAGGGGCACAAAAGGGGCCGTGTGTTGGGCAACTTTTTTTGCTTTTTCAAAATGGAAAAGAGGGAGGGGAGGGGGAAGTGGGGACGGACTTTTTTCACCTGCTAAAAATGGGGAGGGGTAAAAAGGGAGCTTTCTTTTGCCCTTTTGTCTCAGATAAATCACAGAATTATAATTTTGTTCATGCCCAAGCGAAGCGTGAAAAAAATTGGATTTTTAATGCGCTAAAAAGACATTTTTTCATGTTTTAATGCTTTGAAAATCCTATCTAATGTAAGTGTAATGTAAATTTATAAATACAACATAAGTTTTTTTGCGGGGGCAGCGGGAGCCAAAAATTTTTCGGGGAGCCTGGCCACCCCAGCCCCCCCTGAAGACGCCTCTGGCATAATGTATTATTGCAAAAATTGGAAAATAGTCAACCACTAAAATTGTAAGCGCTTTACGAGTCTGTCAGTTACCGGTTAGATGTCTAGTCGTTGGTAACTGCCAACTAGCCAGGTATTCGTAAATTTTGAGACTTGGGACGTAGGCGAAGGCGAAGGCGAAGGTACAAGTAAAGGTGCAAACGAAACAAAGACATCGAACGCTACCCACGTGCAGCGAAAATTGAAAAGTTTCACCAGAAAGTGCGCGTTGCCTTAGTTACACGCACCGTGTAACTTTCAAACAAACCATGCAATAACCAAGTCGTCAAAAAATACTCGGCACGCGAGGCGTAAAATAACGACGGTCTGTCGCCTGTCGGCGTCCACGCTTGTAAAACAAATTAACGACGCGACGAATGGAAGAACGCGTGAAACTGAAATTTTACAGCTAAAGTACGAGTAATTCAGATACAACAAACTGCGCCCCTAACCGCTGACTGCCTAACGCCTACCTATCTACGTACTTACCTAACTACTACGTATTTTTTTATAAACACCGAATTCGTGAACCACAAACGGTGATTGATCAGTGCGATCATCGAAGAAGTGAGTACCTATAGGTGAGACGTGAGAGACACCGATTGCTTTATGCATTCGTTTCTTAGGGGCAGAGCACTAGCAGAGACCTGAATAGACGCAGATGTGTATAGAGATTCTACCGCTGCGGCTGTACGAATAGGAAGTACAAGTAAAGAACACCGATGGTCCGATACGGTTACAGTTGGTCGATAAAGGGAGGGGGATACGCCGTACGTACAAATAGGTTTTCTAGGTACAGTTCGATTGTTGGAATCGTGGAATCGTCATTTCATTTTACCATTTACCTGTTTGACAATTGGCGCCGGTCTTTCCCAAAATACACTGGCAACGCTGATTAGATTCGACGGAGGCGACGCCGGCGGCGTCGACGTCGGTAGCGTCCGAATCAGACGCTTGAACGATACAAGTACCAGCGCCGCAATTTTTAAGGCAAGTCGTCGAGTCGCTATAACGTAAATTTTGACTAGTTGACAATCTGGTGGCGTTGGTGGAGACTTGGCTTCCGCCACTGCTGCTGCTGCTGCTGGTGGTGGTGGTGGCGATGGTGGTCGGAGTGGCGGCTGACGATGCAGACGTAACGAACCGGACCGCTTCTACGATGGCGTTGCTGTCGACATCGCCAGTGGCTTCTTTATGAGTATCCAAAACGGCCGAAAATGAGGTATCTTTTTGATATATTATGTCCGCTCGGTCGTCTACTTGCGATATGTTGGCGTTATTTTTGAGGTTGAGGTTGACGCTAACGCTAACGCTGACGCTCGGCTCGCTTGTACCGTTCATTTCTGCAATAATAAGTATACAATTACACATACGGGTAGGTACGAATGAAAAATTGTATAAAATAGGTATATAGGTACTTAGGTAGGTATAGGTGAATAGGTATAACGTAATGGGTGACGAGCGAAACAACGTGACGTAAATTATCAACATTGGACAAAAATAGGTAAGGCAAATACATACGTAGACGTATGGTACTGAATAGGTACCTACACGAAGATGGAAGTTGATAACTTAAGTAATTAAACGAACTAGGAACTACGCGCAGTAGGTGTAGTTAAGTAGGAAAGTATCAAGTACTACCTAAGTAGCCGCAAACACGTCGCGTGGTTGTCGCTTAGGCTCGTAGTGTCACCTCGTCACCTCTTCACCTCGCAAGTCGCAACTCACAACTCGCTACAACTGTTTAATTAAACTTTCCAAGTGGCAGCTGGTGAGCTGGCTGCTGACTGCTGGCAGCCAAATTCGAACTATACCAACCTACCGCCTAATTGCCCAATCGCTACTTCGTCGGCTTATTTATGTACGTAGGTGGTAGGTACTTGGAATTAAAATTCAAGTAAATGTGCAACTGAGTATTCTCTATTAAAACATTCCGCGGTGGCGGTGGCGGTGGCAGTGACGTAGCCATGGCGAGGGTTTGGGGTCCGGACTCCGGACCCTTCCTACCCCACTCGAGACAAGAATTTTTTTCAAAATTATTGTTACGTGGAAAAAATGTATTTTTTGGGCATTAAAAATCGAAATTTTTCAGAGCTTCGTCCTCGCTTCACCCGGGCATGAACAAAATCACAATTATTACACGAGCTATTTGAGGCGACTAGTCGCCTTAAATAGCTCGTGTAAGGAGGGAGGCTCTCCCTCCGGGTGATTTTTCCGGAGCCGGAGGCACTTTTTTTTAAATTCCTGGAGCCGGAAGCGGAGTCGGAGGTACCAAATAAGACCCTCCCCTCTGGCTCCCTGCTCCAAAGGTCCCTACTTTGGATTTTTTTTGTGTCAATTGTTGTAGGTGGCGTGACGCGTTGTTAATACTTAATACGTATTAATAACACGTCACGCCACCGGCAGCAACGGACACAAAACAAATCAAGGATCCTGAGCGGAGCCGGAGGGAGAAGGGAGGAGCACCATCCTCCGGGAGATTTTTCCTGAGCCGGAGTTGGAACAGGAGGAACTATAATCAAAAATTTCGGAGCCGGAACCGGAGTCGGAGGCGGAGGCACCTAAATCAAAAAACTCGGAGCCGGAGCCGGAGGGACTAGACCCCCTCTCTCCGGATCCCTGGTTGTATCCTCCCAAAAAAAGCTCCCCACGCAACTGCTTGGATTTATTATCTTTTTTATTACCTATTTTGTTTTTAAGATCAAAGTAAGTGGCATGGAAGTTGTTTGTTCCAAAACCAAAACTGCATTTTTATCGAGTTTTTTCCCTAAATAATCAATGCAAATTGCATAACAACTTTACAACACCTGCGCAACTCCGAAATATTTACGAAAATGATTCAAATTTTGAATTTAGTGTTTTAATAGTAAACGGGAAGGGAACAATTTCTCAAAAAACTACGAAAGTTCTGACCCTCCTCCCCCACCCTGAGAAATTCTCGGCGCGCCGGTGGCTGAGTGCCGTACCGTATTGCACCGCACCGACCCCGGCGACACGGCATGCGGCATCGTGCCTGGGGTGGGTTACTCGATGTCGTTTCCTTTTTCGTCACTCGTAACTCGTTATCGCGGTTTCATTAAGATTTTAGACCGCGGTGATTTCTAATTCTAATTGCGCCAGGATTTGAAAAAGTGAAGAACCTCCCGAAAGTGGAGGCTGTTCTGAGCTCCGTGTTTTTGAGCGTAGATGAAGTCGGAGGTGGAAACGAATGAAAAATGCAATCCAAGTTCGGTGGCGGGGGGGGGGAGGTAGTTGAGGTATGGCGGTTGAATTCCGCCGGTGAAGCCTTAAGAAAACTCCTTCGGGCTCCGAATACAAAGAAACGTAAAACAAACACCGCACCGCGACTGTACACAAATCTATCGAGTCGAGTACCAATGTACCATACCATAGTTGTTGGCATTTCAGTTCGATAATGAGGCAATTCAATTGCGAAGTAGCGATTTTGATTTCAATTTACGAGATTGTTCGCCCTTTATCATAATTTTAACATCGTTTTATTACGTCGCGTCGGTCGTAAATTGTAGGTACCTAAAGCTGCTCCGGAGGCAATCCTAGACCCGAAAAGGTGACTGCGGGAGTCGCAGTCTGAATTGTAATACATGCAGCAGTCAGGGGTGGGGTGTTTACTCCTCTTTTTTTACATTCTACGACCCTGGTAATTGCAATTACTCGCCGTCTACAAAGACAATAGATACCTATAGGTACGCAGCTACGCACGTAGATACATATACCTACGAGTAAATGTCGAGTTTATATGTTTGGTTGGTTGGTTGGTTGAACAATTCAGTAGGTTGGTATAGTTTATAGAGTATAGAGTATAAAAATAACCACTTGAGTCGACTCGTATCAGTTTTTATCAGGGAGAAGGCAAAGACAAGCCGCCGGTAAGGCGGAAAGCGTACAGGTAAGTACAGCAGAGGTAGAGGTAGAGGTAGAGATACATACGTAAGCAGCTGTATCCGTTGGTGTGAAGAACGAATCCGTCCTTGCAGTCGCATTCGAACATACCGTCGTGCAGTTCGTAGCAGACGTGTTCGCACGGGCTGTCGTGATCGCATCGCCCTGAAAGAAATTCAAAAAGGTATTTGAGTTACGTACGAGTATGACTATGACTATGACTATACAAGTACTTGAGTTTCCGTATGGGTAATGGGTATGCTACAGGTTACTTACCCACACTACAGGTACATCTATTTATCTACTCTCACCCCTACCCCTCCCCCTCCCCCTCCCCCTACCTACTGCAAGAATTACCTCGCTCGCTGCACCTCTACGCTCGTAGGCTGTAAGGCTGTAATCACCTACTAATAGCCACCTAAATACAGTATGAACCATAGGATGGCGGTACAGCATACGAGTAGACATTAGTCATTACCTATCGGCGCAGAGAGACAAGATGAGGCGAGGCACGGTCGGTGTGGCGTCGCGTCACACAGTGTGCCAAATGCACAAACTAGGGTGAAATGGCTCGATTACTCAAAATCGCCAATCGGGTTGGAAAAAAGTGCATCGTGGAATAATACCTTGAAGTGTCTACTTTCACGCTGTTTTTTCAGAATTCGCATTTTTTTGAGTATTTTCGAAATACTCACCCTCGAGTGAGGGGGTGAAAAATTGAGATTTTTGAAGTTCGCGGAATAAAGGCGATATGGGTGTCGAAATGTAGGTTCTGAGGAGCGCTGATTCCGATTCCGGAACTCGTTTGACCCCAAAACCAAAATTGAGCCCCCGAGGGGGGGGAGGGGGTCCAAAATTTTGAAAAATACGATACGGGTGTCGAAATATAGGTTTTTGGGGGCGCTGAATCTTATTCCGGCATTCATTTAACCCAAAAACCAAAATTAAGCCTCCTAGGGGGGGAGAGAGTCTCAAAATTTGAAAAATACAATATGGGTATCAAAATGTAGGGTTTCCAGACCGCTGGATCCTATTCCGGCACTATTTTACCCAGATCCCAAAATCGAGTCCCTCAGGGGGGGAGATAGGGGCCCAAAATTTCAAAAAATACGATTATACGATATCAGTATCAACATGCATGGTTTCAGGGGCACTGATTCTCATTCCAGTACTCATTTGACCCAAATACCAAAATTGAGCCCCCTAGGGGTAGAGAGGGGCCTAAAATTTTGAAAAATACAACATGGGTATCAAAATGTAGGTTTTTGGGAGCTCCGATACATTCCAGTAACTCTTAATTTAAAAAAAAGACTTTGCCCTCTATAAGGGTAGCATCATCCAAAATTCTGAATATTACAGATGGTATTCAAAATGAAAGTTTTTTATGAGTGCTAATTTTCATTTTAAAAATAATATAAAAATTGAATCGCATATATACCAACTAAATTTACGTTATAAGAAAACTTCACTGATGATTTCAAGGTTGAAAAATTCGTCATCCGATTTTTCAGCTTGTCATCTCCATCGCAAACAAGAATTCTCACCTCCCTCGGTAGTTATTTCAACTTTAAAATCAGTGAAGTTTTCTTATAACGTAAATATAGTTGGTATATATGCGATTCAAATTTTATAAGATTCAGCGCCCCCAAAAACCTATATTTCGACATCCATATCGTATTTTTCAAAATTTTGGACCACCTTTCCCCCCCCTAGGGGGCTCAATTTTGGTTTTGGGGTCAAACGAGTTCCGGAATCGGATCGGAATCAGCGCTCCTCAGAACCTACATTTCGACACCCATATCGCCTTTATTTCGCGAACTTCAAAAATCTCAATTTTTCACCCCCTCACTCGACGGTGAGTATTTCGAAAATACTCAAAAAAATGCAAATTCTGAAAAAACAGCGTGAAAGTAGACACTTGAAGGTATTATTCCACGGTGCACTTTTTTCCAACCCGATTGTCGATTTTGAGTAATGGAGCCATTTCAGCCTAGCTTGTGCATTTGGCACACTGTGCGTCACCCCTTGAACGATGTGAAAGTAGCAAATTAATACTCGAGTAATTATTAGATACGATAACGAATAAAGGTTTACTTATTACCCAGTTTTAGGAAAGTACGAAGTAGGTACATAGGTACAGTTTACGAGTGTCGATAAGTAGGAAGTAGGTAACTAGCTCCGACTGTAGGTCGGTACCTAATTAGTTTTAATACCATATACAAAGATAGCTGGGTATCTCGTATTCGCGATCGCAGTCGCACGCCAACCAAGTCAAAATACGTAAAAATCTAAAATCTAAAAGCGGCGCGGCGCGGCGCAGTGTGCCGAAGTGCCGAGTATCGAATGCGTAGGTCTAGGTACTGCGCGCTTACAAACAAACCGTCATCGCACCGTTACATAAACGCTGGCGTGGCGTTACGTTAAGTTGCAAACGGATCAATATGAATGCGGCGCGGCGCGGCGCGGCGAGGCCAACAAACTATAAGGCCGATCGCCTTTGCATAGCGGTTAGTGGATACCGACACCGACACCGACAGCAACATCGATAGTCCGACAGGTTAAAAAAATTTTACTCGAAATTCGAAAACTCGTATCTTTGTCATACTCATAGGCATAGTCATAGGTGTAGGTTGCTTATTGGTACCTTTTACAAAGCTGGAGTTACTACTTAATGCGAAATCCAAATGTACTGTTCCCATCATATATTCCCAATATCCGTTAGATAGGTGCGTAAATTCATCCCCAAGTGTACTTTTTTCACATCCTGGCGTGCAAAAATCATCGCCGAATTATCAACGAATTTCCGTCGAATTGTTGCAGATTTTCTTCGCCGAATGATCGCCGCGCCGCGCCGCGCCGGCTTTTGCACGCCAGAATCCAAAACCAACCGTGAAACGTGAAAGATACAATGTGGTGGCGTCGCGTCAAAAACTTTGTACTCCTGAGCACTATACTGCAGGTATCACAACGAAGGTACCTAGTCTGCTCAAGAAACGAATGCGGAAGTTGTTGCGGTTTTTTGTTAACCAAAAGCAAGCCATACGAGATACGACTAAAGGCGAATTGAGAGCTGACTACCGGCCATCTTAACCTCTTTTTTCCACCCCTCGTAAATGTTGCCACTTGAGAAGGAAGCAATTCTTACAGCCACCCACATAATTAAATAAATAGCTTCGCGCGTAATCTAATCAGTAGGTAGCAGATAGGTAGCTAGGAACTCGTACCTAGTATCTGGTAGGTAGTAGGTACTGCTGGAGTAGGTACCTAATTAATTGGATAGAAGTCAATTTCTTCGTAGATGCAGGTAACTTTACCACTCTCTTAATTTGAATCGGTCAAACGCTGAAGATTGACTGATTAAAATTTCAAATAGACGGAATCGAGTCACTGATTGGCAGTGAAATCCCACTGATTCCACTGTCAATCAGTGTATCAGTGAAAAATTACTCATTAAATTCGTGAATTTTCATCTTTGAATCGGTGATTTTTTCCTAATCTACTGAAATGAATTAGTAAACATTTTAATTTGGTACCTACCTAATTAATTACCCACTGTTTCAATCAGTAAAATAAAATTTTAACCGATTCATTTCAGTAGTTAAGAAAAAATTACTGATTCAAAAATGAAAATTCACAAATTGAATCAGTAAATTTTTCACTGATTTCTACAGTGACTCAATTTAGACTGATTCGAATCA
Organism: Pseudococcus viburni; assembly: GCA_033439095.1. Lineage (NCBI taxonomy): Eukaryota > Metazoa > Arthropoda > Insecta > Hemiptera > Pseudococcidae > Pseudococcus > Pseudococcus viburni. The sequence goes on along the minus strand of JAVBJF010000327.1, from coordinate 139,002 downwards.
AGAGAGCGCCGAGTTTCTGCCCCACGTGATCGCAAACACTACGATATCGAGGAATATTTAGATTTAGATTTAGATTTAGATACGATTAGGTACAAAGTACAAACTACTCGGGACGCGGATTTTTTTTCCTACCGTTATAGCATTCACGCTCATGTCCAAGTTTTCATTCTCCAACAAATGAAAAAAAACGAAGAAAAAACTAATAAAGGAAAAGAGACTAGAGGAGTGAAAAAAAAAAGAAAGAGAAACGGCCGAAGAAAATCAATATGCAGGCGTTTATGCGAATGTGTACGAGCTACGGGTGTAAGTAGGTACGTTTGTAAGGTATTAGTAATGGTGAAAGCAATAACCGCCACGCCGCATCGCTCTCCAACAATTTCGTGTCGCGTTAATTTTCACATTTCCCCGTTTTTTCTTTTTCTTTTTTTTTTTGTCGCCTTCGGTTGCGACCGACGCCACGCCACGCCGCGTCTTATACTACAATAGCCTTCTTTAAAGCTCGCGTTTAATCGCGTGCTGATGCGAACTTGAAGAATACCTGAGAGATGTGTCGCGACAGTACCTAAACATACCTACTTCATTTGACTTGAAATGAAAGACGAATTTTGAAGGAGAAAAAATCGGCGCTAGCGTCGTAAGTAAATAAAAATCGCCTCTTTTTCGTGGTTTAGGAAACGCAAACAGATAGGGATGGCGGAGAAGGCCATTAGCATCATTAGACCAATACGATACGATGCAGTCCTGTAGATAGGTAGTAGGTACCTACCTACGTAGACTTATGTACAATGCGCGCATTTCAACTACGACGAGTACAAGTAGATTAGAGTAGCGCGAGTACGAGTACGAGTACGAGTACCCGCGAAATTAAGTCAACGACAACTTCAACGTGACGAAAAAATACCCGGTAAAGTGGAAAGCTGTTAAAAAGAAATTAACGTGCAAACGACAAGCGCCTCTCTCGAGGCGAAATTAATTTTCTCATTAGACGCGTTTCAATTACCTAATACCTACACCCAGATACCCAGTTACCTAATACCTACCCTGCGTCTACGAATTTACCCATTAACTACCTACCTACTTATAAGTTTAAAGTACCAAGTAGGTCCGGGGTACCGGGTGCTCGATTAATTCTTGCTCCACCCCCCCCCCCGATACTTCTTATGTCAAAAATCGTAAGTTGGCAATACTTCGTTCAATTAAACAAATCGAACCAAGTATTGCCAACTTACGATGTTTGACATAAAAACTGTCGAGGGGGGGGGGAGCTAGAATTAATTGAGCACCCGGTACACTGGTATTTTAATGTGATTGAGCGATTGAGCCTTTTGAGAACAGTGGTTCAGTGGATAAATAAGAACACAGGTACCTAATTGAGAACATCTCAAAAAAAATCCCTGCAAAATTCTGGGTCGAAAGTTTTAATTTTTCTTACTTTCTTATCTTATGTAGTTAGTAGCTACATTCGAGATTAAGTAATGAAATGAAACTTTTCAGGTTGGAATTTTCATGGTTGTTTTTAAATTGACCTTATGTGGTAGTAATACGAATACATATTGCATTCGTAGGTAGGTACTTGAACAAGTAAATAAGCGGAGCTCCAGACAGAGGCGTCGGAAGCTATTTTTTGGGAGGGTGCAAAGTGACTACAAGGACAGAATATTAGAAGGATTTTCTAAGCAGGAAGCAAAGAGAAGCGTTCTTTCGCTCTGTCGCCTCAAATAGGGTACCTAATTCATATAATTGTGATGTTTTTCATGTCCGAGCGAAACAAGGGCGAAGCTTCAAATTTTTTTTTGTATTTTAATGCTTTAAAAATCCCTGTCCGATCTAATTCGGGGGGGAGGTACCTTGCCCGCCAAAATGGAGGGGGCACAATGCAACCGTTGTACCCCATTTTCGGATGCCACTGGCTGCAGATGAGACAGCCACCCACCATGGTATTGAGCAAAGTAGGTATGCCTGTGATCACCTAGCTAAGTGGTTGTAGATGTTTAAGCGTGACACGATTACGTAGGCGTAGGCAGCTAGGCAGTGGACGCGGGCAGAAAACGATTTATGTATTTTTTTCTCGAGTGAAACAAGCTAAAGGTATCTGTATCGCGACATCGCATCAAGAAATTTTCGTCTATTTTCACGCGTATACGGTCGGTATACCCTACTTAATAGGTACCTATAGCTATAGCTAGCTATTTACTTACATACGCGATTAAAAAACCATGCAGCTTTATACTGATCGGTAGCGGAATAGATTGTAGTAGGTGGGTTCCTACATAAGTTCAGCACCTACCAGATATGTAGATCGGTGACTGGCTAGCTGACTGACTGATTGCTACTGTAGTACTGTAGTCAAGTTTCTAACAAATACACGTCAGGTGCAGCTGCGGATTGTGGTAGAGAGGGGTGAAGGGATGAGGTAGAAAATCAGAACGTGCGAGGTAATTATAATACCTATTATGGATAAAGTAACGTACTTTCTAACAATTTTGGATCGAATACCGGTGGGGGGGGGGGGGGTTACCATATAGCATAGGTAGACGTACATAGATGTATAGAAGTACCTAGATGGTCTACGTAGGTAAAACGTCTGTCACTTACCCTGGAAAGCGGCTTCGAACTGCGTATTCTCCACCGTCTGCGAGTCTTTCGAACAACATACCAACGAAATGAAACAAAATATGCACAGCATCCGAGCCCCGACATACATTTTAGGAAACGTTATCACGGTGCTGATATGTATGACATGAAGAGATAGCTTCTAGCTAGGTGGTGGTGGTGGCGGTGGCGACACCTTCGGCTAGATGAATATTACATTTTTTTTCTTTGTTTTTTTCAAGTAATTTTTTTTGCGGCGATTTTTCTCAAAACACTGATCGCCATCGCGCGATCGTCTTTGTTTTCGCTTTTACACCGTCTACCTGGGCACAGGCACAGGCACAGGTACGGGCACGGGCATTGTGCGGTTGTTGAATGCCGCGCGGTGTCGCGATGAAGGATTTCGCTTCGGTCTCCGGGTAAATTTGGATGCCTATTCTTGGGGTTCGTCGTTTCGCTTCTCGGCTTCGGCTTCGGCTTCGGCGTCGATGTCAACGTGTTTATTTTGCCTGGCGAATCGACGAACGTAGGTAGGTAATCGAAAAAAATAAAACGTACGTTTACCCAATTTTATTTTGGAAACGCGACCAGCCAACTTTAACCATTTATTCGAATACGCGCCGCGCCGCGCGACACTACACAAACACAACCACAACCACCTAACCGCGGCTAGGTACGTAAACTAAACTAAACTAAACGCTATCGAGTTTCGCGTATACACACGTAAAACGGCGCGGCGCGGTGCGGCGTGCCACCATTGACCACCGAAAAACGGCGGCGACGCGAATATCTAACAACATCTGACACGTACCATCACCGTACCATATACCTACGTATCGTATGAGTACCTCGGTAGCTAGTTAGATAGAAGTACGTCTGAAGGCTGCGTAAATAACGCGATCAGCAAAAAAAAAAGAAGTGAAAAACGAAAAAAGACGAAAAAAGAGAAATTAAACGAAGACGACCAGGCGAGTATAAAAATAAAACTAAAACAGGGTAAATTATGGGTACCTAGGTCTGGATACAGCTTTGTAGGGTCTGCTTGGAACACAAATTTTAACGAACGAACGAACAAACAAACAAAGAAAAGAACGAGGGTAATTTTTAAAAAGCGAAAGCGCGTTCGAAAGTGAGAACGACGAACCGAACCGAAGCGATGCACGTTGGAAAAGCGGGCGGACGGCTGGCGGGATAGCGGGATGGCGGGGTCGCGGCGTGGCTGTGGCAACGGCGCGAATTCGATTAGGTCGTACAGACTGCAGCCGCGCATCGCCGTACTTGCCTTTGCCTTCAGTGCTTCGTACGCGGACGCGGACGCGGTACGCACGCAGCCACCGAAAGGCTTTCTAGAAATATCGAATATCGAACACCCAGCACCCAGCACCCTGCAGGCCTGCACCGTCTACGACTCGACGTTTACGTTTACGCTTACGTAACTCGTAACCATGTGTAGGCTAAGTATCTTACTTTATACCTATGTAGGACTTGTAGGTAGGTACCGGTACGTACGAAAAAAATTTTCGTGTCAGCGAATTACGTTGGTAACATTGCAGCGCAGAGAAAACTAGGTAAGTAGGTACCTGAATATCGCCAGATCGATGTTACCAACTCGTATGTTTTCACCGTGAAAATACCTTAGTACGTGTGTCTACGTAGACCAATCTCGTACGAGTATGGCGGCGGCGGGGGGAGCACAGTTGCGGTCAGTATGTATGGCGTATGGCCGCAACGCAACGGTATCCTACCTAACTCGACAGATGTCTGCAAACAGCCAAACACGATGGGCAATAAATACGAAGAGCTGGGTAGTGCTGGTAGATACTGCTTGGGGCTTCGGTGTTGGTAGATAGGTAAATATGGAGTATGGAAGCCATCGTGGAACGGTCCATGCCGCGTTCGCGTACCGATTCATCGGGCGTGAAGTGAGGTCAAGTCCAGAGTACCTGAGTACCAGAGTACGTTGTCTCGCATCATCTGCCAGTGCCATCATCTGCGAAGGTGCCATATCACTGGGTGACCGAGCGAATCGGATATGAAAATCGGCGGCAAATATCTACATTCATACGAGATAGGTTCTAGATAGTATACGTACCTAGCTACCTACGTACCTACGTAACAGCAAGATTACGTGATTACCTAATCATAAGCGCACCCAGAAATTATTTAAAGAAAGGGCTGAGAATTTGAAAAAAATAGGGAGAGGGGGGCAAATTTCAATTTAAAAAAATGAGTAACTTGGGCGCGGCGCGGCGTAGTCAGAGTATTTTCAGGAGGTTAATAATACATAAACAGATTTTAGCAAAGAAAAACTGCGTAATTTTTTTGAACGAACAATCAATACACCCCTTAAATCTGAATTAGTGAAATTTTCCTTTTTGAATCAGTGAAATGAATTTTAACTGAAAATAAGTTATTTTTCACTTACCGGTTTGCAAAAAAACAGACAAATGGGCAGAAAATAGCACAAATTCTCACCTGTCTGCTCTTTTGGACCCCCGTTGCGCGATGAACGACCTTTTTTGATTACCTGTTGCTCGTTAAACGACTCTTTTTCACCCCCCCCCCCCCCCCGTTGCGCATCGGATGATCAAAAAGGTACAGAAAGGAGCAGACAAGAGCAGAAAAAAGCAGGGAAACGAGCAGAAATTTTCAGCAGAAAGGAGCAGAATTTGTTTGCTTTATTTGCATACCGGGGATCTTTCAGTCGAGTCAAAATTATTAATTTTTTCTGACAAATTGGGAATCGATCAAGAAATCGGTGATTTTTGGCTAAAAGATCGGTAAAAAATCATTAATTTTCAATGCAAATAATTTTACTGATTCTCCTGATTCAGATTTGAAGAGTGTTACTATTTATGTTTATTCGAGAAATCGAAGGCGAATTGGCGATTTTTTTTGTTGAAAAATCATGTTTGAAGAGTAAAAAAAAATTTACTTTTTTCACACGTTTGTGTTAAAAAATCTCCTTTTCGAGCTTAAACGGGGAGTGAGCTTATCAAGTTGAATAGTCGTAGCATGTGAAGTCATTTAAAATTTCCTAGGGGTGGCTGAGCCTAAGGGAGGCTATAGCCTCCCTAGCCCCAGGGTGCACCACTGTACGCTATTTACGTACGACGCCGACGTGCAAGTCTAAAGCAACTAGGTTCTGCTGGAACAGTGGCTGGGGGGCTGGGTGAATACATTATTTTTGAATAACAATTGATACCGAACGCAATTTCTGCGATTACGTCTCAACAATCTTCCTGATTCCTATCGACACCGGGTCACCGGGTGCTGCATTCCGTCCACGTGAATCAGAATAGGCAGCTAGGGCACAGATGTAGATAAAGCAGTGATCGGGTACGTGCAAATTCGTACATCGTACATTGTATTTCAATTTCAGGCGATGGCAACATAATACGGAGCGGCCCCGCGAACGCGATAAGAATGGAAAAATTATCTCAAGTACGCGTGCGTGCGTACGTAGGTTCAGATACTTCTATCAATCGGCATTCATTATACCTACTTATTCTGTCAGATGATCGTCACCGTAGGTAACCTATTTAACTGCGAAAGATACCTAATGATATACGGGTACGCTTCGGCATGGCGTACGTGATATAGCATACAGTTTACCAATTCTCCAATTCTAAATTTACAACGCTCATCGCCTACTCGTACCTAGTATAGGTACTAAGCGAGAGAGTCTGGCGACTGCGACGAAGAGAAACGTGATTTGTAATAATGGGCGATGAAAAAGACGGTACGCCGCGCCGCGCCGAGTTGCTAGAGTAGGTGTAGGTATACGTACACGTACACGTACATGTATACGAATGAGAAAACACGAACGATCATAAGTACCGGTAACGATTAATTGCGAACAAGTAGGTAAGCCTATTTTGCACAGACACGACACGGTGCGATGCTGACGCAAGTTGAACAGCGAGGCGACGGCGACTACTGATAAGCGACTTGACGATACTGCAACCCGCGGTTTACGATTTACGTAGGCGTATAATAATTAGTCTTCGGTACGTCTACGTGCGAGTAGGTAAGTTTGATCGTCGCGTGTATTTGTTCGACGAAAGCGATCGTTGTTCGTTGGTAGCTGGTCGTTGGTAGATGATAGGTAGAGGTATCAGCGAGTGATCGAGCAGGAAACTGAAAATACTTGGTTATAGTTTTGAATCTGAATCTGGTTTATATTCGATTCGGGATACGCTAAGACTAAAAGTGAAAGACTGCGAAGCGTGGATTTACTACATATATAGGTACATACCTATTACCTACCTACGTCTAGTTAATGTCAGAAATTCGGTGAACTCGTCGACATGGAGAAATTGGAAGACAACGATTTCGAATTATCGGACATGCGTTCGAGAACAGACGAAAAGGAAGCAGAAGCAGAAGCAGAAGCAGAATCAGAAGCCGAGGTCGAGGTCGAAGCAGAAATTGAAGACGACGACGATATAGTAATAACTGGAATATCGGGAGTTTTTCCTGGTAGTCGCAATCTCGAAGAATTGGAACGTAATCTGAGGCTTAAACTTAATTTGATTTCTGGTAAGTACCTACGGTAACTGCGTGCAAATGTGTGCCCAACTGCTTACTAGGTACCTACATAAAAAATACTAGTAGGTAATTAGGTATCCGTTGGACGGTGAATACCAACGTATGCCTAGTACCTATTTCGGCTACTTGCCGTGAAACGGAGGTACCTAGCTACCTACCCGGCTGCTGCCGACTTATCTTTCTCGCTCGTTAGATAGTTAGATACGTCCGTTGTCCGTTACTTCTCAAGATTAGTACTCGCGCCACGTCGGTATAAGCCGCTAAGCTAACAGTTTTCGTTTTGAATTGCAAGTTGCGGCGGGAGCGAAACATTCGTCGTTAGGTATCGGAAAAATACCAAATATTGAGAAATTCGACGCTTCTTATTTCGGGCTGAAGTCCGATTTGGCAGATACCATGGATCCGATGGGACGTTTGCTGCTGGAAAAAACATACGAAACCATCGTCGATTCGGGTACGACGACTTACTTGTGTACCTACCTACCTACCTACCTATCTATCTATCTATTCGTGTTATATCTGCCTGTATAGACCTAGATACCTACTCGGACCACCTAAATATTACCTATACCTATATACATGCCTAAGTATGTATCTAACTATACCTACCTCGTATAAAAGATGCTTACGCGGTTTGCCACGTACCTATTTTAGGTTACAATCCGCACAGTTTTCGAGAGACCAACGTCGGCGTGTTTGTTGGATTATACCTGAGCGAGACGGAGGCGGCGTTTTTCGGCGGCGGCTCACCAGACGGATTAACCGTCACTGGCATAGGTCGATGTTTCTTGGCCAACAGAATATCGTATTGTTTCGGTTTTCACGGTAAATACGGGCGCACGAGCGTCTACGTTATCGCTCTCTACTCGTATACCTACTGTAGACCTTCCTATATCCGTGTTGGTGTTGTACTTTACGAACAAAGTACCACTACACGCTAGGTAGGCAGTTGATATGTACATACTACATGTATAGAGGTAGTGAGGTACCGTTAAATTGTTGCAGGACCCAGTCTATGCGTAGACACAGCGTGTTCATCCAGCATGCTCGCTTTACATTTGGCTCGTCAAGCTATTAGAAATGGCGACTGCGATTCGGCTATCGTCGGTGGTTGCAACCTATGCTTGAACAACGGATTCACATTGCACCTTCAGAGACTGGGCGTCGTCAGCATGGAAGGAGTAGCCCGAGTTCTGGACGAAGCCGGTAAGAACAATACGCAAGAATATAGATAAATTTACGGTATACGGTATCCTGTATCCAGTAGGTACCATACGTACCATACGTAATTCTACAAGAAACTGTACTTACCTAGGTACCTACTCGACTAATACAGCGAGAATAGGTCTCGGGTCTCGCACACAGTGTCTCAATATCGCTATAAGGGGTGGGGCATCATTTTCTGTCTAGTTTTTTTTTTGCTTTCTTCAACTCTGAACCTGGTTCTGTGCCTGTATCCTTTGATACGATTGTAAAATAATAATACTTAACAATAATAATAATGTAGGTAACTTCTTCGACTGAAATAATTGCAACAATTCTCTGGCAGCCAGCAGCGCTACCCAGAGCGGTACCTACATATAGTACATACGTACCTGCTTATTGGCGCCGTTTAGTAATCTTTTTGCATTTTGCACTACACGCAGGAAACGGCTATTGTCGTTCGGAAACCGTTTGCACGATATTTCTGCAAAAAAGAAAACACGCCAGACGTATTTACGCGACATTAATTCATACGAAAGTGAACTGCGACGGCTACAAGGCCGAAGGTATAACCTATCCGTCGTTCGTAATGCAAAGGCAGCTGCTAAGCGATTTTTATCGCGAATGTAACGTGCCGCCGTGCACCGTCGACTGGGTCGAGCTTCACGCTACCGGCACTCGAGTACGTACCCCCTCCCCTCCCCCTCACCATACGTAGGTCGATACGTATACGTAAGTACATTGGTCAGAACTCACTGTAATCGTTCGCCGCAGGCAGGTGACCGGGAAGAAATCAAATCGGTTTCGGTGTTTTGCGAGAATCGCGCTTCCGCATTGAAAGTCGGCTCCATCAGATCGAATATGGGACACGCCGAAGCCGCGTCTACCATGTGCTCCATCGCCAAGGTGATTATAGCGATGAGAAGCGGTCTTATTCCGCCCAATATTAATTATACGACTCCTCGGAACGACATCGACGCCCTGCACAACGGTTTAGTTCAAGTAAGTACCTAGTAGGTCTAGATATAGTCGGCCGGCGTCGACGCGACGAGTAGATTTTTTTATTGGTAGGTACTTACATCTTCATGTTTGTGTTTGCTCTGTCGCGTCGCAGGTGATTACAGAAAATACGCCTTGCAAGAAAGGCGGTCTGGTTGGTATCAACAGTTTTGGCTTGGGCGGCGCCAACGGTCACGCTTTGTTGAAATCATTCGAAAAATCCAAATCACAGCGGGACTCGCCACCGCCGCCGTCGCGAGAAAATGGACTGCCGATCGTTGTGGCGATTTCCGGCCGTACCCGCGAAGCCGTTGACGTAATTCTTACCGAGGTGAGACTACTGCAGATAACGCGTAACAGCGAATATTTTCTCTAACACCACCAAGTAGGTATCTACGTTCAACCATCCGAGCTAATTACAAATAAAAGTATCTACCTACGTAGTATGTACCTATATGTACCACACAAAAGACTCGCGACAACTCCGAGCGGAAATTTGGCAAGTTTTGAAGAATTTTGATCAGAAAAGATAGGTTGAATGTTTGTACACGAATTTTACGTGTGCAATACCGTATTGCCAACATACATCTATGTACCAGATAGATATACCTATTACCTACTCGGTGGTTTGCATCCAGCTCCCAGGTTGGCACGTGTGGGTGACTGGGTGTGGTTAAACGTAATAAGTAATAAGTAACAAGTAACCTGATTTTTGCAGCTCGAAAGAAATGCAATCGACGATGAATTTGTTAGCTTGTTACACGAAATACACAGTCGAGATATCGTTCAACATCTGTATAGAGGAGTTGTAATTCTGCGCCAGGAGCCAATGGCAATGGCAATGGCAACGCCAACGGCGGCAGGGAGTTCACTATTCAAAGAAATCGCGGTAAAGTAGCTATATTACCAATTTAAAAATTTGCAAGTACCTACTACCTACCTAATGAATAAATTAGCTAACGAAAACGAAAATGAAAATGAAAACGAAAAAATAAACAACGTTCACCTGTTTGTGGATGTTTATGCGCGCGTACAGCGGTGCCCGATTAGACAGCGTCCCCTATGGCTGGTATTCTCCGGAGTCGGCTGCCAATGGGCCGGAATGGGTAGGCAGTTGATGCGGTTGCCAATTTTTGCCGAATCGGTAGCGCAATGCGATCGTATTTTACGACCTTTCGACGTCGACTTGATTCGAATTGTAAGCGACGGCGACGATCCTAAACTGCTGCAGAACGTTGTCAACTGTTTCGTCGGCATTACTGCCGTACAAGTACGTCTACGCCTGCGCTATATACATTATATTATATTCACATTTACCTACTTACATCTCTCGAATCTTCGCCCGAATACTTATCTACCTAGGTACTTTAATTTACGGTAGACGTGCGTACATGATTACTTAGATATAAGTACGAGTACATACCTGTAGGTACCTACATTACCGTGAATTCTACCCAAGACTAAATGTATTTCACATTTATACCTATTTCGATTCGCTCGTCAGATAGCATTCGTGGACGTTTTGCGAGCACTGAACGTACCAGTTGCCGGAATGATCGGACATTCTGCGGGAGAAATAGCTTGCGCATACGCCGACAACTGTTTAACCAAAGAACAAACCATTTTATGCGCATATTACAGAGGCCTGTCGTGTGCGGAAACCCGGCTGCTGAATGGATCAATGGCCGCCATAGGTAACTCGTCGATACATTTTTCACGCGATACCTATTATAGAAATTCGTAAAAACGCGAGAATTATACATAGCTTTTTTTTTACAACACATGCGTATAATCAGTCGCGAACTCGTGATCGAGTGGGTTTATTCGTACGTATTGTTAGGTTACAGGTATCATGTCGTGCGTCGCGTCGCGTCGTGCACCGCATCGTATCTCGTACTTACTTACTTATGTAAGAAATCTACTTACGTAAGTATGCCTGAGTGAGTTTCTCGACAAATGGCGAAATATGAAATGAAACACAACACGACGCGACGCGACGTATCATAGCCTTCATAAATATATCTAAATTACGTACGGTACCTACCGTAGATACCTGCATACCTACTTACATATTGAGGTGGACACGATTTCAACCCGGTTTTATTGAAATGTCACGCAGGCCTCGGTTACGACGAATTGAAAAATAAATTACCGGACGACGTCGACATCGCTTGTCGAAATAGTATTTCTAATTGCACTATTTCTGGTCCCGCCGAAACGATAAACAACGTTATCGATAAATTTCAAGACGAGAAAATATTCGCACGGCGAGTAGAAAGTTCGAATATCGCCTTCCACAGTCGCTATGTGGTACAAGTTGCACCTAAACTCGTGCAATATTTACAAAAAGTAAGTTTGCAATCGACATACTTACACACCGCATACCGCATACCACATACCACATACCATCTATCTATCTACACCTAAGAATCCGAATTCGGCGCGGCGCAGCACTGCGAGTTTGTAACAACGCGCGAAATACCGTATCTGGAAGGCTGAATTAAAACATTTGGGATATTCGATATTAGGTATCGGAAACTCTGCAACAGAACACACAAGTACATCTAGCTAGGTATAGTACCTACAGTGATCCTGCATTGTAGAAACTACCCTTTGGTGTCTAAAATTCGTTTTTCAGTTGAAGTTCCTCTTGATTCCACTTGTTCTGAAAGGCCAAAAATCAGTGACAACTCGGAAAACCAACTATTGACACTCAACGGAGGTTTCTGTATCTAGGTTCACATATACATAGCTCTACCTACCTACCTACCTACCTACATACATACATACATACATAATACACAATACACGTACACAAGTAGAGTAGATCATCGAAGATCACACACCTCCATAGGTATTATTGCACCAGCTGTACCATATGGTATACTTTTTCGCAGGTGATACCGAAACCTAAAATAAGATCGGATAAATGGATTAGTACGTCCGTTTCAGCAACTTGTACTTCGGAGAAAGAAAATGACGAGATGAAATATTGTTCGGCGACCTACATGACAAAAAATGTTCTGAACCCGGTACTTTTTGAAGAGGCTGCGAGAAAGATAGAGGAAAATGCGATTGTAATCGAGGTATCGCCGCATTCGTTATTGCGAACCATATTGAAACAAACGTGCGGACCCGAGCTCACTTACGTCGCTCTGGGTACCAAACAGTGCCAGGATAGCGTACGATACTTTCTTCAAGCAATCGCCAAGTAAGTGTAGGTACTAGAGGTATAGATTTAGATATACAGAATGGACGCATCACGCATCTGCGTACCTAGGCACCTATGTACTCGTACTATCTATATAGTTATATAGCGTAGGTATTCTATGTACCTATATGAATGCGATACTGATATCTACGCGGATTATACGCAGATTATACTTGTTGGGCGAAACGTTGAAATTTCACAACTTGTATCCGTTGGTAAATTATCCAGTTAGCAAGGAAACACGTATGATCGCGCCGCTAGTCAAATGGCAACACGACAAAGATTGGAACGTAGTATTTACGAAGAAAGAAGATATGATACCCGGCGAAAGAAGATACGCTTACAACGCGAAAATAAAAGAGCTCGCTTACATGTTCGATCACGTAATCGACGGACGAAATATCGTTCCTGGTTTCATCTATCTCGTGAGTTCTCCTTCATTTACCTGAATCGAGCAACAACGAACAGCGAACAGCGCCTCGCTATTCGTTGCACCAACTTACGTACCCATGCCTACTTACTTGTTATCGCTTCGTAGTTGCCAATATGGGAAACGTTACCGCTGATGTACGACAGAATTTCAAAAGATACTAGCATCGTTTTTGAGAAATTACGTTTCAAACGAATGGTGAATGTATATCGCGATAGTGAGTACCTGGTTCATATACGGCCGCCATCTGAAACTTTCAAGTACCTATTAGTACCCACGTACTCGTACCTTTACTCAGGTTGCAATGTTGCATACCGTATGACCGTATGTAGGTAATAGGTAATAGGTATAGGTACCTAACTGAATGCGCGTAAGTAGGTACGCGTTTAGGAAAATTAGTAAGTATAGGTATTGGAATTTCGATGCGTAGCCTATCGGTCAACTACCGTAATGTAATTGAATCAAACCTACCTACCTACTACCTACATCTACATTGTACGTTAATAGAACCTCTCGACGTGCTGGTACATATTCAAAAAGGCAGCGGCAATTTCGAAATCGTAGAAAGCAATCAAGTGGTGCTTAGTGGACGGGCATACGTGCCCGAAGACGTCGAAAGCGAAACGATGTCGCTAGCCACAGCGGATTTCGAACGCGACGACGTCGACATGCCGCTCGAACTAGACGACATTTACAAAGAATTTCAACTTCGTGGGTACGAGTATAAAAATCTATTTCGTCAAATGCTACGCAGTAATTTCGACGGTACGTACTGTTTACATATATTTGTATGTACTTACCTACCTATCTATGCTCGTTTAATTGTCGCAAACCCATAACGAAATAAACCGGCGATGTGACGCAGGTAGCCGAGCTCGCGTCAAATGGAACGAAAACTGGATTACTTTTTTGGATACGATCTCGCAGACGCATATTTTACAAACGGACACCAGATATCCGTGTTTACTCACCGGCATCGATAAAGTGGTCATAGACGTGGATAAGCATAACGCTATTCTGGAACAAAATCTCGAATATCAAGAAAAAGGTATAGATTATACCTACGGATTAAAATTTATTCTAATTAGATTAGATCACGCTGTACCCTTAGCCTATCTGCTGTAGATATCTTCCAACAACTACCTACCTAACCATACTTTACGTATATGGTAGGATAGTAATTCGGAAATCCCATTAGGTACAGGTATATCCTATATCTAGGTAGGCATCTTTCTAGGACTAAATCAATTCTGTTGGGATAACTCGGGTGTCGCTCACGTCACTTGAATTAACCCTAAACCAAAAAAAAAAAACGAGAGAAAAAAATTGAAAAAAATCGCGCTCACAAACTTTTCCCAGCTCTTTGAGACAACAGATTAGTTCCTAGATATTTTTCGCGATTGTCCGATTAATAAATTTTTCTAGCGCGATTTCTCGCGCAAAATTTACCAATTCCACCTATTTGCTAAAACGAAGCTATCAACATGCGATAGGGATACCAGTATACGTGGATGACAAAGTCGGAGTCATCCAAGCGGGCGGTGTTCAAATCAGAGGTATAAAAGGTCACATTATACCAAGACGGAAGCTCCAAAACGAACCGCAGCTATTCATTTATAAATTCATTCCTTACGTCGATTGTCGAGTAAGTGCACGAAGAGTACCTATCTAGGTACAAAAAAAGAGCCCGTGTAACATGTTTAACATAGCTATAGAAGTAATACATAGGTACCTACTTTTAACATAGCAACTCGTATACTAACCTAACTAAAGAATATTGGTACATTAAATTAACCGAAGTAGTCATTGTTGTATACTTATAAGTATAAGAACGTAGGAATTGTTTTCATGTAACTGCAGGACGAAATAGAAGAAACGGCTTTTTTCGGTTTTTACGCACGTCTGCTGTGGGAAAATTTCGGCGCATATTCGAATAAACTGAAAATTTTAGAATACGAATGTTCGTATTCGAAACGCGTCTTCTATTCGAAAAATATTTGCCAGGCTCTCGACAACTATCCTCACATACAGGTTCGTCGTAGGTATATCTGATTAGGTACCTATACTCTTTTAAAATTTCATCGCGAACCGTTTGTCGTCCTATTCGCTACGTACGCAGGTAAACGCTACCGTCGCTTGTTCAGACACCACCACCGACGCTACGAGTAATTCGACGACCGCGTCGGCGGTTGAACAATCTCGTACGAAAGATGACACGCGCGTGAATTTTATATCTGTCGATGGCCGCGGAGAGTTGGACCAATCGCACGGCGATGCGAATTTCCTTATCGTAGAGTACGACGACCAGTTACAAGTAAATTGGAAAATATTTTACTTTTACGCGTAGGTAACTAGGTATTTACCTACAATTTTCAAATATCACTATTCCTATCATCTTTCCAGAATAAGATAAATTACTTAGCAGAAGCAGGTTTCTTGATGTTACGCTTTCCATACAAAACAACGACGGAACATCCAGCGTCTGTCCTGCCAACGCCATTGCCATCATTTTTAAAAAACTTCAACTCGTGTTGCGAACATAGATTTCACGGTGAAAAATTGATTACTTATCGTCGAGTAAGCACCTGCGAATAAGCATAAATACATACCTATTTAGTGAAAACGCAACGAACGGTTTTTGGAGGCTATGCTGAAAGTTAGCTATACGTGAAACGCTACCTATACCTATATACCTGTATACCTAATACATCCGTACGTGAAATTTAATCAGGCTGTTGCAGCTTCCTCGAAACTAGTTTGTTTGAAAGTTACGCCAACTTTCGACTGGTTGAACGAGTTGAAGGACGCCATAAAAGACGAAGATAAGCGAATTATACTGTACGCTCAAGACGATCAGTTTACTGGTCTACAGGGATTCTTCAGCTGCCTTCGAAAAGAAATTTCCCCCAATAATATTAGGTAGGTAGCTAGAGTGGCTTCGACCAAAGAACACAGTTGATCTTTTTGACCTCGAGGTAGTAGGTACGTGGTCTAAACGATGGGTTCGAATTGAAGTAGGTATATCGTCCAAAACTGTCTTCTTTAGGAGAACTCTGTCGCTACGCGCGTCGCGGATGTTTATTTTACCTTCGTCTTAATTTCTGGCGCGTTCCGCAGTTGCTTCGTAATACTGGACGACGACGCTGCTCCCTTTTCGATCGATCATCCGCTTTATCGAGAGCAGATCTCGAAATATTTAATGGTCAACGTGTACAAAAACAAAAGTTGGGGTTGCTACGCGCATTTGCCGATGGCGCCCGCCTCGCCAATAAAAACGGCGTACGCTTTTGCAAACGTAGGTAGTCCCGGTGATCTGCGAACCTTGAATTGGTACGAAGGAAGCGTGGTCGATGCGGCAGCGGCAGCGGCAGGCATGGCTCCAAATTCTTCGTGAGTCTTCTTGCGTAGCTTAGCTATACTATACTACACGATATACTTAGATAGGTACCAATACATACGTATACGATATCTTAGCTTGAACACCTAAACGTATAAAGCGTACATTTTTGTATGTGCCTACTTACCAGTTACCGGCCGTAAATATATCGAAACATTCTGTCAAATAATTTTCACAGGGATGACGACTTCGTAACCAAATTAATTCACGTCCATTATTCGGCGCTGAATTTCAAGGATGTTTTACTGGCTACTGGCGTCCTATCGTTCGAGGCGTTTGTTCCCAATCGACTTATGCAGGTATGTACGAAAACATACTACCTAGCTGCCTAGTGCCTACCTCGTTCGTAGACGTTTACAGTGCTACAGACAGTGACGAGTATACCGATAGCAACACCAACCAGCAAGCAGTGCCTGATGGCCTGATCACGTTACTACCATTGTCGGGGATTTTTTACGGTTCGTTTTCAAACATTGAGTATATATCGTACCGTATGGGATCTTCGACATCGGTTGTAACTTTGAATTCAACTTCACCCGCTCTCTGGCCGTCTTCGTACGTCGAAGAAACTGCACTGCACTGTACTGTACATGAAACTGTACCTGCGTAAGCGTAATGTACCTATAGTGTCGCTGTCGCATTAGATAATTACAATATTAGGTACCTATACATACTACTTACTAGTTTTCTAGTTTCACGCATCGCCGCGTCCACCGTCCACGTATCGTATAAGGTACGCGTTCGCCGTGTGTCAAATATGTTTGATAGCGGGTACCTAATACATGTACTGACCGAACAAAATTCAAGTAGGTACCTACCCAACGATTAACGCAAACCGTCCGTCTACATCTATCTAGTTTCTAGTAGATATCTATGTACATCTCTACACGTGTACGGTATCTACATGTCTTGTACTCGTACGTTTAAGGTATCCGGTATCCGGTATCCATCTAACGCGTTTCTTCGTACCTTTACCGACGTACCTACATGTATAAGCTACCATACATACAAACTCTACTCGTATGCACTCGATTATTCGCATTATCAAATGTCATCGCCGGATTCCCAGCTACCTAATATGTATATACTTACTAGGTATAATTTACGTATCCACTCGCTTGATGTTGTAGGAATGTTTAATCGGATGTGAATTCAGCGGAAGAGACGCACAAGGTAAACGTTACATGGGAATCTATCCGGCCGGAGCGATATGCACGATGCTGTTAGCATCTACCAAGTTTTTATGGCAAATACCGGATGAATGGTCTTTGGAGGAAGCGGCGACCGTGCCTATAGTTTATTTAACGGTTAGTAACGGAATGATAAAGTTGGACACGTAACGCATAGATTGTAGATGCAGGAACCTTGGTACAAGATAATTAGAATGAGAGAACGCACCGTAAGCAGGTATACCTACTGCGTTTATGTTTGCCCCAAGGTTCCACAGCCGTGGGTAGCGAAATATTCTACCTGTCCGTACTTATAGGTATTTTATTTGACGTTTCACGCGCACAGATTTAGCTTCGATTTGGTTTTGTAATCTAGGTGATCGCGGCATTTTTTGTGCATGGTAATTTGAAACGAGGCGAACGCGTGCTTATCCATTCAGGTGCCGGAGGAGTGGGACAAGCGGCTATAAATGTAGCAACGTATTACGAGTGCGAAATTTTCACGACGATCGGAACTGCTGAAAAAAGAGAATTCATCAGAAAAACTTTTCCGCACGTAAGTACACTCAAAATCGAAGCCTAACTCCTGCGGCCGTTCACGAAATGTACCTACGTACCTAGGTACCTACCTGCATAGGTACAAATGTTTACTCGTTTACACCTACCTATGGTATACCTACGGTATACGTATCTGTAGCGCAAGTATTCGAGACACTAATGCGCCGCAGAAAACTTAGAACGCGCCAAGTTTACCCTTAGGTAATATCTTGGCGACCAACCTATAAGCTAAGTACACATTTCAAGATGTCGTCATTTTGCTTGTTTTTTTTTTCATTGTCGCGTCGTCGCTGTTACTTCGCGTTGCATTGTAGATAGACGAGAATCACATTGGTCGATCACGAGACACCAGTTTCGAACAAATGGTGATGACTCGAACCGAAGGCAAAGGTGTAGATATAGTATTGAATTCGTTAACCGGAGACAAACTACTCGCATCCGTTCGATGTCTAGCGAAAGGCGGGCGTTTCTTGGAAATCGGCAAATTGGATCTACTCGAGGATAATCCGCTAGGTAATCGTGATCTCTGCTTATTTTCTCTGCTACCGAACAAATACATATAAATGTTACTCGCATATATGGTGTTTAGTATACCTCTACCTAGTACCTAACTACCTACATACCTACGTAGTACCATTTGCAGGTTACATTTTATTTGGTTTTTGTTTTCAATATTTCGCGTAGGTATGAATATATTTCTACGCGGTATCAGTTTTCATTGCGTGTTACTGGATAAGATACACGAGGAGAAGATGGAGATAAGAAATCAAATAATGGAAAATTTTCAGCGAGAATTGAAATCAGGCTCTATCAAACCGATCGTTCGAACTGTATTCGACGCAGACAACGTAGAAGCCGCATTCAGGTGAAAATCCCTCGTTTTTACCTCGACTATCGACTACCTAGAGAAATAGGTATAAGAACCGCATCCGGATTCGGTGATTATTGGTACCGTACGTATCCTTAGAAGTAAAATAGAATACCTCGCCGGATCACCAACCCAGGAGTCCGATTGAATTCGGGCCACTCGTTTTAATTCTCTTCTGCCAAGTTTTTCTCACTTAATTACTTACTTACTACGTATACGTAACCGTCTTATTTTTTCGCTTCAGATATATGGGTAGCGGCAAGCATATCGGTAAAGTATTGTTGAAAATTCGCGACCAGGGAAATGACTTGACGACACCATCGAGTATCTTACAAAAAGACGCCGTACCTAGATTCAACTGCCATCGTGGAAAAGTGTATATCATTTGCGGTGAGTTACTTATCTAATCGTAAGTACCGGTAATACGACGACGCGACTTCAATAGTAGGTATCTGAAAACCACGTAACAACGCAACAAAATAAGTTGTAGGTACCTACTACCTATTGTAAATATTTTGTACCTAAAAGCATTCGTCTCAGCGCAGGTAGGTGAGAGGTACTAATATGATATGTAGGGTACGTAGCTACGTACTACGTAGCCTAGATAATCAACCTACATCTTACGTGATGATGATTACGAATCGTACCGCGTGTTTGTGATTTTATAGGTGGATTAGGCGGCATGGGCCTAGAGCTGGCCGATTGGCTGATATTAAGGGGCGCTAAAAAGCTGATATTGATTTCGCGAACAGGCGCGACGAATGGTTATCAAAAATTGAGACTGAAAAGGTGGAAATCATACGGCGTCACCGTTTTAGTACGCACCGACGATGTGACCAAAGCCGATCAAGTTCAACGTTTGTTAACCGATGCCGAAAGACTCGGCCCGGTCGACGCGATTTTTAATTTAGCCGCCGTAAGTATATAAAAACACCAAACTTTTCTCACTAATCGACTACGTACACGTGTTCCGGTGTTGACCTATCATCGCAAAATTTTTCTGCCAAAAACGAAATCACAACATTAGAACGTTACATTGAAATACGTATTATTTACGAATAATAGGTATTTTTGCACCAGGTACATAAATATTAGACATAGGTGCCCCTAATTTACCCAGGTACCTAGTTCAAGAAAAATAGGTTGAAAATTTGTTTTTCAATCGGATCAAATTCAAATTAATCGTAACTTGGTCGGTTGCTGTTTGGTCTTTTTCATAATAACGTACTTATCTCCCTCTTTACGTATTATCGCGTGCAGGTGATTGACGATCAAATGTTGGAAAATCAAAACGTTTCCACTTTCGAAAAAGTAATCGCCCCGAAAAAAACGGTGACGCGATTATTAGACGAATTTTCCAGCAAATTGTGTCCCGCGTTGGAGCATTTTGTCGTATTTTCCACGCTGTCGTGCAGCTACGGTAACGCAGCCCAAACGAATTACGGGTTCGCCAACGCGTGCTGCGAAAGAATATGCGAGAAAAGAAACGAACGCGGTCTGCCCGCCTTGGCGGTACAATGGGGCGCTGTCGACCAAGTTGGAATGTTTACGCGATTGGATGTGGAGAAAGCTTGTAAGTAGTAAGTTCGACTTTGAGTAGGTGCCCGGCGTGCAAAAATAAAAATATTTACCTAGCAGACAAATAGACAGAAAAGAGCAGAAATTCTCACTGTTTGCTCTTTTGGACACCCGTTGCGCGTGCATCGCGCATCGGAAGGTCAGAAAGGAACAGAAAAGAGCAGAAATTCTCAGAAGAAAGGAGCAGAATTTGTCTGCTCTTTTTGCATGCCGGGTGTACGCGTTTGCAAACTTCAAATTGGCGGTTTGCGGCACTTTAATCGTCCACTTCGTAGACGTAGACTAAGGTAAATCTAGATATGCACCAATTATGTCGGGAAATTTACACTTGCGGTATCCTCGAAGGTAGTTTGGTCGGTTTGAAAGCGCAACCAATCAGATCTTGTTTGAACGTACTGGACAAGTTTTTGAAGCAAACTGAAACGATTGTCAGCAGTTTCATCTTGAGCGATAAGACTTGCGACGACAACAAAGGAGCGACCAATTTGCTAGAGACCGTAGCCAACATTTTAGGTAGGTAGGAAATTTGACAGCTGAAAACCAACAAATGGCGATAGCACGTAGTGGTAGATAAAGGTATGCAAGAAATTGGTCGGTACTCGCCACTCGGTAAATAGATCCAAGTACGGTAGGTACCCAGCTACTTACCAGCAGATACATAGCGAATCTCCGAGGATATCGAGTACTTGCTATATACTTAGGTATTTAGGTACCTCTACCTATATAGGGCATCTAGCACCTTCGGCGGGTATTCGATATTTCATTTATACAAACTCCGTGCCTGCGAACGCAATAAGAACTCAAGTAGGTATAGGTACATAGGTTCAAGTATGTAAGTATAAGTACTTACTTAATTACCCTGTTGATGAAGGCTAATACATTAAACATTATACACGTACAATAACGTCATTAGGTGCTTATTAGGCTATAATATAATTTTTTACGCATGCTCATTCCTTAATACACAAGAGTACCATACCTACGTAATTACGCATTTAATACTAGCTACTCGCTTCCCGGTGCCTAATTGACGAAATGACGTGATTGATCTAGGTATCAAAGATACGAAAAACGTTAGTATGTATTCGCCGTTACCGGAATTAGGGATGGATTCGATAAGTGCTTTAGAAGTGAAGCAAACCTTGGAACAGCGATACGATTTATTCTTAAGCCCGAGAGAATTGATGTCGCTTACTTTTGCCACCTTGGACGAGATTCAAAAAACCGGCAAAAAAAGTAAGTATATTCGGTGGTCCCAATCTCGATTCAACGTATGATTCGACTACGAAAGGCATTCCAGTATCACAGATACAAGTACGATACCTGCAAATTGCAATACATAGGTAATTAGGTGTATATCTAAATCGTATTTCGTAGGTGCGATAGTGAAAAAAGACGATACGAACGTTATGGCTTCTGTTCCGCACCTCAGAAATGTGCTGCTGAATAAAACGAAGAAACGTTCTCTGTTCGAATCGACGCTACTGGTAGAATTGTCATCGATTTCGGCCACCCAACCCGAGCCAGAGCCAGAGCAACAACCGAACTCGCGATCACGCTGTACCATCTTCTGCTTCCCACCTATCGACGGTAATTCTGTCGAATCATTCCAACTACATATATAGCCGAGTGCAAATCCGCGGTCGGTCGTTCTGTAGTCCGGACTCTTGTAAATGTAGTTATGTAGTTTCCCAGAAACACGATTCCCGCTGTCCTGAAACCAAAATGCCATCTTTTAATCGTCATCGAAACTTTGAAACGGGCTGATACCGTTTTGCTGTGGTACGCAGCGTTGTCGATGTCGTTTTCATAATCATGCTGCGAAGCATTCGACGACTCTTCTCGAGTCTGTCTACCTATACCCATTACCTCCTTAAGTACCTACATTGTAAAGAAAGTCCCTAGATTACGATTATACACGTATATAGGTACATACCTATAATACCTATGCATGTTTACACGTTTTCTCCCTCTTTTTCTTAGGTATCGCCGAGGCGATGGAGCCGTTATCGAAAAATTTATCACATCATCAAGTACTATGTTTCCAATACGTAGCCATCACAGGCAGCACGACTGTAGCAGAGCGAGCCGAAATTTTCGCTTCGGTAATAAATACCTGCCTAAAACGAATACGAAATTTGCGTTAGTTTTATCGTACCTATTGGTACCTATACCTAGTACCTAACTAGGTATCTCAAAAATCAATTTATGTAGATCTGCTGCGACATATTTTCGTTTTTTAGCCATCCGTCGCTTAGTCCTTTTTTTTTCAGCATATAACACGAAGATTGGCTGCGAATGAACCGTTCAACATTATCGCTTACTCGTACGGAGTGATAATCGCGATGGAAACGTTGAAAATATTACAAAACGAAAACAGGAAAGGCAACGTCGTTCTGGTGGACGGCTCGCTGGAATACGCAAACGCTTTAAGGAGCATACATTTCTCCGGTTTCGATCATTTTACGCGAGTTCAAACTAAAATTCTAAGGGACATAGCATGTTGCGTTCAACCGACAATCAACAGAGAAACAGTACGTGTTCAAAATGTTCACTGTATAAGGTGTCCAATGTCCAGCGACGACGCACTGAGGTTTATCTAATAAGTATACCTATATTCAATTCCTCATCTGCGAGCATGTGTTTCGGTTTTACAGTTGGAAAACGATTTGAATCGACTCGGTAGTTGGGAAGCTAAAACAGACTACGTAACTAGCGAAATTGATCCCAGTACGAGCGATAGCGAGACGCTTAAATTCGTCGCTAACTACATGTATCACGCTATAACGTCTACGATGGAATACCACTACGAAACGCAACAAAAGTTCGACACGCGAGTGGCTGTAATAAGTGCCAAAAAAATGGTCATTCCAATTCCTGTTGATACCGGTTTGAATAAGGTACGTACGAGTCGGGTAGGCATGGGCAGCTACATTAGCCAAATCTGTTATTCGTACATCTACATATATCAGATAGAAATGATACAAACGTACATATCTACTAGGTACACTAACATTCTTGTGTAAATACAAAGACGCATTAGGTACCTACTACCTAGCTATTACTTCGATCGGCGCAGGAATAGGTGTCTGTCTATCCTCGAGGATAGATTTCCTATTTACACTACGCGTCCGATGTTTCATTCTTAAAATGTTTGAATAGGTACCTACAAAGATCATAAAACGATATCAGAGCGTTCAATTTTATTTATTCGTACACGAAAATTTCATTTAAAAAAACCGTACCTTCGCATTTATTGGCTATACCTACACGCTGTTAGACCATTTTCTGTGCGAAGGTGATAGCTTAGATTAGATTAAAATGTACCTATAAATGTAAAAACTACGTCATTGTTAATCAGTGAAATAATTTTTTCTCGTTACAGTACTTCGTCAGAACGCCAGAAGAATTTCACGTAGACGAAAATCACTTTACTATTTTACAGAGTAAAAAAGTAGCCGAAATTATACAACGCTTTTTTGAGAAATAAATTTATTATCACGTTTAGCGACGCACAAGTAGGTATCTACTATCTACATATGTGTTTTCATTCGTCAAGAAACATGTTAAATGCAAGTGCTACGTAAGTATTAAAAAATTCTAGACATAAATTAAGTAAATTGGATTGTTCATAACTAAATTGCACGTTCCAAACAAATAAGTAAAAGCTAAGTAGACAATAAATTATCGAGAAAAAAAATCAAATAAAAACAAATCGTCTACGCGCTGACGTTTTCATAAAAAAAAAAAACAACCGCCAACACCGTTTATAGAGTTAGGTAGGTACTTAAATTATTAGTTAGATAGGCCAAAGTTCTATTCCATATTTTGTTACGAGCTGAAAATATTTATTCTTGTCTTTTCTTTATTTTTTTGATTACTCTTTTGATAACACGTTTGTTTTCTTCCAATTTACTGGATTCGTCTTCACTTAATGAACCAGGTGGATGAAGTCTCATCTGAAATCGCAAATAAAGGCGACTAAAGTAAATTTTAGAAAACTGATAATGATACGGTAGACGCTAAGAGGATAAGTACCTAAATGTAATAATTGATCGATGATCAATCTGGTATACGCAGTTTAAGTAGGTAGGTACATGCTTTACATATCACATATTATAATTTTGCTTCAAATAAGTACGCGTATTTGAAACAATCGCCGATACACGAATACCGGTTACCAATGCTTAATGATAGCTGGTAGGTATACTTACTGTTTGTCAAGAACATCGCATTAGTATTATTAGCATTAGCATGCATAGTAACCATACGCAAAAGAAAATTAAAGCATAGGTAATAAATTCACTTACTTGCATCGTATATGTACTGTACTTGGCAATTTACGATTGCCTCAAATTTAAAAATATTCGACAAAAAACGGGTTACAAAGGAAAAAACCAAAACACCAATAAAAGATGGGTAAAAACAAGCGCTAGCGTGAGGTGCACAGCACAGATGTAAGAATTTACATCAAGATGAGTGAAGTGCGTATTAGAAGCGTAGGTACAATCGGTACCTACTTAACTATACCAATTCCTCGTGTTTGTACCGTAAAATTTAAAAGCGCCCTTAACCGTAATGATGAGTATTAAATAAATTAATAGTTGGTATACTCTTATAGTGATATTATGTACACGAAGCGAACTGGGTGGCGCGGCGAGCTAATTAAAGAGAAGTGAATAACGCATAGATGCGGAAGATTTGAACGAATGTGACTGGCAAAGTGGCAATGCCGCAAAATTAACATAATTTTCGTGCTGAACAAAAAAAAACATACATTTACTCTTTAAAATCGCTACGCTCTTCAACGGTTTCAATCAATTTCTCCAGATACTTTTTCGGTAGCCTTTTCTGTGCAAAATATAAGGATATTTTATAGCGATTAGTAGAATGTTAAGATAGGTATAATTGGTGGAAGTTGAAAAAATGTATAAGTAGGTATAGCTGATATCGAGTGTTTGCTTTTGATTCTTACTTTTTAAAATGAAGTTTTCTAACCTTATCGAATTGAATCGATTCATTTTGAAAAATCAAATCAACTTTACTGAGCGTTCGAAAAAACAATTGGAATCCACTAATAGATACGAATTAGAAATACTTATTAGAGCGGGACGTTAGTCGTTAAATTCCTCAGGTGAATAGTTAAGTACAGCTAGATAACATTTAGTTTTCATTTCCAGTAAAAATTTAAACCAAATGTGGGCAAGTAAATGAGTGAGTATGAGTACTTGATGAGATACGGAATTAATGCGGTTATAATACGTTGACTACATTGTAATCGTAAGCACACCCAAGAGTGGAAGGGCTCAGGGTGCTCGACCTCCCCCCCCCCCCTTGAGCTCGGAAAAGGTATTTTTTATCACAAAAATGTGAAAAAGTGTATTTTTTGTTCTTCAAACATGATTTTAAAAAAATTTCGCCCTCGCAGTATCTATTTTAATCCTTAAGTTAGTTATTATATAATTTGAAGATTAATGATTTTTGACTGATCTTTCGGTCAAAAATCACCAATTTCTCAATTAATTCCCAATTTGTCAGAAAAAATCAATTATTATAACTGAAAGATCAGTAAAAAAATCACAAAAATTCCGCAATTAACAATTGTTACTCAATTTTTTCATTGAAATTTCACCCCTCCCCTATTTTTTCTCGAATTCTCAGCCCCTCACTTGAATAATTTCTGGGTGCGCTTATATACTTGTAATGATTAATTACGACGCCTCTTTGGCATTTGTCATTATGTTACGAGCAAAGATGTCATAAAATTAAAACATTATTTCGATCATTCGATGAGATTTACGGGATTGATTGCATACAAATCGAATTATGAATTCTCAATATGAACTCAATGAACCACATCAGCTTCTAATGAAAATCTCATACCATAATTCGATGCTTTTCTTTACAAGCGTATTCGGTTTCATCTAAATCGTGATAACAATCTGATTTGTATCCTTTTGGTGGAGGTTTCCCATCGAACTCGCAAAGTTTACTCAAGGGTTTCGCATGAACGTACAATTTGTCAAAACCTAAAAAAAAGAATGTAGGTACAAGCCGCTTTCATGAATTTACACTACTGCGTCAATTGGAAGAAAATATCTATCTACTCACTTTTTGGTTTTTGTTGCGGACAATAGAACACGTCCGGCGTTTTCTTGTCAAATACTATAGATTTTCTCATCATATCACCGCCATGTACCGTCGCCTTCAGAAAATAATTGGAACGAAATTAGTAAACAATAAGTAAGTAAGTAACTGTAATTATAGGTAGCTTTCTTTTCTTCATTTTTTTTGCATAAACTCTACTTATAGGAGAAACACTCGAATGTAGGACTTTATTTCTGATTTTGCACTAATTTTTTAATTTTTTCAGATTCTGGAATCATAATTTTTAAATTTATTTTTGTGGAGGAGCGTTGTTTTTTTCGTTCCTTTGCTTTAAAAGAAAAAAAATGGGATAGGTACACGAGTTTCGTAAATCTGAATAAGTAGCTAAATACAAGTACTTATAGGTATTAATTTGAAAAATACAATTGTATCATGGTGTATGAAGACGAACATAGTACAAAGCTTATCCATTTTCGAAAATAATTTAAAGGCATATTACATTTTCCTGGAGATGTTCTATATTCACTACGTATAACAGTAGAAAGTATCCCCCCCCCTTCCCGAATGGAAAAATTAACACTCAGCAACAAACATCTTCATCACAACATCAAAAGTCTTCTAATATAGGTAACCAATCACATCATTTGGCTTTTGAAAATATAGAATCATGTCACCATTTCATTCGACTGTTGAGCTATTTTGAAGCTGAAAATCGTTTGTAATGAACGATTTCAAACGAATGTCAAGGTAAAGCGAAGAAAATGAAGCGTTTCTAATCGAATTTCACAGTTTGAACTTGAAGTAAGTACATACGTAAGTAAATAAATTGTGTTCATTCAACCTACCATTAGTACTACAAGCAGTACAACGATTAACAGTAAATTACCTGAAATAATGAGATAGAATTAATAAAATATTAATACTAGGTTCTAAGCACGTACGGAGAATGAATCCGCCATAAACACTATACTATCAGTTGACGAGAAATAGATGTTTGTACGCAAACAACTCGTCATACGGATATAATATGTATTGAACTGAACATAACTTTATAGGCATAGTATGTAGTAGATACATACGAGTACATACGACTACTATACAATCAAAGTATCTATACTTGCTTCCTGAGAGCTATATCAAATTCATACATCATGATCATACGTTCATACCTATACAAATAAATAAGATACTCTATGTCTGCGATGTCAACCTAACACCAAAAAGTACTGAAAGTACATTGCAGGTCGACAAAACAAACCTAATTACGAATTTTTATCTTCAATTAAGCAACAATACAAGAAATATATTACATTTCTCTCATCAATAATTAAGCATCTAGATGACATACGTTATTAATACTTACTCATTTTATTGTTCAAATATTAAACTTTTAATTCCAGACTATCCTATGAACTCGAAATAGATAGTGGTCACCACGCACATTACTACACAACAGTAAGTACACAGTTTCCTGTTTCATAACGTCGAAACTGGAAGGGGAATATGAAAGGTTAACAAGAAATGAGATAATTTTACGTAGGCTGGAGGAAAGCTGGAGGCTTACCTGTAATTTTATACCTGTTTTATTCATACCGGTAGGCGGATCCGCGGATCCGTAGATTATTCTTCATTCGGGAGATTCGTTACAGATTGCTCATCGAGTCGAGTCCCTCGCGGGAGTGACTGCTGGAACACTAGAACTACACCATCTCGTTCGGTCGTTTATTACCGAACAAGTTTTGAATTTTTATTCAAAATCCATTTTAAATTCGTCCCACGAGATAAAAAACAATAAATTTGATTACGAACTACGAAGTGAAATCAAATTCAATTCAAATGGCGCCGTTTTTCTGAAGCCGTGATGTTCAGACATGACGGCATTTTTTGTGCCTGCTGGGTGCTGGTGCCTATTAGAAAACTAATAAAAATTATATTTTTTTATTGCGTTTTATGTTACTAAGACCTATTAAATTTTCAATTTTATTCATTATTTCAGTATTAATTATTATGCATTTGCAAAAAAAAAAAATCAACTGGAAATTTTATCAGTTGTCTGCAAAAAAAAGCAAAAATTAAAAATTAAAAAGTTGGCTCATTTTTTTTTGAAAAGTTGTCATGCTCACGTCATGCATCATCATGGAATTGCGTACCAGATCTTTCAGATCTTTCCGTTCCTATTGTTTTTTTCTCTGCATGATATTCTAATCTCTAGAAATTTTATTTTCTCCAAACTCTTTTTAGTTTTTTATTATCTGACGAAAAAGACGTGCCAATTCGTCCTCTGTCGTCGGTTTTCTGCGATTGTATGCGATAATTGTAAATAATTCAATATATATCTTCAAATTATGAGCATCGTCAATCACGTTAGACATACCAGAAAAGGTAAGGCATCAATTTATTTATATTTCTCTATAGATAGATTGACATTTCTAATTCTCCTTTTCCATCTCATGGTACTTGAAGTGCACTGTTTTCATTACTCTGTTAGTATCCGCCTTTATATTCATACATGTAGATGAAGTAAAAATCAAATTGAAGTACCCTTAGTACTTTTGTGTTTTTCTGTTTACAGTTTCTGGATTATTTCGTAATCGCTCGGAGATGCCTGTTTCTATATCGCTTGCTCTCAGCGGATTAGCCGTTCAAGTATACGCCTCCTATAACTTATTGAAATCTGAAAACGGCGCGCAATGGAGAATTCCTTTTTTAAGTAAATAGAGCAGATCTTGTTTCACTAATGCAGCCGTAGATAAAGATAATATGTTATTCGCGAACTACTTTGGAATTGCGTTCCTCAAATATTGTGCTGAGTTACAAGTTTGATTTCTGTAGATGAATTTTGTAGCTTTATTTTTCAGTCAACTTTCCGATGGAATCTTACCGTATTATTTTGCTTTTTCATTAAATCGATCTACGAATTATTTTGATGAATAATTCAAGTCGTTTCATCTTGATTCTCGTTATTTTCTGCTTCATATAATTTTTTTATATCTTAAGTATGTAAAGGTGAAGTGCATAATCGTCTGTTGATAGTGTGAATATTAAATGTGTTATTACAAATTTATATCTCTTTTTGGGATAAAACCTTTCTAAAATAGTTATGATTTTATAGAAGTATACACTCAATCAAGTTGTAATGCTTTAAACGTTCCGTTTGTGCCGAACGGTGAACTAATGTTCTTAAGTTTGTGGTATTCCAACTTGATGATTTCATTTTTTGTTTTTATGAACCATGTTTGATGCTGTCTCAACTTCTGAAACCATTTCTCTGAAATTGAGATGTATCTATGTAGAATGCAATTGTCTTAAGTGCGATTTGTGGTCGTTCAGTAAAACTTACCTCGCACTTCATCTAGTGTGAATGCTGATCCTCCGTATTCCTTTGGTAGCACGTTCAATGCGACATGTTTCGAGAAATGCTCGGATCCTTCTGAATAAGCGAAAATCTACGTACGTATAATAATTTTGGTTGGTAGTTTAGTAATGAAAACAATGATAGTAAGTATATGCATAACGCCTTTGGCTCATTTTCCGATTCTTACCATGGTGCGATACCGCGGAACGAAAGATTTTAACACGCTGATTAAAATTTCCATTACTTTTCCAACATTAATTAAAACTAGTAATTGTATTTGTAGAGGATAAACCTGAAAAAAAATCGAGAGTAACGCATTTGAATGACTTTAGTTCGTTTGAAAAGTTGAAAATATTACCGTTGTGATTATTTGAAGCGATTTTATAAAATAGGGAATGAATGCGATGAGATGAAAATAATTGATCCTGTTGCAGTCAAATAAGATGATATCGCCACTATCCGGTTCACCTTCTAGAAGCCTGATTTCTGTCTGCATGCAGTAGTATTTAATTATTTTGAAAACGTCGAATAGCTTTTCATCTGCGGTAACTTTATCCATGAAAATACGACATCCATCGTTATTCAACTCGGGCAGGTAACAAGAATAACTAAAATGGCATGGTAAGTAAGTATAGGTATATTTTGCATGTTACGTATTTTTTTATTCAATTAGGTCCATGTACTTACACTGATTTACAAAATGAGTTGAAATCTGAGTCTTCCATATCACCGGGTAGTAAATATTCTGGAAATAGTTTCTTTAGAGCAAAAAATGAATCAATTTTCAAAAGACATTTCGATACGTCGTTGTGTTTCGACAAATAATTCTTGAAGAAATTTTTATCTACGAATTACCATGAAGATTTCTCATAAAATCATAACCAAAGTCACGTACTTAACAGCTTAATGTAAAATTACGCGTATACTCTGAATTCCTACCATACGTTTTCACATCATAGTACTCCAGCCGTTGTTTTATTTGGTGCATATCGTATTGAAACTTCTCGGTATCGCAACTCATAACTTGGTAAAAAATTATTTCAAGCACAAAACATCACACGCTCCTTATAGTGTTAATGAAAAACTGAAAATTAAGTATATTTTATTGTTCCAAGATATTCGATTTACATATTAAGTATTTCACAATACTTATTATACCGAAGTTAAACAATGGAAAAATTTCATTTTTTCACGAACACGATGGTAATGAGATAAGCTGACCATTTTATTCGTGTATGTATTTAAATCACATTCAAGTAATTTTTTTCTCGTGTAATTCACAACCAAAATACTATCGCGAATGGCATACGGTAATTTTTCATATCCATTTGCGACAACGAAAAAAAAAAGCAAATTACGAAATAATTCGATAATTTGATACAAATCTAGATCATGACAAATAACATATAATATATACACTTAAAAAGTACAGTTATTCTACTTGCGAGTTGCAAATGAAAGTATAAATAAATAAAAAACTAATGATTAATAATTATCTGTACTCAGAGCTACAGACCTTTGATCTTCACAAGGTATTTCCTCGCTAACCGGTCGTTTCATTTCATTACTAAAGTAGTACATAGGGTAGGCCAACAAATCTAGTTATGAGTAGGAAACGGTAAAATTTTTATAGCGAAGATCGTGATTACTGATATGTGAACTACCTGATATATAAAAATCGCTTAATTTACAGTCGACGATCATAATTCAGAATAAAGGTGTTGTAGGGATACGGACATTTGTTATTTCTTCGACAGATGTTATCAAAAATAATTAAAAGTAAACGACGCATACGCGTATGAGCAAATACTAATTAGATATATTCAATACCTAACAACGTCACTTTCCTCGCGTCGAGTCCATTAAGATACAGAGGATATTGGATTATTTGGAGATCCCATCTGAATTAAAACTTTATCCAACCATTGTAAAGCACCGTGTAAATGAATTTCAATCCAACACGGAGTAGACGTAACATCTTGTCTATGATACTCAGCTCCCCATCCTTTCACAAATGACAGCCTGAAAATGATCCGATCATAAAATTGATAAGAATATAAAATAACACGAACAGCGCATCAGCATTATCAGAATTTTAGATAATGTCGCATCCACTATCCACACGAGGAAGTATAACGCGATCAAATATCTCGTTACTCAAGGCCCAATATTTTCAAATATACTTGATCCTTTGAGTATACCGACTTTTCATATCAATATTATATCATTCGCTCAGCGGTTCAAGCTTATTTTTCCTAATTTAAAATCTATTTTTCAATCTCTATTGCTCCATCGCACAGGAATGCTAAGGTAAGTGTGAGCGTATGATAAAAAATTCGGGGAAAATAGAACACCATGAACTATTGCGTAACGTTCCAATTTGATTTACTTCCCTTCAACAACAATACTGTTAGCATTTTCCACCCTAATACACGCAGCGTCTTTCAATAGGTATAATGAATTTCACACACGAAAATAAGTAAAAGCGAAAATAGGTCGTCTTGAAAAATACACGTAAATATATTCGCGACATGATTAGTATTCAAAACGTTGTTTCATATTTACCTAATAGTACACATTTTCGTCAGCTCATAAACTGCTTCAAATCCATTATTGGCGGACTGCGTCAACAAATCCGCAAATTCTTTATTGTTGAATATTTTCAATGAATTACCGGGTGGTATTTTACAAACGGTCGAAGGATGGAATCCATGATGATAATTGCAATGTCGTGACTGCACGAATATAGCAGCATCTGATAAACATTCCGCATACACTTCGCCACCGACAAAGAACAACTGCACTCCTGAAAATAAAAACAATTTGCCAATAAATTTTAATGCTCAATCAACAAGTGAGTATCGCACGCGCAGATACCGACGTACTCCAGCTATTCGTACCTTTTCCTATATGGCGACGAGTATTTTCAATAGTTGAGTTACGATTCACATTGGATAATTGGCCTAAGCAGAACCTATTCACTTTGCTACCGGTAGGATTTGTGAAACCATCAACGATGACTACAGGTGAATGGCAGTGAAATATTTCACCAACTCTACAATTCAACTCGTAATACGCAATACTTGCCCAAAAAGGCGGTTCCTGTAAATTAACCAAGGGTTTGCATAAGTTGAATATTTAAAATTCAAAAACACGTCGTATATGGGCATCTTTCGCCACTCGACGGTACTAAATGTTTCAATATAAATTGAAAACATAATCACTTGATATGGAACTTCAGTAACCTCGGACATAGGCGTATCTACATGGCCGATTTCACCAAGAGGAGATGATACGCTGGTTTTCTCTTCAGAAGGCGAAAAGGACGGCGGCGGGCTTTCTGTAAAAAGTTCACAATGATCATATTAAAACGCGGATAATCGGCATCGCGTAGATTTCTTCATTCACACTAACCAGTTAAACAATTTAACGATATCTGTTGACTTCGCTGTTGATGATATTGTAATAAGGCGTGATTAGGAGCGAATTCGCTATTTCTAGGCACAAGCACTGGTGGTAACACTACAAACAATATAGCGTGAAATTTTCAATTCAAGATTGTTTAATAACCATTTGATCACTCATATTTACCTGGACTTTCAACCCTTTTATAGTGATAGGGATTAATGCAAACTTCTTTCTCCTTTGCTGAGAATGGAAATTTGCAGTGATCTTCGGCTTTCAATTCGTGGTGAGACTGTAAATCAGGCCATCTCCAAACTCGACAATAAATAACATGTGGCAGCGCTTTTCTATGAGACACCTTTAAAACGAATAAACGCGTGAATTAATTAATATATTAATACGTTTTCCTGAAAAAAAAAAAACATTTGCAACCTCTCTCCCACCGTGATTTATTTAACAATACGATCAAATTTTGTTCGATTGGTCTCACCTGTAATCGTCCATCCAAACTTCTAGGAATAGTAACACATTTACTGGGTTGACCTGGGAAATTTAACGCTTTTAATAACTCCTGATAAGCGCTTTTGTTTTGTTTTTTCAACTTCTTGAATAAAGATTCGACTGCTTTTTCTGCCCATTTCTCTTCTTCATCTCCTTGTTTCCAACCTAAGAGCTTTTTTACAGTGGGGCTGGTAAATGAATATAAGCTGGGAACGTGCCCAGAGTTGGAAGATTCGTTGTCGTCGTTTTCCATGTTGAAATCAAAATCGTGTATCGTGAAAATGTTAAAGAAACCGAGAGATCTCAGATAAAATGAACATCGCGAAAACGATCACTATCAAAACTTGAAATGAAAATGAATATTTGAATAACTAGCAGCATGAAAAAGAAGCAATGAAATATTATCGAAAAAAGTATCTAACTGAAATTAAATGAAGGCTTTTACAAATTGTTATTTTATCTTCTGAATCAAAATTATTAAGCACTAATAAAAAAAATAAACTTCAAAACATTTTCTTAGATAAAACAATCGGATCGGTCCATCAGGATTCTGGATACGAACGAGTTTACGTATAGGAGAAGGGGAAATTATGCGCCACGACGGAACCGCACCGTGCTCACGTTTTGTTTGGTTCCGTTCTATTCCACGCGTGGTTTCGCGTTCCGGGACTTTAAAAAGTGTATTTTGAAAATATACAAACCCAATAAAGTTTTTGATGCGCGCAATTTTTCGCTCCTGATAATATATTTTTTTTATTTTTTCTCACTCTTCACTCATGACATTATTTTTAAAAAATCATAAAATCAAAACAAAAATGTAAGTTATAAATTAATTTAAATAATGTTCACGTAAGGTAATTCAATTTTATGGTTGACCTTTGAAAGTAAAATCGTATCTGCTTAGAGTTGCTCGAAAATCAGTTGCGAATAACAGCTTTCTTATCGTACCCAACTCCCAGGGTAAGTAAGTTCTACTCTGTTTAAAGTACTTAAATTTAGAAATTGTGGCTGTGAATATTGAAAAGTTCCAGGTTCAAACTCAAATTTAAGGCACTCGTGGGTCCTTTTGAGAAACAAGGGGATGAACGGATGATGTCTTTACAATAAGTTTGAAAAGAAAATCAAATTGATCCAAAGTCGATAAAACCCGGCTCGAATTTTCGGTTCACTTATGTAGATCACGTTCAATATGCACAGCCCCAATTGTTGGACGGGCTCTTGGCCCCTTTTTAAACACGCCAATAACTGGGTACGTAATCGAGTACCCAGTTTGGAAAATTGGAAACATAATAACAGAGTTTTTCCAGGTACTCGGTTTATAATAAAAGCCAATATTTTCTTACCTGTCATGGACTCGTCAGATGATGAAATTCCATGTCTAGTGGATGTGACATTGGAAATGAAATCAGTCCCTGTAACAATTATAACTGGTTATTTGGGAGCCGGAAAGACTACATTATTGAATTTTATCCTAAGTGAACAACACGAGAGAAAAATTGCAGTAATTCTCAATGAATTTGGAGAAGGTAATAAAGTAATTTAAAAGAAACATTTCTAATGACTTTGTGCCAACTTATAACGTTACGTATGTAGGCGTACTTATTCGCCAACGTGTAATTTTCTTTTTTATGCAGGCAGTGCTCTGGAAAAAGCCATTTCCGTGAATAAGAAAGGAAATTTGTATGAAGAATGGTTAGAATTGAGAAACGGGTGTTTATGTTGTTCCATCAAGTAAGTTTATCTGGTGTGGTTTTACGAAGATGTAAGAGTTGTACGTGAAACATTCTTGAATAACGAATCGAATGTGTTTAATGTTTTTTCACCGGCAGAGATAATGGCGTGAAAGCTATCGAGAATCTAATGAAGCATCGAGGAAAATTTGACTATATTTTGTTAGAAACTACCGGTTTAGCCGATCCAGGTAAAAATAATTATTACATTAACGCGAGTACGAAGTTGGACTTTTTACAAGAGGCCGAATTTTTATACTTGATATTCACAAATCAGTTAGTGTTTGCGTTGATTACGTTCGTATATTGCATTGATAATGACCCTTATGTAATTCCTTTCTGTTTTTTAGGACCGATTGCCAAAATGTTTTGGATTGACAAAGAACTGGAATGTGATGTGCACTTGGATGGTGAGTTTTCCACCGATTTTTAAACAATTATTTAGTACTTTTTTTTGACAACAAATTTATTCGTTCGAATTACTTATCTGACTCGCGTCCTGTGTACGTTTAGGAATCGTCACTGTTGTCGATGGAAGACACGGATTGAGTGTAAGTATTTTCTATTTCTCTTCGTTGTTATTTCTGATGAAGTATTTACTTACAACGATGATTTCAATTCCACCTATTTAGTCGAATCACAAATTATTTTCAAATATATCGTATACGAGTATTTTAACTAGTGACCTTCCAAAACTGAACAGAAGAACAGCGGTGACGTTGGATATTTTTATTATCTACCTATATGGTTACCGTTCACGTAGGTAATTGGATTTGGAGTATCGTTAGCATGCCCAAGATTGATCTCGCTATTTGAATACGAGCTGAAGCTTTATTGTTTACTTTAGCGCGTCGGGGCGATTGAAGTTTCGAAGTCAAAAATACGATTTGCGAGTTTTGAGGAACAGAAAACTTGAAACATTACGCAATTGATACATACAATACGTTTGTTCGTAGGTGTCGAACAAAAGAGAGTGAACTGTAAGGTTTTTATTAATACATACACCGAAGTCTACGAGTCTCGAGCGAAAAGTTTTATTATACTGGAAAGTA
The DNA here is from genome assembly GCA_033439095.1 of Pseudococcus viburni. NCBI lineage: Eukaryota > Metazoa > Arthropoda > Insecta > Hemiptera > Pseudococcidae > Pseudococcus > Pseudococcus viburni. The sequence goes on along the minus strand of JAVBJF010000327.1, from coordinate 102,295 downwards.
ATAAAAGATTAAAATTAATTCCACTCGAAAAAGCAAAGTTACGAAGTGCAAAGAGTCATAAGAGACGAGGAAAATGTAAATAATAATAATAATGTAAATAACGAAGAGGAAAATGGTGGTTTTATTCGAATAACATTTAGCGGAGAATGGAGCGAATTTCTCTGAAACATGGCGCAAATCTTACGAAGTAGAATTGAGCGAGCAAGAAATGACAAAGGAATACGAATGACAGTAAAATGGAGTCGGATTGAAACAAAAGAAAATGAACGGATTGCCATTTGTAAACAAAGTCGTGAAGTAGGTTCTTTTGTCCTTTGAGGTTGTTCAAATAATATTTCACCGGGAAAAAGATTGGTGAAACAAGACCGCCTTTCAGGAAAATGAAAATCGTATCACGCTGTCGAATAGCTTCCCCCTTCGCTCCTCCGATCCTAGGTCACCTTGCGTTACGTTTCGCTTCGTCGGTTTTCCCTCTTTTTCGACAAACCTACGTTCGTCGATTTCAGCCAAAATCGCGGTGTCGTTCGAATTTATTCAATTTTCTATTCAAATTGTTTCTCGAATTCTCGTACTATATTCCAGCTGGCGTATTGTTGCGCATTTCGCATCATTTTCATTCTGTTCTTTCATCATAGAGTTCGATTATTAGTTTATTACTTATTTATTTAGAAACGCCGCGCCCGTGTGCTTTTTTGTTTTGCGTTTTTCTCTTCTGTAATATCTGTAGATATGCAAGTCGCTTGGTAGGTAGGAAAGTTGCTACGTGCTAGGTAGTAGGTCTACGTACCTATGTAAAAGTACCAGCTAAGTTAGAGGTGCTCGTAAACAGAAACACGTAAGGATTATTAAATACCTACACTGTTCACGATTGAGAATGAGTACCTTCTTGATAGCGCCTTAATTTCCGCTTGAAATTTCCGAGTTTCCACGTCTCGAATTTTATTATTGTATCGTCGCCTAATACGTGACAAGCCGCGAGTAGGTATTTCGTATAAATACTCGAGCATCGCACTACGCCGCGAATAAATTTAATATTATGCGAACTACCGCGAAGGTTTGTTTTGAAGTTAGGTTTTGAAGAACTGCAATCCGGTAGAAAAGTTCATTAAGTTCGAATTAATGCGAGCTTGTCAGCGTTCTTATGTTTATCGTAGCGAGATCCGCTCGGTTGGCATTTATTTAATAATAAGGGTATTACGCTTTGAGGATAAAGAGGGTTTAAACGAGAGAATTTCTAGCGTAAAGGGGCTTCGGCTTTTCAAATACAAATTAAATATTCGGTTGGATTAAAGTTGAAACGATGAGAAGTCGTCATCACTTCATTGTTCTTGCTGCTTCGTAAAAATATCTGTTCGATTTTCTACCGAGTAGCGCGGTGGCGGTATCAACAAAGTATTTTCACATTGTCATGTCGTCCCGTTAGATACCTACCTTATGTAGACGTTTATTTTTTGAAGCTCAATTTCTCAGTAGGCCGGCGTTAGAAAAATAATTTAATTTCGCAATCGTGATAAATTTCGTGGGCGTATCTTAGGGAGCAGCGGTTTTTGAAAAAGTTGTTCGATTTGGCCAATTTTGTGGTGCACTTCCCAGAAGGAATTTCACCTTCCTCAAGCCTCTTGGGTCAGAGCTGTCGATCCTCAAAGTAGGGTAATTTTCGAGAAGGAACGCAGTTTTTTGAATTTTTTGCCCCTAAAACCCTAAAAATCTAAAATCTCTAAAAGTGTACGAGGTGCGGTTTGATTTGCGATTTATAATCAGCCATGTACCTTTTTTGTAAAAATCCAATTCAAAAAAAAAATTTTTCAACAGTAAAATTTTCAAAGCACGTTATTCATCAAATTTTCGATTTTCAGAATTGTTGAATGATGCATTTTGAAAATTTTATTATCGAAAAAACATTTTTTTTTAACAGACCCTTCTCGAAAAAAGGTACCTATGTTAATGTCATTGATAATTATAAATCGCAGATTTTACTTTCTAAAACCATAAAAACTGTTGCAAAACTCAGAAAAATCTGCACTCATCTTCCGACTTTCTATCCTCTCGCAGGGTTCTAAAACATAACATCGAATCCGAATCTCAAACCACGCCTCGTGTACTTTCAGGGATTTTTGATTTTGAGGGTTGTAGGAGCAGAAAATTAAAAAAAAACTCGTTTTTTCGACCTGGAGCCTCCAGTAATGTTGACTTCTACATCGCACCGGCATCGGCATTGCTCCAGAAAATACTGTAATCAACTTCGGTCGTTCAAATTTTTTTCCTAATGTGTCGGTGACTTATTTACTCTCCTTTGATGAGACAATTTTCGGGTTGATCGGCGAGAACTGGTTCTAAAGATCCTGGGCTATTCGTAATTACAACTTAGATATCGTGTATTAGTCTATATGAAGTGAATTTAATCTATTTTGTTGATGGGTGATTCGTCTATTTTTTAATTCGTTTTCGATTTGGTTGTTTAGCAGTTGGAGGAGAAGACGACAACTTCCGATAGAGAGAATACTGATGAAGAAACGACGGAATGCGAGAACATTTTCATCAAGTACGTAAATTCGCCGCTAAATTTATCCCGTACTTATAAATAGGTAGGTAGGTAGGTAGGTAGGTAGGTTAGGTAGGTAGATAGGTAGATAGATAGATAGATAGATAATATACCTGCGTATTTGCTTGATACGTATAAGTACTACCGACGCGACATTTTCGTGCAAATTAAGTTTGAGTCGAATGTTCTCGGGCGTTCGGTACAACTTTTTGCATTCGTTGGGTCGAATTGACCTGTGAGTTTATGAAGCGGATACGTAAGCGGATACGAATGGACAGTGAAGGTAAACGGTATACACTTTAGATTCTTGGACAAATTTGATTCGTAATCTCACAATCAACAATATTGGCTTTTACTCTCTCATTTATAATTCAGTGAGACTTATCGAAAATCACTGGAAAACAGTCATAATTGCAGCACAGAATAAATCAGTGAGAAAATTTCACCGAAAGCAAACAGTAAAAAAAATTGCTGAAAAATCAGTGAAAATTCGCTGAAAAGTTGGTAAAATATCTGAAATTCGCTGAAAAATGTGAAATTCTTTGAAAAATCTGCGAAAATTCGCTGAAAGTCAAAGAATTTCGTTGATTTTCCCTGTGCTGCAATTCTGACTTTTTTTCAGTGACTTTTCACTGATTCCAAATGAGACAGTAAATAAATACTATCAGCTTCCACGTTTTTTTTTTTGCTAAATATACCTAGTTCTAGTAACGTCGATAAGTAATTGAGTACCTGTACAGTGTACAGTGTACACAGTTAGTTTTCTAATTCGTTTATAGCGAACAGAGCGAGTGCTGTTCACTGAGCCTAGTCGCGGGTCTTTTTTGGAATTAGTTTACGCGCGTGAAATCGATTCGTGGAAATTTCATACGTTGCGTTACCAGTTACCACTGCTCGCACGATAAATAGATAAACACGTTCGAATTGCGCCGAATTGAATTTAGGTACATAATCGTTTTTCAAGCTGCGAGTTATAGCGGCCAGGCATCGAGGCATCGGGTCTCTAGTTCTAGTTAAGTATGTATAACGAGAGCGAAAGCAAGAGCAAGAGTGCCGCGTCGTTGAAAGAAACAAAATAATTTGCATTTAACAGCTTTGAAATGTAATCGTTCAATTGGGCTGTTTACGTCGCGCACAAAAGGGAAACGATAAAACTAAACGGATTATCCATCTTGAAAGTTTAAACGGGCGCTTTAACGCCGCTCTACGTTACGCTGCGCCACGCCACGCCTCTGCTTTGCCTCTTGTCGTCGTCGGTGTAATAATGTAATTATTGCGAACGAGAGCGCGGCAGTGGCGGTGGCGGTGGCGGCAGCGGCATCGACAAATTGAAAACGAAAGAAAACTACGAAACGAGCTGAGGGTGGAGATGGAGAAGGACCGACGATTAATCTTCTTTTTCTCTACTTGAGATTAGTCCTTTTTGTGCCGCGATTAATTCGTAGGTAGCTAGCGCTAGATACATAGGTACTAGGTAGTAGATATGTACCTACCACCTAGTACCTCGCTAGTCGCCACCTTCAAAATATCTGTTTGGATAAACGCAGACGCGGGGGCGCTGAAGCGTTGTGGCGCTGCGATGAAAATTTCGCCGCAGAAAGTCTATTTTGGTTGATATGCAGTTTTTCTTCTTTTTTCTCTTACAGTTAGCGCTGTACCGGCGCCGGCGCCGGCGCAGCGGTCCAAAATACTCTCTGTTATTTACTTACCTATTTACTTATCTATGTAGAAGTAGATGTCAACCTATCTAGGAAAATGGTTGTTTACAGCCCATAGTTGACAAGTTGACCTATTTGTACTATTTCATTTACTTACAGGCAAATAGCGTTGGCCGATTTTCTCATATTAAACAAAGTCGACATAGCCGCTGAAACCGATATTTCCAAATTGAGCGATCGTATAAAGTAAGTAGATACTAGACTAGATAGCCACTTAGCCAGCTACACTCTCTGCACAGCAGCATGAGTGGATGGGAATACCTATAATCGTATACCCAGCTTACCCACTACCTAGCTAAGTGTCCCTGTCGCCTACGTATTTGTTTTTGTATTTGTATTTGTTTTGAAACGAAGTTCCATTATTTCATACGTTTGTTTCCGTTTTCAGAAGTATCAATAATATGGCAGAAATAGCGTACACCGTCAAGTGCAGGTATGTGCATGTGCCGTACCGCCCTACGGTATGGTATTCCACCACCTCCACCACCCCCACCACCTTCCATCCGCCTCTCCTTCACTTTCAGCCACTTCCAGGTGTCAACCTGTCATCTCGCTGACAAATTACCAACGGACTCCTCTCTTTGCCTCTGCTTTGCCCAGATTCGCCGTCACCAGACTTTATTAACGTACCTAATTTGCTTTTCCTTCCGATTGTTTTAGCTTGAATTTGGAAAAAATTTTGAATTTGAACGCTTATTCGACGACGATATCGGAAGTGGGATCGACGAAACCTGATAGGTAGGTAGCTAAGTAGTAAGTACCTAGGTACCTAGGTAGTAGGTACTAGGTACCAGTGTATAGATTATAGGTTATGGTGTGACATGGTGTGAGCGCAAATTGTTTCACATTTTTCGAATACCTAGATTTGCAATTACGTATGTTAGTAGGTAATACGTAATTACGTACATATAAGCAGGCTTGGAGGACCGCAAGGACCCCGCGGTCGGTCCAGGTCCGACAAATGATCCACTGTTCATGCGTACGGTCCGATCCGGTCGGTCCGGTCATTTTTTTGGGGAATGACGTTCACCTTTTGACCCATAAATACATACCGGGTGCTCGATTAATTATGGCTCCCCCCGATACTTTTCATGTCAAAAATCGTAAGTTGGCAATACTTCTTTCAATTAAACAAATCGAACGAAGTGTAGCCAAGTTACAATTTTTGACCTAAAAAGTATCGGGGGGGGGGAGCCAGAATTAATCGAGCACCCGGTATTCTTTTCCAATTTTTGAAAAAAAAAAAAACAATCAAGCACCGCACAGTGGTCCAGGAGACCCCTCAAAACGCACGAAATGACGAAAAAAAATCTAAACCAAATGAAACGTGAATTAGTGTCAAATTTTTATACCTAAGTATAAACATCCAACATCTAATAACGAGCAATCAAATCCAAATTTTTTTTGTCATTTTCGTAATTTACTGAATCTATGACCTCGAAAACCTAGATTTTGATAGGTATATTACATGATAATTTGGTTAAATTTCAAGTTTAGCACCTCCCCACCACCTCCCCTTTGCTCCCAAAAAATTTTTGTTGTTCAGATTCGTAATTTACGACCCCGAAAACCCAGATTTCGATATATATTACACAATATTTAGATGAAATTTCAATTTCAGCATCTCAACACCCCTTCCCTTGCTCTAAAAAATTTTTTGTTGTCAGATTCGTGATCTACGAACTCGAAAACCAAACCTAGATTACCTATATTTTACCAACTTTTGTCGCTATTTTTTTTTATGATAGGTAATGAATTTCGAGCTTTTAGGGGGGGGGGGGTCTTCTGGACCATTGTGCACCATAGATTCTTCTTCATTTTGAGTCTGGTGAAGGGAGGGGGCGAGGTAATGAAAAATCATCACCAGTGATTTTTACGAGTTGAAATATTCATACCTACTTATTGATATTTTTTTCAATTTTCTGTTCGGTAAGAATTGAAAAAAAGAGACCGATGACCGCTGGGTCATTGATGCGGTCTTCGGTCCGGTCCGATCTCAATATTAAAATGGAGAAAGGTCCATTGTCTGGGTCAAATTTTAAGATAATTTATTTGAGGGTTAATGTTCAGGTTTGGAGGGGAGAAAAAATAAGTGTTGGGTGGTTGGTTCATAACTGTTCTCATTCATCAAAAATTCATGACGGGTCCGGTCCGGTCCGGTCCATACGGTCTCACGACCTTTTTTGAGGTCCCGGTCGGTCATCGGTCCGGTCTTCCGGTCTGGTCCTCCAAGCCTGCATATAAGGTTTGCAGGACGCTTTTTCCAAGTCCTAATTTCATGATAATTTTTGTCTTCTGAGATGTTTTTTTCAATTTAGAAAACAAGGCGAAGTCGCAGGGTGCGAAACCCGGAGAGTATGCCGGATATGACATAAAACGAACACGAGAGCGCGAGAAAATTCAGCTTTCACTTGGGCGAAAGTTTGTCAAAAACCATTGAAATGATGAAAAAAAAACTAACTCAAACGATTCTACAACCAAAAGAATAATTTTTCGACGCGATTCCTGCTTCAGAAATGGTCGCGAATCAGTCGAGTTGATTGCACACGCGCGATTCCACGCATGATGCGCATTGCGTTGGATTACTTGAACCAGTTCGAGCCTGAAATCATTCCATATCCGGCATAATCTTCCGATCTCGCACCCTGCGACGCGATCTGTTTTCCAAATTGAAAAAACATCTCAGAAAACAAAAATTATGGTAAAATCTGAAGCTGGAAAAAACGTTGGAGACAAAAATCAACGCATTCGAAACAAAACCAAACTGATGGTATATGTAGTCGAAGTGCATAGTAGACGTACGTAAACGTATAGTGCTGGCTTGAGCGCGCCGCGCTGTATTCTGGCGGTAGATAGTAGTGGTAGCGATAGCGGTGAACTAATAATCAAAGTAATAATAATAGTAATAATAATAATAACGATAACGTTAACGATAATAATTCTTTGGGGAGGTTAGATTAAACGGCAATGAAGTTGGTAAATAAAAAGGGATAGTGTGGTGGTACCTGGCGTAGTGGCGGCAGTGGCGGCAGCGGCGACAGCGGCAGGAACAGCAACACAGAGGCAGCTAAACGATTGCGTTTACCATGGGGGGTTTTCCATATAAAAGCGCGACCACTTGTCTTCCTAATAGCGCTATAATGCAAATTCTACCCCTTGCTCTCTTGTGTACTTTATTACACACATCCCTACGCCCTACGTGTCGATGATGAAATATTTTATTAAGCAGCGCCATCTGGCCGTTTTCGCGTTTCGTGTTTCGCGTTTCGCGTTTCGAGCTCGCCTTTTCCGCCAACAATTTACTAGGTACCAAATTTTTGATTTGCCTTTTGCTCATTCCCTGTAGGTAATGTATTTTCATTTTCTAGCGCGTTGTCAGCCTTGTATTGCGGTTGTCGTTAGTCGTTACTACCTATCTACGGTATCTACTACGTGTAGCTGTAGGAACTCGTACTTGTGACAATTACTAGTTATATGTATAGTAGATACACCGAACGATGGTCGTTGACTGTGATTAGATGGCCAGCCTGTGTAAATACCTAGGCCAGTAGGTCCTACGAGTGACCGAGGTAGGATAAGGTCATACATATGTATTATCGTATTATGGAAGCTGGTGAGTTGATTCCCAAAATTCAGAAAAGTGCGAATTGGTTCTTACCTTTTTTCGGGGAATGTACGAGTTGATTATGAACCTCTGTTAGCCTACTAGCGTTACCCAGCAGATGTCACGAGAAGGTTGGCTAAATTATTTTTTTCAAAACGTGGTTTTAGTATGGATGTTTTTTCTTTATTTACCCAGAAATACCATTGGTACCTATTTTTAATCACAATCCTATTTTTCAGGGGTTTTTAAAAAATATAATTTTTTTCAATAGGCACCTATTCGGCAAAAATTTAAAAAAAATAGGAAAATTTCTACTCGAAATGATGAGAATATGAGAAATTATTGAGTAGGTATTTGTTAAGCCTGCGATGATCACGAGGCGTGGTCGGTCGGTCGGTCGGTCGGTCGCGATCGCGGTCGTGGGTCGTGGTGTGCGAGCGTCTAGCCAAGTAGCTATCGCTAACCAAGTAGGTAAAGTATCTATCCGGCGAGTAGAGATAATTGAATAAATTTCGCGGTCAGATAAACGATAAACCTCATTGACCTTTCTAATGCGCCTATTTATCGCATCGTCACGTTTGCATTGTTCGAAAAGGCTGGAAGAGCATTTGTCATAGCAAACGCATCTTTGACAATTCGATATTATTAATAAATTATTATTTCGGCTTTCGGCCGACAATAGAAGACCCGCGCGTTTAATACAAATAAACGCGAACGCGGTAGCAATAAACGGTTTATTTGTCGATTTCGCTGGCCATTATTGTCGTACTCGTATAGCCGACTGTAGTGTACCTTCTAGGCTTCTACCTAGACTGCAGCCGACTGATTGCTGCCGAGCTGTCTAGCCTTATCTAGCGTAGTTATTGCGGTTTTATTTTATTAAAAATTTTGCGATTCTTGAATAAGTAGTGTAAGATGATTCGCTTTTTGTTTTTTGCGCAATTAATTTACCAATTCGATAGATCGTCTATAATAATTTTTCACTTTCACCGCTCTACTTTTACTAATAGTGGCTTAGAGAGGGGTGAGAAAGGTGAGAAGGTGAGAACTTACCCGGCGCACATTGCTCTGAGACCGCACAACTCTATTTACATACGGTACTTATCAATCACAGAATAACGTTGAAACTGATTACAATAACCTTTTTATTTTTTTATCTTGCGAATCTACGTCTCAGAAAATTTTCTCGCCCTCGCTTCGCTCGGACAATAATTTTTTTTATCATCCACAAATGCACCCAACAAACTACCAATTTTTCGATTTTTGGGATGTAGATACGTTTTCAAAAAATGGTTTAAAATCATCAAACCTTCCCAGTTCCAAACTTTGGAAAAAAAATTTAAAAACGTAGTTTTTGAAAATTTTTGGTTCATTTTGCGATTTTAGATTTCAATTCCGAAATTTTGTGATTTTAAATCGTAAATGCCTGGTAACATCAAAATATTTTATATTTTCTTTCTTGTTGAAATTATTTTTTAATGATTAAAAATGTTTAAAGCGAGAAATTCCTGAAAAGATTACCTACATGCCGTTCTCCCCCTCCCAAAAAAGTATGTTGAAGCAGTCCTCCCAATCAATGACTCCGCGAATCAACCATTACCTTTATCAAATTCCTTTGAATAAAAATTGGAGCCAACTTCTGACAGAAAAATCTTGGGCCTACGCATTCATTCCCTCATTTTCGATGTTTTATTTGCAATAACCAATAAGTACCTACATTAAAAGTGAATAAAAAATAGAAGGATGTTCAATATTATTTTTAATCGAAGCACCCTCTGAAGAAAATCGGAATACATTTTTGAGGGGGGGGGCGCTCAAATTTTCTACTCACCCGGCGAACATGTCCTTGTTATGCTAGTTTTCACTCATTCAACTTCGAAAAAAAATTTCAAAAAAATGCTGTCTATACGTATGTATGCACAATTGCACATACACACATGTAGGTAATAGGTATATCTCCAGACCTACTATATTTAGTCGATAAATGATGTTTGAATTACTTACCTAAATAATGACGTTTGTGTTTTTTTTTGTTTTTTTTGCATACCTAGCTCGAACGTGGCCAAATTGTATACCAGCGACGCGAGCCATATCATAGAAAAGGTGAGCACTGTCTAGTGTGTTGTGTGTACCGACACCGCGACAGAAATAATGGTTTGCACGACAGAAAAAATGGAAATAACGACGACGTTATATAACAAGCGACGCGACGAAACAAATTAATCCACAGGAAAAAAAAGGAATAAACGACAGTAAATAAAACGCACGTCAAAAAAAATGTATTTGGGCGACGAAACAAAATAATCACCGGGAAAATAATTGAAAACACGGAAAATAAAATATTAAACGGCAACTTGTGAACGACAATTAAAATCAAAGGAACGACAAAGTACAATTAAAAAAACTTAAAAGTTTGAGTGACAAATAAAAATAAAAAATTAAAATTTTAAGCGAAAATTATAATAAAACGTACGACAATCACGACATACTCCAACCTGCTGCACCATAACAACGCCTTCCTGGCTTTTGATGGGTGTCCGCGCTTCCTTTTTTATAAAGAATCCTCTCCTGAACACAATAATAAAAAAAAACTGATAGAAAATTGGTCGAATAGTTTTGAAGAAAATGGGACAAAAACATGAAAAACCAACTTAACGAGAATAAAGAGCTTTTAAAAGAAAAATTTTTCAATTTCCAAAAAAAGTTGAACTTTTTAAGTCTGAAAAACACATTTTCATAATTTTTTCCAAATTTTTCATAAGTTCATAGATTTAGAAAACATGGAAACTTCATTTTTGGGCAATCTTCAATTTTTCTGTACTGAAGTGAGTGAAAATTTGAAATTTAAATATTGTTACTAAAAATAAAAAAATGAATGCTCAGAGTTGTATAGAATTGGGGGCCAAAATTAAGGCAGTATTTAATAAAATTCAATTTCATACTGTCGTTCAATGATTTATTTCTTATCTCAAAAATTGTCGTTCATTCATATTATTTCGTCGTTCATACTTAGTCGTGCAAATCTTACTTTCTGTGTCGTGCATTCCCATTACTCTGTCGTGATTCGATTTTCCCATTTTCGTCGTGCAAACCCTTTCTTTTGTCGTGCAGTTTTATATTCCCCATTCGTAATTAGTTGGTAATGATTACACCGCATCGCACCGCGCACCGTACCGCTTCCTCCTCGTTAATACCTATTACATAATTATATGTAGGTACATACCTACATCTACATATGTTCACGTAGATTGCTTTTCTTGTAGGACGTTGGAACCGTGACCGTCGAGATAGCGAAATACATTCGAGCGGATGTGTTGGACGAATTTCTGCAGCATTTACTTTGGGAAAAAGATGTACGAGACGATGGTGGCCGCATTATGGATACGATTCGTTTGAAGGTAAGTGTGGTTTGTTTCAGTATTTTGTCTGTAGTAACACGTCACGTCGCGTCGCGTCGCCTCGATGCCTCGGTGGCTCGGTCGTCAGGATATCTACTTACTATACCTACTTAGCACCTGCTACCAAATTACCTAGTACCTACCGAGTATCGTAGTGTTAATACCTATTACCTGCCTACGAGTATAATATTTTATTTTGGATTTTGGTTAATTACCTACATGATTGTTTAGGGAAACGAAAATCATGTAAGTTTTTTTAAGGATTCCTATTGGTCAATTTTGTTTCATTTATGTTGTATTGTTAGTCATTTACCTGCTTGCGCAAGGCGCAAAGTCGACGAATCTATATTTTTTAAAAATTGGTTCACGTTTTCGAGGGAAGATAGGCATAGGCACCTACTCGTATTCATTAAAATATGTACTTACCTAAGTAGGTTAGGTAGTAGTTACTTAACTACATATAGAAAGGTAGTTCACGTATTATGTAGTCCCTGCGAATAGAAAGCAAAGCAACGCGACGCGAACGTCACGTCATGTCACGTCACTTCAATGGTGCTGATGATGATTATGATGATACCTAGTGATAATAAATAATAAAATAATCACAAAACCTGAAACCTAATCATATTAGACGAACGACAAGAGCTGGCGAGTAAGGGTAAGGGTAATGGGTAATGGATAAGTATGATACCATACAAGCCAGGGTGCCGAAAATGATGAATTCACTATTCACAATAGGACAGGAGGACAGGAGGACAGGACAAACGGTAGCATCGGCGGAATTAATCGCTCTTATTACAAACAAAGGATGAATGCGACGCGACTGTGGGCTGTGCTTGTGTTGCGTTGTACTCGTATTCGCATTCGCGGTCGATATCATATCAGTGATCAAGTGGGCGTGAAAACGGCAACGTTCAGCGAAATGCGAATGCGAATGCGAATACGAGTAACCAACTGTGATACTAACGATAAGTAGGTACTGGGTAGTGCGTACTTGGTACTAGCAGACTTACTGCGAACGCGTCCTTTCTTTTCTCTCCTTTTTTTCTTTTCTTTTTTCGACTCGCTTGATGTGTAGTTGCGTGTAAACGTAAACGTAAACGCTAAACGCGATAAACATTAGGCTTGCTGCTTACGCTTACCTTACCTTACCTTACCTTACCTTACCTAAACTGAACCGCGCCCGTAGCCTTTGGAATCCACTTCAAAATTAACCGCGTAACAGTGCGGCGTAACCGAGCCACTCTTCGAAATTTAGACCTCCTCAAGCTGTTGTACCGTACCTCAACCTCGACAACCTCGATCTGCCCAATGTGTATCTGCGACTCGACGCGACATGTTTTACATGAAAATCTATCCACGCTGGCGCTATTCCTATTAGCCATTACTACATACTTATTACCTACCACCTACTACCTACTACCTACAACCTACAAATAAGCTACAATGTGGGCGTACGATGTACTCGTATGCGATGCATATACGTATATAACGTTCTGCATCTGCATACGTAGACATACTTACTGGTATTGGTTCTGATTCGAGTGTTTAGTCTCAGCTCCGGCCTCACCCTTGCCTTTTTTTTTATTCATTCCCCGGTTACAATTGCATGGGGCAAATTTATTCATTTCTATCCTATAAAACAAAACAACCTCGTACCCCAGCCCACTTACCTTTCGGTTTATTGTGGGTTTTGGAGAAAGGGGAGAGGGAAGGCGAAAGGTTGTAACAAAATCATTAACTATAATTAAAACTATAAGTAGGAATAAGCAAAGACATACATGTAGGTCTAAAATACATAAATAATAAAAGTAATTGTTGAGGACATAATATTATAAAATACCAATAAAGGTGGTACCTATTACATTTGGGGGAAACTATAATTTTCATATTGATATGTCATGGCTGCATTACAGAACTTTTCGAATTGGGGTGAGAGAAAAAATTCCTCTGGATATGGGGATGTTGGGTCAAATTTAGTGGTATGAGCGTTTTGAATTGATGTTATTAATGGGAGGGTACATTCAAATAGTAGATGATATCGGATTTCTTCAGCTTTTTTGCAGCGGCATGGCAGAGGGGAGATTAAGATTTATCAATCCAGCGTAGAAAGTATTGGAAGTTGCCATGCCCTGTGAATACTTGGGCTGTGTGGTAGGTAATATTTAGGGATGACGTATAAAAAGGCGAAAAGAACGCTAATTAATTTATTTTTTGGATGGAAATACATCGAGGAACTTTTAACACTAGGTACACAGAAACACGTACAGTAATTTCATTACGAGTGGTAGCACTAGCATGATAAACTATAGAATTTTTGAAAAAAATGTAGTAAAAAACTGTCTAGGGCCTACGAAAATTCTAGTTCGGCTCTGACTGAATGAACAACGCGAATTTTCAGAGTGTCTAACAACTCCTGTTCGTCCTGTTTGTACTGTTTTGGGCTGAGTGGTCCTGTTTGTCCTGTTTTTGTACTGTTTTGGGGCTTTTTCAGTGAACAGTCCTGTTTTGTAACAATTTTGAAATTCCACCCGCCAAAATAGAAAAAAATTTCAATAAATGATCGTAATTGAAAAAAAATTTTAAAAAATTAAAAAATAGCTAATTTTTTGGAACTTTTTTTTTGAGAGGCCGTTAGTGGCAAAACTGTGTGAGATACTATCTTCCTTGTCCTTGAATTTTTAAAATAAATTTTTTGCTCATTTCTAACAATTATTGAAAAAATTCGTTTCAATTTTTTTTTGTCAGAATAGGATTTTTTTTTGGGGGGGGGGGGGTACAAAATCGATCAGAACCGATTTTTTAAAGGTCCTGTTGAAGGTCCTGTTTGTCCTGTTTTGGGGTTTTGAAATTTTGTTAGACACCCTGATTTTATGAAAATTACAGGTATCAAAATCCAGTTGGCCAGTACTGTCGTGAAATATTTTGGAAATTAATCAAACATTAAGTATATTAGACGACCAAAAAAACTTTTGACTCGCAATTTTCAATGGTTTTTAGCGAGAAATTTGAATTTGGTAAAAATCAAAAAGCTTTAAATTCGAGGTCTGCAATTTTTCAACTAGCATGTTAAGGACAAAAAGTGTTTCCAGCAGATGGTATTATTCAGGAGTGACAAAAACTGTGTTTTTTTTAAATGATGAAACTTTGAGGTCTCTTAGTCTCGTCCTTCTCTGAACATGAAGAGGAGGCCACGACAATTTCTTGAGAAGTCCGTCACTTATAGGAAACTATCTCTATTTTCGTAAAAATTCAGGATCTTTTCTTTTTTTTTCCATCCACCCAAGAACCGAATAGCATTTTCTGATCAATTTTCACCGCATGTTGGTTCAAAATTTGATAGTTTTCCAGCTTTATTCATTTTTCACTATTTCTTAAATGCCAGTTTAAAAAAAACTATCGAAATATTACCCAATCTAGATAAAAATCTGTAAAAATTTATCTCAAAAGTTATTAAAAGGTCAAAAAATTGTAAAAAAATTGAGAAAAAAATTTATAAGAATTAGTGAATCTTTGTTAGTACCTATTTCTAAAAATGCTGACGTTTGAAATGCAATTTTTACAAACTTCGTATTTTAGTGAAGTTTAAGAATCAAATGTAGAATTTTCAAACTTTTCGACATTTTGAATAGAATTTAATCCGATCGAAATTTTAAGCGTATGGATGGAATCAGATGACTAAAGTAAAACGATCGATGCTGTATAGAGGCAGCTTTACCATACTTTGGTTTCTCACAAGATCGGCAATAAAAATGAATTTTTAACAACTTTCTCCAGGGGACAATGCCCCTTTACCCCCCCCCCCCCCCATCCCTTTAGGTAGCGAATCGCGAACTGATGCACCTAACGCACCGCACCGGAGATACTTGGACTTTGATGATACCTATATTACCTATCCGTGCGATATTATTAAAATCTACAAGTTAGCTGGATAGGCACTGATACGATGACAATGCGATATCGATATGGAGAGAGTCGAGAAAAGAGTAAACGCGGCTGTTGCTGCGATGGGCGCGGCGACGGCGGCGGTGGAGAGCGTGTTTATATCGTCGATTTGTCGAATTGAAAATGGTAAAAAGGTTAAAGGACTGTGTTTTGAGTTATTGCTTTACCAAGCACTTTTATTCCGAACAAGGGATCAAATATGAATCGTTTGTTCCCTTCATTTCGCGAATCTTCTTAACGTAAGCAAACTTATAAAGAAAAAAATCTGTTTTGCATATTTCTCTGTAAAGAGACTATTATCAAACAAAATAAGTTCTATCGAAAGCTTTTATCAACTTTTTTAATAAAGCTTCCGCTCCGATAGAAACGTAGAAAAAAATAATAACAATATCTAGTAAGTAATGAAATGAAGAAAGAAAGAAAGAAAAAAAAAAAGGATTGTAAAGAACGATCGAGTTTATACGTTTATACCGTTTATGGTATTCGAGCATGGTGCCGGGTGCCGGACCAAATACGAGCGTACGAGTAAAAAGGCCACGCGGCTATTTATCGTGTTTTTTCGTGCGTATACGTTTGAATAGCAAATTTAAATTTAATGTCACGCAGGTATTGATATTTATCCTTTTGTGTTAAAATAGAGTTATTTGTATTCTGCTCCTTTTTTTTTTTCGCAAATTGCCGAATTCATCGGATTCCTTGCCGCTGTATTCGAGTTCGAGAGAATGTCCAAAGCGTTTTTAACGTTATTTATTTAGGTATTTTGTATTTTTTCGATCGTATTTTTTAATAACGCACAAAACGACTGTATATTACGCCTATGCTAATTTATCGATGAAATCGTTGATAGGAGTGCCTAAAGGCTGATCTACATATATGTTTTAATTTAATACTTACCTATAGGTTGCAATTTGTTGAAAAATGGTGTAATCATATACTTTTCTGAGAATTTCTGAGAATGAGTATATTTAAAGAGGAGGAAATACTTATACCTCAAATAATTTAGGGGGGGGGGGGGAGTTCGTTGCAGTTATAGAAGGCATTCCTTCTGCATAGATATGTAATCCGATTGGAAAAAGCGTAATCGTAACAAAGTTGTATCAACGGGTTTTAAATAAACAAAATACAGGGTGTCCAATGAGTGGTCTGCCATACTTCATTTTTGGACATAACCGGGTACCACTGAAAAAAAAAGTTAGATTAGATGAACAAGTTGCATATCTTGAAAATTGAAGGGGCAAATGATGTTTTTAAAAAAAATCACGTAAATTTTTTTTTCAACCATGGGAATGGATAGTACTTTGAAAACTAAATAAGTTTTCATTAAATGACTTTTTGCATAACTTGAAAATTGAAGGGCCTACAAAAAATTATGTTCGAAAAAAGTTCTAAAAAAATTAACTAATCAAGGGAATGGATAGTATGTTGAAAAAGGAACAAATTTTGTTCTACAGACTTTTTGCCTAACATCAAAAATGAAGGAGCTACGGGTCATTCAAAAAAGGTGGGCTTTAATTTTTTTTTCAATTTTCTCAATTTTGGATGACCCTTTTTAAAACACATCATTTGCCCCTTCAATTTTCAAGATATGCAACTTGTTCATCTAACATTTTTTTTTTAGTTATATATCCAGAAATGAAGTATGGCCGACCACTTACCTGACACCCTGTATATAATAAGTTGCGAGGGTTACCTGTCATCCTACAGGCAGAAAGAAAATAAGTGACGATGCGACGTGTTACCCTCGTTTTGAAGACCATTATTTCTTAATTGATTGTCTTATTCGTCGTAGTATTTGCCTGCAAAAAAATCACCTCCCCCTCCCCCACCTAAAATATCTACGAAGAAATTAGCTACTAGCTCCTGTATCTGTACATGTATGTAAAAGTAAATATTTCTGTGGTAGGTCTGGGTATCACCACAGAACTACTGGTGTCTAATTTCATTATCTACGTTTATCTTTGGCTATACAGCTATAGGTACTACACAAATCGTAAACGTACCTATACCAGTATACCTACATGTATGATTGGTTAATTGTGTGGAAATTGGAAACACTTTCGAGTTGTTAGCAGGAAACTGGTTGCCGTGTAGAGAAAGATTGACAAATGGCAATGGCTATCGAGTACCCAGTACCCACTACCCACCCACAAGTGACAATAAACACGGGCTTGATAAGATAGCCGAAACTACTTAAATGCTCAAGTTACATAGAAGGACGAGAAGAAGAAGAAAACGAATGAAAGAAAAAGGTCAAGATGACATCGACTCATCGAGTATTTTATTAGCATTTATCATGATGTTTTGTGGTCCTGCAGCGCAAATGGCCGTTGGCCGTTGCTCTTGCTATCACGTGGTATTGTGCAGCCTTCCTACATTCTAACTGTAAGATTGTGTGTGTAGCTGTACGTGTGTGTGCGCGAGTTCGATGGAAGACTTATAGGTACAGGTAGTATATCAGTGTCTGATATGTCGTCGTGTACGTGTAGCGTGTACCTAGACCTACTACCTTACCTACTTGACTTTCTACATATAAATACGTGGTGATGTACGTCCACACCTCATAATATAGATAGGTAGTCGGTAGTAGGTAGTAGGTACAGTAAGGTGGAGCGGCTTTTGAAAATTAAGTTATTCGATCTCACCAATTTTTCAATACCTATGTAAGTTCCTAGCTAGTACGAGTATACTTCTAGTGGAGGAATTCCTTGAAACAATTTCGGCTCCCCCGAGTCCTGTTGATCGGATCCATGGATCTTCAAAGTAGAGTAATTTTCGAGGAAAAAAAACACGTGGGTTTTCAAGTTTTTTGCCCTCAAACCTCTCAAATTTGAAAATTCCCGATAATCCACGACGTAGGTAGGTATGATTTAGGATTCTGCGTCGACTTGTATGACTGGTTTTCTGATTCGTTAGATACATACATGTGAGCCTGGATATAGAAACCACCCTTAGGTGTAAAAAATTGATTTCTGAGTTGACACTGATTTTGGGCGTTTCAGAAGGTATAGAATCAAAGGAGAACCTCAACTCAAAAACCAATTTTTTACACCTAAGGGTGGTTTCTATATCCAGGCTCACATGTATGTTTTTCAAGATGCGAACGGGTTAAAAATTTACAGGAAATTTGAATGATTAAATTGATGAGCTAATGTTTTAGAGCGTTTAGAGCGTGAAATTTCGTGATTTTAGTATTTTTAGCAGGTATATCAGTTACATACCTCGTTTGAGAAGTCAGTTCAAAAAAATGTTCTTCTGCTAGTAAAATTTTCAAACGAGTAATTTGACAATTTTTCGATTTTTAGTAAATTTTCGATAGTGTTGAGATAGTGTTGAAAGTTGAAATTATATTTCGTTTTGGAAAATTACCGTTTGTTTTAAGAAATAACAACCGTGTAAGTTCTTTAAGGTTTCCTATTGGTTAATTTTGTTTTGTTTATGAAAGTCCGAGCTCACGATATGTTAAATTAAGCAGATTGTCATTCCAAGTTTTGTCTTCGCGTAAAACCACCTCAAACCTCAAAAACAGTTGGAAATATCAAAAAAATTATACCCAATAATAAATGAAGAACACCAATTTGCCAACTTCCAACGCCTTTTCTGGGATCTGAAACATCTTGAGATCAAGTCAAAAAAACAGTCGTACAGGTTGACGCAGAATCTCAAATTCCACCGGTGGACTGTCAAGGATATTTGATTTTCGACTTTTGGGGACAAAAAACTCGAAAAACCTCGTTTCTTCTCGAAAATAACTGTACCCTTTGAGAAGCTACTGCTCCGACCCAAAGGGGCCCGAGAGATCTCTCAATCGCAAATTATACAACATTTTATTTAAAAAGTGGCTAAATCGAACAACTTTCTCTCGTCAGTATTTGTGCTTACGTATTTATCTACTCTCTTATTTCGAATTGTTGAAAAGTCATTGAAAAATGGTCAGAATTGCAGCGCAGGAAAAATCAACAAAATTCTTCGATCTTCAGCGGATTTTTGCTGATTTTTCAAGGAATTTCAGAGATTTTACTGACTTTCAAATTTTTATCACTGTTTTATTTCAGTGAATTTTTTCACTGATTTATTTCCGCGTTGCAATTCTGACTGTTTTCTAGCGATTTTCGATAATTTTCACTGATTTATATGTAAATGAGAGAGTTGGAATAGTGTGCGTTAGGGTGACGATGAAAAGCATGGGTAAAATTTTTTTTGATTTTGAAATATTACTCACCCTTCAAAAATGTTATTTGTATGAAAAGAAATTATTCTCAAAATTTCACTCCTCCTAGTTGATGTTAACCCGTGCCGCCGGGCACTCAAAATTGAGGACACGACGCCCGAGCGCGTTCGATGCTACCCCGTCACCATACGCGGTGATGAAGTTTTTTGCGTACGGGCTACGTTAAAAAAATGTTGTTACGTCATTATGGGTGACAGGGTAGGGGTAGGTGTTAAAATTATTCAATAAGGAATCGTTTTAGGTTATCTAGAGTATACTCAGTCTGTTTAGAAATTTTGTTTTGTGATTTTATGACTGTTGAAAAAATTTGTTAGTATAGCGATTTTTTCTCTATTGTTTTCGATGGTTTTTAACACAAAAATCGGTTCTCGACTATGGTCCGCATGTATTTCACAATTGAGTATTGTAAAGAAAAGAGAAGGTAGCGAAAAGTTTCCAAAAACTTGGAGTTTTCAATTTTTGAGGTCTGATTTAAAGAGAAAAACATCAAAAATAATGGGGGAAAATTGCTGTACTTGAAATTTTTTTCAACAGACAGAAAATCACAAAAAAAATTTGAAACAGGCTGGGTATACTCTAGATAACCTAAAACGATTCCTTATTGAGTAATTTCAACACCTACCCCTCCACTGTTACCCATAACGATGTAACAACATTTTTTCAACGTAGCCCATACGCAAAAAACTTCACCACCGCGTACGGTGGCGGGGTAGCATCGAACGCGCTCGGGCGTCACGTCCTCAACTTTGAGTCCCCAGCTCGGCGGCACGGGTTAACCTCAACTCGGAGGAGTGAAATTTTGGGAATAATTTTTTTTCATACGAATGAACATTTTTGGAGGGTGAGCATTTTTGAAAATGAAAATTTCAGTTTCATTGTCACCCTAGTGTGCGTGTAGATGGTGTGGATACTGGATACGTAGGTAATTAGTTATGAGCCTTTGTGCCTAGATGTATGATGTATGCCTACTTCATGGTAAAACATCAAACGAAATATTACTTATAAAATTAAACGATATTTGGAAAAGGATTCACTAAGTATAAATCAACAGTTCTTTATTATTTTGAAATTACAAGAATTGGTATCGATGAAACCTTTTTTTCTATTACGATTATTTTATACTAAGTAGTAGAGACAACTGGGTTTGTCTTTGTAGTGTGCATGCATAGGATCGGTATCGGGATTCAGGAACATTTATCGAATGCTGAATGATGAGTTGGCCGGGGCTGTGAGATACGCGTAAATACAGCCTTCTAAATCATCTACCTAATCTTATTCGCGGTTCATTTGCTTTTGCGCTCGTTAGTGGCGTGGCGTGGCGCGGCGCGGCGCGGTTAAATCGTTCGTTTATTTGTTGATTGAAACATCATTTGTCGCAGCGGCGGCGTCGTCATCGTCATTCTCATCGTTTACGTTAGACAAGTCGCTGAAAAATTCCAATCTTACCGAGCCATTGGAGCAGCTAGAGCTAAAGCCAAGATTAGTGTTGCGTTTTAAAACGATGCAGCTGCTTATAGTTACGAATGTAGAGTAGTGGACTTGGACGACTGTAGGTGTAGACGAACTAGAAATCTGTCGTGTGGTTGCTGTGGAGTGGCCAAAAATTTCTCATGGAGGGGGTCCGAACTTTCATAATTTTGGGTTACATGCAATTGCGCCAGAGATGTGGGGAATTGCGCCAATGTTCCAAAAACACATACCCGCAGTTGCGCCGAAAGAAAATGTTAGATCAGAAATACGAAATGAACGAATCGTGAACTGTTCGTTCAAGTCTGAAGCAAGATTTTGAATCTGCATGTACAAGTTGTAAGTGTGTATATGAGAGGAATTCGTAGCATGCAGATTTGAATGAGAGCATAACTACATTTTCGAGGTTGTAGATTACAAATTTTGTGCTCAAAAAGTTGTAGGAGTGGAGGATGGAGAAGGGGGAGGGGGGTTAACTTGAAATTTTACTATGATATCGTATAATATGTGAAAATATACATTTTCGAGGTCGTAGATTACGAATTTTGTACTCAAAAAATTGTCTTAGGAGTAGCGGCAGGGCCGGGGAAAGGAGTTCATACCATATTGAAATTTCAAGTTGACCCCTCTCCCCTTGCTCCACCACCACTCCTACAATTTTTCTCATTATATTTGAAATCTACGACCCTTAAAACATAATATGACTAATACTTTTTAAATTACCTTTCAGAGATTTTGAGCAGGATGAGTGTTTTAGAGGGTTTCCTATCGTAAATACATCTCTACGAGATGTAACTTTGTGCCAAAACAGAAAATTTCCTTCACTTCCATTGAAATCAAAAATTCTTGAAAATAATGCAATAAAATGACTATAACTCCGAATGGGAGGGGTTTGGGGGAGGGGGTCAACAATTTTTCTAATTTTTTTTTACATCAAGGTAGGTACACCATCTGAGGGGTTAGATCGAATATCGGAGGGAGGGGGGGGGGCAAATTCACCCAAAATCCGGCTATACCCTTTTTGAGAAATTCTTAATTCAACACCCCTTCCCCCTCCTACTAAATTTTCTTTTACTAATATAATAACGCTGAATACAATCTTTGAATCAGTTTCATAAATATTAAGGAGTCGCACAATTTCTTATAAAGTTCTTACGCAATTTTGGTAGAATATTTTTAGGAAACAGACTTTGATGAAACTGTAATTTTAGAGTTAAGCAACTTCCCAATAATTATGTTTGACTTAAAAAATAAATAAAATACATTAACAGAATACAAAGACAATGTGGCGTTCAGTTGAGCAAGATTTTGATTGCAGATACAAGAGTGGAATGGCATGCCTTTTGGCATAATCCCATCGAGGTTGTAATTAAAATTTGTGTCAGTTAGGAGGAGTAAGGAAGAGATTGAGATTGATTTAGTGCTCCAGAAGGATTTTTCGTATTTGACTATGGGGGTCTAACCAAACCTTCCCTACCGACTATGTCATAATATGTGGATTACTTGAGGTCGTGATTACGTAATTTTGTACTAAAAAGTCTAGAAGCGGCAGGGCGGAGAAGATCAAAAAATTTCAAGGCTTCTAGACTCACCAAAACTTCACAATTTCCAAATTTTCTACGCCCTACAAAGTATGATATATTGGTGGATTGAGCTAGGCGGGTTTGAATTTCCTATCGTAATACACCGAATAACTTGCAAAAATCTAAATATTCTCACTTCCATTTGAAGTTAAAGATGCGAATTAAGCCAAAGAAACCGATGGAAGGTTGGGGTAGTCCACACATAGTATCTGAGGGTTAACATAGTCTTGGCCTAAGGTACTAGGTAGTAGGTAGGTAGGTACGTAGTTATCTAGACACCTAGACTAAGGTAGGGCTAAATCATTTGTCGCCTATATCTAGTCTAACGCAAGTCGTGAAGTCGATACTCGGATGCCTTACGTTTACCTAATACCTGCTTACCTG
This sequence comes from Pseudococcus viburni, assembly GCA_033439095.1. NCBI lineage: Eukaryota > Metazoa > Arthropoda > Insecta > Hemiptera > Pseudococcidae > Pseudococcus > Pseudococcus viburni. Next base: position 79,426 of record JAVBJF010000327.1, on the reverse strand, counting down.
CTTAATATTTTGCCAAGTACTTGCATAGTGAGGAGAGAAATACGTATGTGCATGTTCAGTAAGATACCTAATTACGTATACCTACTTCTAACTGTAAATACCTATCGCTTTAAGTTTGCGTCGCTTTTTTCAATAATGTCAACAATGTCAACCTAAACGGGCTAAACTGTCCGTTCAGTTTATTTGGGAAGGAGGATTCACCGCGATTGAAGATTAAACATGTGTAGGTTAGGCCAATGGCCTAAAATTTATTTGTCGTAATCATTGACGAACCCGAGTCGTGTCGAAATTAATTGCTCCGCGGTATCGGTAAAAAAAAAAGGAGAAAGAATAACAATAAAAAATAATAGATAGGTAGGTGAGGTAGTTAGTTGGGTACTTGCTACTAGTCGCTGGTCGATTGGAAAAAGAAAAGAAAGGGGAAAAAAGGAGAGGAAAAGAAAAGAAAGGAAAAGAAAGAGTTACGGTAACGCGGTTGCGGGTTGTTAATTGAGTGGGTCGAGTACCGCTGCCGCGTCGGTCCGTCGGTCGTTTTGTGAATTAAGTTGAAAAGGCCTAGCGAGATAGCGAGAATAAAGTAGCAAATCGGTACATATACATACCTACTGCATAGATGAGACGTACGATGCGATGTGCGATGTGCGATGCGAGGGGTGACGTGAAAAATGGGAAGAAAAAGGAGTGATGCGGTGCGGTGTGCTCAAAATTATGCCCGTTCGCCAAAGCTAATAAAAATGGCGATACGGTTTGGCTTAGGTCGGGTTAGTGAGTTTACGAGGGTCTTGTCTATTTACTTGTCACACATTATTACAGGTATTTTAAGGGTAATAAATAAAATACAAAGAGCAGTTTACTAACAAACCTATCATCGAAGGGCGAACAGCGAACGGCAGAGGGACGAATAGATGAAAAAAAGAGCAAGCGAAGCCGCGCTCGCGTACACATAGGCTATGGCTATATACCTATTGGGTTCCTAACTACCTATGTAGCTGGAGGTACACAATGCATACTATAATAATAAGTAGTATTAATAATGATAATAATAATAATGATAATAAATACGTGGCGTAGCGTAGCCTAACTTAGGTAGAGGTGTAGGTCTAGGTACAGTGGTACACTACACAAACACATACATACACAACTACGTAGTATGTAATGTATGTCTATGCTACATATACATAAGTAGATAGGTAGGTAGGCAAACTGGCAGAGGAGGTATCAATAAAGTACCAGTATCAGTACAATAGGGAAAAGGACTATATTATGTAGTCGCAGTCGCGTACGGCTTAGCAGGCAGGGGTTTGGGGTTTTACCAAAAATCTAAGGGTGCGCTGCGCTGCGTGGCGTGGCGTGGCGCGGCACGTAAAAAATTTTCTTACAATGAAGCGTAAATAGAAATACTGCGCGCACAATAAAACGATAAACGGTTCGCTTCGCTACATCTCGTAATAATAGTTTAGATTAGTTGAGACTAGTTTCATTCTATTGTGCGCTTATTATTGCTACACCAAAGCCTAACGAATAAAGGTTATTTTTGTATTTGTACGAGTATTTACTCTCTCGTATTCATAACAACTAATCGACAGTCTAACTACGGCTACGGCTACGGCTTCGAGTATATAGTAGATACGAGATAGTATAAGTAAGTCTACCCATGAGCTCCTATACCCATACCCATACCCATACTCATACCCAACCAGATCAGATATGTAGTATGTACTATGTACTAGCCGATTGCCCGTAAACTTAAACTCATCTATCCAGATTTACTCGTCCAAACACACTGCACTGTAAGTCTAGCTGCGCTACATACTCGTATAATAATCTCTGTACTTACTTAGAAGATATTAAAAAAATGTAAAATACGAGTAATAGGTATAGGTGAGCAGGGTACATTTCACGTAGGTACACATAGGTATAGAATTTTACGTGGCAGTGCGGGTTAAAAAAAAACGTGTTTTGTTTTTTTCTTAAATTTCATAGAAAATTTAAGAAAAATCCGAAAAATTTGGGCCCAGTTCCGTATCACGCCACCAAGTGCTCCAAAACATGGCCTCGAAGTTTAGGAATGTGAAATTTTTCTGTTCAGAGTCGTTTTTGGAGTGCCGAGGGCCACGATACGACTTTCGAACCAAATTTTTCTTATCGTAAAATGAAAACAACAAATAATTTTTCAATCAAAATGCGCATCGATCTTTTTTTTCGGGGGAAGGGAGGGGGCATTTTTGATGCACTTAGAGCGGTGCTGTTTTTTTTAAATCAGTTTTTTTTTGGATTCTGCGTTGAAAAAAGAACACATCCTTGATTTTGACGAAAATTGATAAAATAGTCTATACTTTGAGTGGGAGACTTCTCCCAAAAAAGTTGAGTCACCTCCATCTTCCCCCCCCCCATGCCTGAAGAGAACAGAGCTAGAAAGCCTCGAAGTGGTGTCTTTTTTTTTCAACTTGATTTTTTACTACTTTTGAATAATTCTACCTGCTGGAAAACTAGGTCACTCCTACTAGAAAGGTGCGATTTGAATTTATACATCTCCCCGAATAAATGATCTTGAAATTGAATTACATACATTTTTCGTTTTCTACATAAAGGCATTGGAACTTACAAATCGCGAATTTGATAAAACTTTTCGAGTTTTATGAATTTTACCAAATTCAAATCGTTTGCTCAAACGCTTCAAGATCGAGCCAAGAAATTTTTTGGTCGCCTGGAATAATTTTTGATGGAATTTTTCAAAAACTTTTCATGACAGTGCGGTCAACTACATTCAATCTGAATGACGTTTGGAAATTTCAGTTGGTAGCAGTAGTTGAAATTTATGTTAATGTCTAAAAAATTTTTTGGCTCACTTTTTAAGTTATTGAATGAACAACACGAATTTTTTGAAAATGCGTAAGCATAAATCAAAATGCTAATACCATTAACAGTATTACCGAAGAGGATTATTTTAGAAAAACTCGTCAAATTCGCGATCTGTACTTTTTCAACCCTGTAGATTTGAAATCGCACCTTTTTAAAGAGTGTGTGTGTGTGTTTGGGGGGGGGGTAGCCCGTATTATCGAATAGGTTGCCGCCCTGGCACTACCCAAACGTGGAGAAACTCGCGTTTTCTTCAAAAATGGCCTCTCTGAGATCTCACAGCTCCGTCCATCTGTGGGTTGAGGGGCTAATAAAGTGTTTATAGGAATTAGGAGGTCTCCCACTCGAAATAAATTATTTCGTCGATTTTTTTTTAAAATCCAGGTGATCGTTTTTTCGATCCATCCTAAAGTACATTAGATGGAGATTACAGGCGGGCACTCGAGTAAGCATTTGAATGATGAGAGGCATCAGCGTCCGTCCAAATGATACCATATACGTGTGCGGTTTTTTTTTTGAATGAATGAATGAACTGCGATAAAGCGCAAGGGAGAGAAGAAACGCATACCTAAGCGTATTTGCAGCGACGCTTTCGCGCGTCTTATCGCATATCACGATATCGAGCGACCATCGACAATTGCAAATTGCTGCGCATACTTCCATTCGAAGTATTGTTTTTCTGTTCGCTGAGGGGTTAGTCGCTCGCTACGTGTAAATATTAAATTGCGCGTTCGCTTCTCTTCCCGTCTCGTTTTGTCGTAGTGTTGGCAGGGTACGGTACGAAGAAGAATTGGGCGTGATAAATAATGTTCTTCTTCAATTACATTCGATTTAATCTTTATTGTAAACGTACCTACGTCTAAATATCGAATCAAATACGGTAGAACGGTACGGTACGGTACCGACTTGCGTTACCTGTTGATTAGTACATTGTACATACTGCATACCTCTACTCTCTCATTCTGAATCAGCGAAAAGTCACTGATAAACAGTCAGAATTGCAGCACAGGGAAAAATCAGCGAAATTCGCTGATTTTTCAAAGATTTTCATTAATTTTTCTGCTAATTTAATAAATTTCAATGATTTTCCAGTGATTTTTTTCACTGATTTTCTCCTGTGCAGCAATTCTGACTGTTTCTCAGTGATTTTTGATAATTTTCACTAATTTATAAGTGAAAGAGTATCTACATGTGGATGCTACATAGGTACATACGTAATAATTATAGGTACTCTCTCATTTCGAATCAGTGAAAAATCACTGATAAACAGTCAGAATTGCAGCACAGGAAAAATCAGTGAAATTCACTGATTTTCAGTGATTTTTCACTGATTATTCAAAGAATTTCACAGATTTTTCAGTGAATTTCATAAATATCACTGAGTTTTCAGTGAATTTTCACTGATTTCCAGTAATTTTTTTTCACTGATTTGTTTTCAGTGAAAAATTTTTCACTGATTTTTTCCTGTGCTGCAATTCTGATTGATTCTCAGTGATTTTCGGTAATTTTCACTGATTTATAATTGAGAGAGTACATATTTGAATTTTTTATTGTCGTAAAAAGCTCAGCGGCATAGGCAGGAATTTTGCGCCAGGAGGGCTATAAATGTGGCGTTCCTCGCCAACTGTTATTCACGGGACCGGTTTTCGCGGGATGGGGAACACGTCTGTCAATAGCACAGCCAGGGATCCATTCCAGTCATCCTTCGTAACGATAGGTACCTACAGTTCAAGCGCGTAATGTATTCGCTACTTTCTATAGGAAGATGAAGTGGAGCAGGGCGGGAGAGAGGGGAGATACAGAGATAGGAGTAAAGACGTCAGAGAAATTCGAAATTTAAGTGAAAAAAATATAAAAATGAATTTTGGAAAAATTTTCTAAAATACGCGAATATTTTGTAGGATTGTAGGCATGCAGATAACTAAATACCTACTTATTATTCCAGCGAAACGAGAGCAAATTTTCTTCCTTTTTTTTTTTGAAAAATCGCCTTAGGAAAGCGAAGCGTACTTTTTGCTTTAAAGGTACATAATTATTTGACGAAATGTTTTCAAACTTGACGCGCAATTTCGGTCATCGGTTGGGGGGGGGGGATTACAAAATATTTGTAGTTTCAAAGTGAATATGAGAGAATTGAATTTCGGCCTCGCTTTAAGGAGGAAAAATGTAATAAAATTAGTTGAAATAATTTTGAGAAAAAATATGAAAAAATTCACGTTTGTTTTGTAGGATTTACCTAGATAAAGTACAATAAGGCCGAGCACAACGAGGTCAAAATTTGTTGAAAAATTTAGATTTGGAAAGTAATTTTAGAGTTGAATTGCGATTTCTTTCTTTTGTTGGTCAAATTTTCCAATTTTTCTCATGTGAGACGAATTTGCCAACTTTTTCTATTAGCGTTGTGTCTGGAGGGGGAGGGGGGTCGTGAACCCCAATCACTACGTCCCTGATTTCAATGCTATGATAATATGAAAAGCGTCTTGCGCTGTCTCAATTTGTATGCCGGGCCGGGGGTGGAAAAGCGACCTGTACTTCTTCCCTCCCTCTCACCACCTTGCTTTGTTACTGTAGATGTAGGCTGTCCATAGCAGTGTTGGCTGTTGGTGTGGTGTCTTACCGTCGTACTCGTACATGTACTTACAGTAGAGCTAATTAGCCGTAGACCTACAAGTATGAACTGTGAATACAGGTCTACTCTACAGGTCTACAGGTCACAGATGTATACCTCTATGTCTATATCTGGGTGCGAGGTATCTACTGTCTAGTGGTACAGGTAAACGAAATAGGGAATACGAGTTGGTTACGCGTTACGGTACGCGTTATGTGTTGCGTGTGGTATGGTTGAAAGTTATGAAAAAAGAAGAAACAACAAGCGTAATTGAGAAGCGAGAGAACAACAAACAGCATTTTCAATTTTCTTTTCTTTCATTCTCGTATACTTACTGGTAGTCGTAGTCGTAGTCGTACACTCGTAAATGCCGATGCGACGTGAGTACGTGTACGTATAGTCGCAGAGTGGATAGAAGTACATAGGAGGTGGCGATGGTGCGGGCGGTACTAAGTAATATTATTGCGCTATTCGCAAGCTCGAGGCTCGTATCGTATCGGCACGAAAACTGGAAATGGCATTCTTTTCACTTACTCGTATCACCGCATCCTTTATCATTTACGATATTAAAAACCCCAAAACCCTGCGTATCTAACGTAGGTATGTATACATGTACATACATACATATGTACTACACCAACGAGCAACCACTCGAACGTACTTACTGTTAGTCTGTCTCTATACCTACATATGAAGAGTCGTTTTCCAAAACGCATTAACGAGAAAAAAGTGTTTTCGAGATAAACGAAAAAAACTTTTCCATTCAACAAATCATGCGCATTCGGTTTGAAACCTTTTTAACATAGTAGTTGGGACGACCCTCGATACACCAGGTGACATTGCGAAGTTTCAAACATTGTTACCTATCCCCAATGGACTGAGAAAAAACAGCACTAATGCGTTTTGGAAAACAGATTGGGATTCTGATGCGTTTTGGAAAACAAATTCGGACTTAATGCGTTTTGGAAAACTCATTATTGAGATGAAAATGCATCATTACCCAAAAAAAACAGAAAATAAGATTTTATAACTTCGTAACTAATCATTTATTATTAAAATCACAATCTTTGATGGGATCCCTTCACCCCTGGGGGGGGGATACAGGGGTCCACAATTTTGCCCACAATTGAAAAAAAAATGATGAAACGTATCGATTTCTACTGATTCGAAGGCGCTGAGTTCGAATATGTAATCGGTTTTTTCAATCAACCCCTCTAAATCCTCTTATTGGCCCCCTTGATGAGGTCAAAATTCAAAAAAATGAAAAATAACGTGTGACCTGTCGTTCATGAGGTTTTTGAGGGCGCTGAGTTCGAGTATTTGCTTATTTTTTGAATTTGACCCTTCGGTGCCCTTCTAGCTCCCCAATTTTGGGAACGGGGGCTGAGAAATGAAAATCAGTGAAAATCAATATGCCACACGCAATTTTCATTTTTCAGTCCCCTTTTTCCCAAAATTGGGGAGCTAGAAGGGCATCGAAGGGTCAAATTAAAAAAATAAGCAGATATTCGAACTTAGCACCCTCAAAAACCTCATAAACGACACGTCATATGACATTTTTCGAAGATATAAAGCTGCGCCGTGTCGATAATGCGTTTTGGAAAACAGATGTTGAATTTAGGGTTTCGCTTTATGCTGGATAACACAAAGTTCAAGTAGGTATTCAGGTAGGTAAGTGCTACATGTTGTGTAGTATGTTCTCCTGAACAATTTGGCTCAAAAAAACGATTTTCGAAAAAATGGTCGATAATGCGTTTTGGAAAACGACACTTCATATATGTACCTATGAGTATGAGTAATGAGTAATGGGTGCGCTTTTGCTGAATCAGCGTTTATCTGTAATCTGTAGGTGTTGGTAATGTTCGAAATGCTAACATCCGACGGCACGTAGACATAAGCCCACCCGGGGGGCCCAAGCGCGGGGATTCGAGCCCCCTTCCCCTAACCGCGGAAACGGGGAATTTTTATTACAGAATTTTTTTTTAAAATTTTCTAAGAAAAATTCGCTCGGGCAGTATTTTGGTAATTCTATTTTTTGAACAAACGTATAAGTAACGATGAAACCCCGCCTTTGAAAATCAGTGAAGTAATTTAGATTGAAAATTAATGATTTCCCACTGATATTTCAGTCAAAAATCACTAATTTCTCAGTCAATTCCAAATTTGTCAGAAAAAATCAATAATTTTGTCTGAAGGATCGGTGAAAAATCATTGATTTTCAGTTGAATTCACTTCACTGATTGAAACGGGTGAATTTTACTAATTCATATTTAAGGAATGTATTGATTTTACCCTATGACTACGCCAGCACCGCTGAAATAGGTAATAGATGACTCAATTTTTTCATTAACATTTGACCCCCCTATTTTTCTCCAATTCTCAGCCCTTCTCTTAAATAATATCTGGGTGTGCTTATGTACATAGCCACTGTCCTGTCATGCTTTCTTAATTTGAATGAGGCAAAAACTGAAGATTGACTGATTGAAATCGACAAATTTGAGTCACTGGATTGGTAGTGAAATTCCCCTGTTGATCTGTGAAATTCTTTCTTAACTACTGAAATGAATCAGTAATTAATTACTCGACGTCACCTCCCCTATGAGCCCATTTTAGGGTTGTTTGATGAAGGGACGTCAAAAATGGACTCCCCGAATAAAAAAACATTGATTTCGATACCACACTCGATAATTGTGGAAAATTTTCAATTTCACTCCTCCCCACCACTTCCCCTATGGGCCCATTTTGGGGTTTTTGTCGAAAGGACTCTCCGGGTAAAAAACATTGATTTCGATACCACACTCGATACTTATTGAAAATTTTCAATTTGACTCCTCCCCACCATCTCACCTATGGGGCCCATTTTGGGGGTTTTGTTGAGGGAACGTCGGAAACAGACTCTCGGATGAAAAACACGAATTTTGATACCACACTCGATAATTATGAAAAATTTCAAATTTGACTCCTCCCGACCACCTCCCCTATGAGCCCATTTTGGGGTTTTTGTTGAAGGAACGTCGAAAACGGACTCCCAGGTAAACAACACGAATTTTGATGCTATATTCGATAATTATGGGAAGTTTGCGAGTTGGCCCCTGCCTGCCACCTCCCCATATGGGCCCATTTTGGGCCCTGGTTATAGTTGGAAGTTGGAATGACCTCAGAACTACATTCAGAAGCTCTGAATACCTCCTGGAAGTTGTTTCCCTCGAAAAATCTTGTGTGTTATTTTCTCATGTAGTGGCACCAAAGTAGGGGGGGGGGTCACGAAAAAAAATCCAAAATTTTTTTCCACCAAGTATATGTAAATAAGGGACACCCTAAGCTATATATGTATACACATACATACCTACGTATACTGTAAGTCCTGTACTTTACTTGTGCCGCACTGTGTACCTCTACCTATATATTCTGTGCGTGCGTATGACGACGACGACGACGACGACGACATTTCGGCAATACGGTGCTGAGCGACGCAGCGCGACGTACAACGAGCTGTGAAATTTAACATGCTCGAAATTCTTTCGGTGTTATTGAAAGACGTGGTTTTCTCTCGTAATAGAGTTTTGCAGCATCGCTTTTACGACATAGCGAGCCGCGCCTCGCCTCGCCTCGCTGTGCTTTTCAAAGCATAGCTTATTGTTGCCTGTTCTCTTCTTATGGCGATGACGATGACGATGGCGCTTCGCTGCGCCATCGTTATCACCACCGCTTCGCGCCTTGCCCTCCTCGCCGCCCCCCATCCACTTTCCATTTTTCTTTTTCTTTTTCTTTTCTTTTCGTTTTCCGTAAATATGCCGTCGTCGTGCGCGTTAAAACTAATATTTAAATTCTTCGTCTTGGTTCGTATCGGTCTACGAGTACGATGCGCTGCGGCGCGGCGGCCTTTATGGCGCACCTTCGACTATCTTGTCGTGTTTGGTGTTTAGTGTTCGCTTTCGTTTTCGCTTGCTTTACTTAGTACTTAGGTACCGTACCGATTGATTTGTTGATTGCTGGTACAGCGAAAGCGAAAGTACGTGCCGCGGCGCCGTGGCATGGCATGACGGTGGCTCCTGGCGCAGAATCCCCTGCACCTATTCGTGTACCTATAGGCCTGCGAGTGCAGCTACATGTGTAGGGCTGTGTGATGCGTATACTTAATGTAGAAAAGCTCTACGGAGACTACATATTATTTACGTTGTGTGGACATTTATGGACTGTTGGGCGCTAGACTCGTAGCGTCATGTAGTTTGAGTTAGACGTGGACGCGTATAAGCTATGTCAGCTATATGCATACGGTACACATATGTAGACATTAGACAACCATAAACAAGTAATACGATGTAGTTCACTTGTGATTTGTACTTGGTGCTTGCTTATGCGTATGCTAGCTTATGCTTACGCTTACATAGTACACGTATACCTAGCACATATTAGCTTAGATTGATGGGGGCGCGGGTGCAGCGCTCGGAGCGGCGGCTTAATATAAGTTGCAAGTAGATACATCACATCTCTGCATCATACGTTGTCTACGGGTCGAGGCGATAAAAATTGAACGACAAGACGCGACGCCACGCCACGCCGCGTCGCGCCGACAGGCGGCCAATATTAGGTACGAGTATTACGGGCTCGCGCCGTAGGCGTTTCGCACACGCGTTTCAGGAATGTTTCTATTTAGCCACGACCCTCGATAAATGGTTTTTTTTCTGTACTTGTAGTTGTAGTTTTCATTGAAAGGGCTCCAAAAGTTTATACGCGTATTTGTGTTGTTGTATTTGTGTGTTGCGATGCGACGCGATGTGTTGAGATCGCGATTACAATTTACAATTGCGATTACGAGGTACTCGATATTAAAAAGGCGCGCGGATCTCGTGCCCGTGTCCGTCTTTATTAGGGAGTATCACCATCAAAACCTCGCCGCGCCGCGTCGCATACCCAATAGGTACTCGTGTACGCACGTTCGTGTGTGTGCGTGTGTGTGTAGATTTCGTCGTTGATAAGCGGACGCGCGAGACTATAAAAGGCTGTCAAGTTGTTTATTGCCCCGGCTCGCTGTCAGGTGACGACGTGACGACGAGCGGTGCATTCTTTTTGAGCTTTACGCCTTTGAAGTTTTCTCATTATTAACGAGATCGGTCCCGTCCCCTGCCCCTGCCCCGGCCCTGGCGCAGCGAGCGTGGCGAAGATGACGTTGTTGTTGGTATTTTGATTTGTTTCGCAGGGTATCGTCACGTCGACCAATGCTGATGAAAAAGCCTACATGGTGCAAGCGGTTTACGATACGTACGACCTGGAATACGTGGATACGTTGCAACCTCCTACGCCTACGTCCCCGACCCCGACCCCGGCCCCGGCCCCGGCCCCGACTGCGACCACGACCTGTCAAACGCAATTATGTCGTCTGATTTTTATCGGTAGGTCGTGCTATGTAATTGTAATTACTAATTAGGTATACCTAGTTACCTACTATTGGTACCATAGGCGGAACTAGAATTATTTTTTGCCAGGGCACAAAGGGCCAACTGTGGGCCAGGTTGGTAAAAGATTGATTTGTGTGTGTGTGTGTGTGTGTGTGTGTGTGTGTGTGTGTGTGTGTGTGTGTGTGTGTGTGTGTGTGTGTGTGTGTGTGTGTGTGTGTGTGTGTGTGTGTGTGTGTGTGTGTGTGTGTGTGTGTGTGTGTGTGTGTGTGTGTGTGTGTGTGTGTGTGTGTGTGTGTGTGTGTGTGTGTGTGTGTGTGTATGTGTGTGTGTGTGTGTGTGTGTGTGTGTGTGTGTGTGTGTGTGTGTGTGTGTGTGTGTGTGTGGGTGTGCGTGTGCGTGTGAGTGTGTGTGTGTGTGTGTGTGTGTGTGTGTGTGTGTGTGTGTGTGTGTGTGTGTGTGTGTGTGTGTGTGTGTGTGTGTGTGTGTGTGTGTGTGTGTGTGTGTTGGGGGGAGGGGGGAGGTAGAATGTGAAAAATCTTCAAAAAATTCTCTCGCCACGCTCGAGTTATAGGAAATGTTGATTTACCCCATTTCTATCTACAGGATTCGTACATTTTTTTTTTTTTTTGAAAACATGGATATTTTTTAATAGATAAAATTTGATGGGAAAGAAATACAATGGTGTCCTAGTTTACCATGTTTTAAAAAAAAGATAATGGAAGAGAATTTGAAATAACCTATTACTTACATTTTGAAAAAACTTCACTGAGATTAAACTAAAATGAATTTTTAACATTTGAAGGTCCGTGCTAAGCCCGAGCAAAGCGAGGGCAAAAATTCTTGCAAAAAAAAGACCTTCAAAAGTTGAAAAGTCGTATTCAAAGGAACGATTATGTGATTGTAACTTGTGGGATTTCGCGAATTATTCGCACCACACTTACACAACCAAAACCTATTTTTTTGCTCGGAATTTGAGGAAAAAATTCAAAATTAGTAGGGAAAATCGGTCGGGCCAAAAAAAGTTTTGACGGGGCCCGGCCCACCCAGGACCGCCCTTAGTTCCGCTACCTACGACCCTACGAGCACTTGGGTATTGGTCGAGTGTGTAACTGCGCATGTTGGTCGTGAAAGTAGCGGAAAATTCGCAACTTCTTTTTTTGTGAAAAATAAAATTGAAAAAATTTTCATCAATTGTCTCCTTTATAATTGAGGCGACGATGTAGATGTACGTAGGACGTACCTAGTTACTTTTACCTCGTACGCCAAGCCACTGCTCGCTGCAGCTGCTCACCTGTCGTAACTCGAGTCGTTTGTTTCGTAGGTCGTCATTTGGACTCATCTAAACTTTGTGAGATTTTAACCGATTTAGCAAATCGTAACGTTGGCGGCGAGGAGAAGTGCTAACGCCGACGCCGACGCCGACGCCGAGCTTCCAATACGCGGCGGTCATCATTTATGATTGTACGTGTACTCATCCACTTTCGATCGGATTCAGACGTGGCCGTTGAGCTGGTGTCAGTCGGTGTGCGTTGTGCGGGGTACGAGCGTCATGGCTACGGCTACGGCTACAAGGGTACAAAAGACAAGCTGCAAGCTATGAAGCTATCTAAGGATCAACGATCAACCTTTGATATCGTACCAACGAAAAAGTATATGTACCTCTACCTCTACCTATACCTATACCTACCGTTTAATTGGCACCTACTACTCACGACTCACGTAGGTAGCTAGCTACAGAGCTAGGTACCATACATGTAGGTATGTATTCGGTAGGTCTAGGTATATTTACTTAACCAGTTTACCTACACCTACATATAGGTATACCTAGGACATACGTAGGTATTCGGTTCAAATGTGCGGTGGTCATGTGTTTGTGATGTGGGTATTACAAGAGTAGCTATGTCTACATCTACTACATCTACGTCTACGTCCACGTCCACGTTTATGTGTATGTGTATGTGTGCGTATGTTGCAGTACATCGAAGTACTTTTATGTGATACTGACACTGACATACGATATATCTACCTAAGTACCAGTACCTACTTATATGTATGTGCCTGACTGCCTGCCTATGTGCCTACCTATGTATCGTCGTATTACGTTAACGTTACCTATAATGTGTAATTGTGTAATTGTGTAAACTGTACGTGTTCCTAATAAATTATAGAATTACGTTCTTACCTACTGCAATATTTCGAGCGTATTTGTTCGATTCGATTCAGAGGCTTTATCAGGGGGGAGGGGTCCCGATCACCCCTTGGTGTCAGGAACTTACACACGTGAAAAAAAAGAAGCCTTTTTGGAGCATTAAAAATCAAATTTTCCCGTAGCTTCGATCGGGTATGAACAAAATCACAATTATATTAATTACACTAGTCGACACGATTTTTGTGTTTGGGTCCCGATTGCCAAATTTTGGTTGCCTTTATGTAACTAATGAAGGGAAAAATAATTTTTTTGACCATAGTTTGCTTTTGGAGGTGGGCGGTCAAAAAATAAGAGGTTTCAAGAACAACACGAGTTCGAGAAAATAAATTTTCAAACAATTTTTTGGCCTAGTTTTATAGGCAATTTTACAGGGAATCGAGTGGAACAACCTGCAGATCTCTATCTCATTTAGAAAAAAAAGTTACTTACAGCTTAAACTTCCTAAATTCTGCGAAAAAATCTCATTTCTTGTGCTTTGCCTACCAAAAAGTGACATGAGCAAACTAAGCTTCCTACGAAAAAAATGACGAGTACCAAAATTGTAGAGAATGAAATTTCCTATCTGGTAGAAGCAGTTAGATGTTTCTGGGAGGCATGGTTTTCAAGATATTTTCGAGTAAAGTTGAACATTGGTGGAGGCAATTAAGAAAAAAAAATGTTTGATTATTTTTCTCTCAATTATTGCCTCCACTAATGTTCAACACTCGAAAATATCTTGAAAATTATGCCTCCCAGAAACATCTAACTGCTTTTACCAGATAGGAAATTTCATTCTCTACAATTTTGGTCCTCATCATTTTTTTCGTAGGACGCTTAGTTTCCTCAGAAATGTCACTTCTTGGTAAACAAAGCACAAATAATGAGATTTTTTCACAGAATTTAGGAAAGTTTAAGCTATAAGTAACTTGTTTTTCTAAATAATATAGAGATTTGCGGTTTGTTCCATTCGGTTCCCCGTAAAATTGCGTATAAGACTAAGCCAAAAAAAATTTGAAATTTATTTTTTCTCAAGACCGCGTTTATTATTCTCAAAAAACCCTATTTTTCGACCTCTCCCCCCCCCCAGAGCAAACTTTGAAAGATACGAATGACTATATAGGTGTTTTTAGAATCAGAATTTTGGCATTAGAATTGAAACACAGAGCAAACAAATCTTTTTGTCGACTAGGTAGTGTTATTTGAGGTGACTCTAACTATGCAAAAAGTCTCCCTTCTGATATTCCCAAGTCTCCATACGATATCTTCTTTGCACCCTCCCAAAAAAAGCTTTTGACGTTACTGCTCGGATTCTTTAGGTATTTTTTTGGGTTTTCAAGGTTAAAATAATTAGTATGGAAAATGTTTGTTCCAAAATTACATCTGTTTTCTAAATATTCTATGCAAATCGCAAATAAGAACTTTATAACCCCTGTACGACTCCTTAATATTTTTATGAAAATGATTCAAGTTTGAATTTAGTGTTTTTATAGCGAAAGGAAATTTAGTTGGAATTTCAGACCCTCTCCATGAGAACTTCCTGGCTACGCCAGCGCCACTGGTATTGGTACTTACTCGATAAATTCGACTGAAGAATCGAGTACCTAGCTACCTAGTACCTACATCTATATAAACATCAAGTCCATATTACGTCGCGTCGTGTAGTTGCGCATGCGGATGCGGATGCGGATGCGGTACTTATACTCATACTGTATACTGTGTATATGTAGGTCTATTTATTTCAAGACGATTCTACTCGTATTAACGTATGCCATTGGCTGTAGTATAAACGATTAGCTGTTTTCTTCTTTTTTTTCCAATTTTTATTGCATTTTATTCCAAAGCAAAGCAAAGCAAAGCGACGACATGAAAGAGTCGAACCGATCGACCGACTTAACGTTTATTTGTAGCGCGTATCTCGTTTAACGAGGCGAATTACAACAAATCTTCAAACAAATAAACAATAACGATAACGACAAAACAAAATGTATACTTAACTTGTACGCGTTCTATGTGTTTGTTTAGGGTGTACCTACTCGTATCTGTCCATAAAAGTCAAGACGTGGAAACAACAACAACAACAACAGGCCCTAATTCAAACTTGTAATTGTAATGGTTATTGTAGATGTAAATCCGCTTTTGCTTAGTGAATTCTGTCTGCTCGATATTTCTGCAACTCAAGTATTGATATAGTTGGTAGGTAATTAGGTATGTCTATGTACTACGTACGCTACGTACCTATCTACGTATCTGCGTACTTTGTTACTGTGTATTGGTCTATTGGTATTCGTTTGCTTCGCGACTCGCTGCAGTATTTTGATATTAGACGCAGACCCCCGCCAACCGCCCACCGCCCACCGCCCCCCGCCTGCCGATAGATATCTTACCTTTCTTTTCCTGCGACATTTGCGTACCTAATATTAATAAAGGTATGGTACTATCACTCGATGCGCGAAAATGCGAAATTACCAAAACAATTACCCGATACGAGAAAATAAACGATTGTTTGCTCGTTCGATGGGTTAGGCAATGGGCATGCAAAGCGACGTATACGGCGGCATACCCGAAACCTAAACTTGAAGCGAAAAATTACGAGGGTAAGAAGAAATGAGAGCGAGAGGGACGCGCGAAGATTGCTGCTGAAATATTCCGCAAAACTGCCGCCTGTCGTGTCGGCTGCCGGCTGCCGGCAACGAAAACTAAACTTCTTTTTTGCACCGCGCCGTTGTATCGCGATGCGATGTAATAATTTGTTTCGTCGATTTAGTAAAAGCTCGTCAAACTTGGCAAAGGTAACTAAGTACCAGTACCCTTATCGTAGCGAAATTTTTCTCTCTTCGTTCGGTTATTTTAAACACCCCGGAGATGAAATAACGCCAACGTGTCGCCGCCACCACCGCTGCGCTGCGCTGCTGCTAAGTTCTCGAAAGATTCCGACCGCTTTCGCGATGAAAACTTTTACACAAACTTTATAAAATATACACCTACCTAAATATTTGGCGAGAGTTTTTCATTATTTTTTTTCTCGCTGTACGAAATGCGCCTGAAACGTAGTGCAAATTGGAAAAAGAGAACGTTGTACCCTTTAGCCAAACTTTAGCGGGGGAAGGGGGAGGGGGCGCTGCGGTGAGGTTCGGAGTACAGTATGTGGCATCGCCAACGTAAGGCGACCGTCGCGTCGGCATCGTTTCGTAAAAATACGAGAAATTTTGTTTTAGGCGGAGATATGTTGCGCCTACTTACCTGTACCTAATGGCAATGGTCGATGACCTAATTAGTCTACAGTCCAACTGGCAAAAATTGTTCATTGAGCGTGCTTTTTTTGGGGCGCAAAAAAATCAGTTGGTTTATAGTGGGTATAGGTCCCATAGTATGAAAAAAGTGTATTTTGGATTTTTGCCCTCGCACAATAGGGAGCTGGGGCCTAAAAATATCCCATTTTTTCAACTTGACCGGGCGCAAAAAATTTTTTCACAGTGTGATAGCCAACACTCTCCCGACTCCAAATATATGTCACAACCCTTGGGTCACTTGCACAATAGGACGCTAGGCCCCCCCCCCAAAGTGCGATTTTTCGCCAAATTTGACAATTTTTAGCACAATAACGCATGTGACCTATGAAAGTGGGATGGAATTTCGTCAAAAATTCAAAAATGTCATCCAAAATCATTTTTGAGCAACTTTTTGAGAATTTTGAGCCTAAAATAGGGTAAATTTCTGAGTATTTTCAAAAAATTGACGTGATTTATGAAAATGGGCAGAATTTTATCAAATATTCAAAAATGCCACGAAAATAGGGTAGAATCAAAGGCTCAAAATTCTCAAAAGTTGCTCAAAAACCGTTTTGGATGACAAATTTGAATTTTTGGCGAAATTTTGCCCCTCCTTCGTAGGTTACATGCCAATTTTTTGAAAATGTTCATAAATTTATTCTATTTGAGGCTAAAAACTTTCAAAAGTTTCTCAAAAATTTTCACCAAAAATTCAAATATGTCATCCAAAACTTTTTTGAGCAATTTTTGAGAATTTTGAGCCTTTGATTCTACCTCATTTTCATAAGTCATATGCCAATTTTTTGAAAATATCAAAAAAATTGCTCAGTTTGAGGCTCAAATTTTTTGAAAGTTGCTGAAAACTAGTTTTGAATGACATTTTTGAATATTTGACAAATTGTTAGCCCATTTTCATGTCACATTCCAATTTTTTGAAAATACTCAGAAATTGACCCTATTTGGGGCTCAAAATTCTCAAAAGTTACTTAAAACTGGAACTCCCGGGGGAAAAAAATTGGATCCAATTGGATCTGATTGGATCTGATTGGATCCAAAAAATGGCGCGATCCAATCGGATCCAAGTGGATATATAAGTAGATACAAACAAATCCAAATTAATCCAAATTAATCCAATTAAAGACATTTTTCTCTTTAAATTGAAAAAATTTGGATCCAATTGGATCTTTTTGGATCTAATCGGATCTTTTTGGATCCAAATTTTATCTAAATTCAAGGAGAAAAATGTCTTTAATTGGATCCATTTGAATAGATCCAATTAAAGACATTTTTCTCCTTGAATTTAGATAAAATTTGGATCCAATTGGATCTAATTGGATAAAAGAAATGTTATCCAATTAGATCCAAAAAGATCCAATTGGATCGCGCCATTTTTTGGATCCAATCAGACCCAATCAGATCCAATTGAATCCAATTTTTTTCCCCCGGGTTTGGATGACATTTTTGAATTTTTGACGAAATTCTATCCCACGTTCATAGGTCACATGCCAATTTTTGGAAAATACACAAAAATGAGTCTCAATTTGAGGCTCAAAAAGAGTCAAAATTGCTTAAATTCAATTTTCACTAATAATTTCGTTTCGCTTGTAAAATTTTAACCCATTTTGATTGGTCGCAACCCAAGTTTCAGAATTTTTTGAGAACTGTTTTTATGATGAAAGGGGGTGAAAATCACACATTTCTCAACTTTGAAATTCCACCACGACGTATTGTGCAAACCGTTTTCCTCAAACTTTGGCTGATCGGATTCAGAATGAATCTGAGTGTACACTATGTTTGATTTTTTTTGCGCCCCAAACCACTTGTCGCATACAGATGCGTTATTGTGCTAAAAATGGTCAAATTTGGCGAAAAATCGCACTTTGGGGGGCCTAGCATCCTATTGTGCAAGTGACCCAAGAGTTGTGACGTATATTTGGAGTCGGGGAAGTGTCTGCTATCACACTGTGAAAAAATTTTTTGTGCCCGGTCAAGTTGAAAAAATGGAAAAAAGGGGGGGTTTCGGCTTCAGCTCCCTATTGTGCAAGGGCAAAAATCCAAAATACACTTTTTTCATACTATGGAACCTATACCCACTATAAGCCAACTGATTTTTGTGCGCCCCAAAAAAGCACGCTGATTTCGATTTCTAAAGCACTTTTTGCCAGTTTGACTGTAGACTAAATATGTCTTGAACACCTGCGCTGCGTGCGTATCCGTGTAATGCTGGTAATGCTCGTCATTTGGAATTGGAACGTTAGGCGGAACGCGGTAGATATGCGGTATTGGAAAGGTTAATTAGTCGACGTTAAATAGTTTGCATATCCGAGCGCCTGAAATATTCCATGTCTTGCGTTTGCACCTTTGCAATAATACGAGATCAATGGTCATCGGTCTTACCTTTTCATAAGAACCAGTTTCGCGTGTGGATGTCGTGTCAATCGTACGTTGTAAGCAGCTGTGTATGGGACATCGATGGTTGTTGGGGTTTGTAGGTAACGGGGGAGGGGTGGTGGTGGCTGGATACTTATGTATCTACGTGAATTTGAACTTTCGGCTTAAGCTTGTACGGGTTTAACGACAAATCTTATTTTTTTTCAAAAATCGGCATTCAAAATTTATTTGATGTTCAATTTTTTTTTTACATACCTATATTATGTAGATGTGACGATGACGATACGCACAATGCACCTATGAAGGCGGAAGATCACGATGACGAGTAGAAACTATGAATGAGGTGGGGGGTGGGCGAGGGCAGTGAAGGGTGAAGGATGGAAGATGAATGAGTGATGTGGTGCACCGCACCGCACCGCACCGCGCAAATTTATTTTTGTTAACCGCGAGTAACACATTATTAACGCTTGTTCGGCCAAGTTTCTAAACAGTTGGTCTAAACCTCTTGAATTATAATAGCGGTGATTTTTACGAGTACCTTTACCGAATTACGCGCGTCCGCGTTCGCGTACAAATACAAACCGCACTCCAGGAAACAACTGTCGTAGTTGTAAAAAATTACTAGGTCGATACTCGAGTACTTCTCGTTCTCTCTAGCAGTTCATACACGCTACACTACACTACACTACAGTATACTACACACTATGTAGGTAGTAGGTACCATACTAGTGTGGATACTTAACTACTTACGCCTGGTTCTAATTGCACTCGTAATCGTAATCGTAATCGTAACCATACCAGCGCACAGCGCACCCCTATCTTCTTTCGCGGTTCTCGTATCTAGCAATACACCTACTAAGCACCTACTACCTACATACAGTATATGTACACGTATGTAGTAACTACGTCTACGTATTTACACGGTACAAATGTGCTAGGTGCTAGGTGCTAGTACTTGTCGCTACGTCTACTGAAAAAAGTACATAGGTATTAATTTTTGAGTTTTCGTAACTTTAATCGACTATTTAAGGCCTAGTCCTAGCCTAGCCTGCGTATCATCCTATCATCGCTTCTACTTCATACTCACTCACTCACTAACTCACTCACTCACTCCTTCCTTCCTTCCTTCCTTCCAAACTACTACCTGAAGTTTTTTTTCCTTACAAGGGAGGTATCCCAACTCAAAGTAAAATTTTAAGCCCAAACAAAGAAAATCGAAAGTACATCATAACAGGACCTCGTATTCAGAATTACAGGCGCTGAAGTTCATTTCTCAATTTTTGGCGAATTTTTGAAATTTCCAGATTACTCCGCCCTGCGAAATATGAAAATTTGATCTAATCAAACAAAAAAAGCTGAAATTTGGTATATACCCTATTTTCGACCTCCCAAATCGATTGGAAGTGGTTTCGAGACGTTTCGGAGCCACCAGAAAATTTTAGAGTTTTCCAGCACTGGAGAAAAGCCCATTTAAATGGCCCATATGCACTTCAGCACCTATAATCGCGGATCATCCACATTGGTGATCTATTTGATGGATTAAAACACAATTTTTGAAAATTCGTAACTTTGAGTTCAAAATCGCATTTTTGGGCAAGAAATTTTCCTGGAAAAAAAATTAAAAATTCGCCTAATGCGCACTTGCGCATACATCGAGTTAAAAAGTTGAAACTTGGTAAATATACCAACCCTATTTTCGACCTTCTGAAACGAATGGAAGTAGTTTCGAGACGTTTCAGAGCAATCAGGAAATTTTTAAATTTTTCCAGGAAAATTTCTTGCCCAAAAATGCGAATTTGAACTCGAAGCTACGAATTTTGGAAAATTGTGATCGATTAAATAGGTCACCAATATGTATAATCCGCGATTATAGGTGCTGAAGTGCATGTGGGCTATTTTTATGGGATTTTCTCCGGCGCTGGAAAACTTCAAAATTTTTTGGTGGTTCCGAAACGTCTCGAAACTGCTTTCAATTGATTTGGGAGGTCGAAAATAGGGTATATACCAAATTTCGGCTTTTTTCGTTGATTAGATCAAATTTTCGTATTTCCCAGGGCGGGGCGGAGGTAAATTTGAAATTTCAAAAATTCGCCAAAATGAACTTCAGCACCTGAAATTTTGGATACGGGGTCCTGTTGTGATGTAATTTAGATTTTTTTTTGGTTTGAGATCAAAATTTTATTTCGAGTTGGGATACCTCCCTTGTTACAGGTGGAGCAATTTTATTATTTTATAATATTTTTTTTACATTTTTCTAAAATCAATTTTTATTTATTATTACAACTTAATTATAGACTAACCTTATTACTTAAAATAGTCCAAAAATTGGAGTGTAAATGGACACATCGGCCCAACACACCGGGCGAGTCAATCCCCTGGGTACCAGTAGGTAAATCTTAGATCTACAATTCTATGTATTGTACATGCTAGTCGAATGTGTTAGGTCAAGAGTAATTGCTAACTTCTGCGGGTACATTACATAGTACCTAATATGTAGTTACTATCTACGTGAGGTACACTGCTACTCCCTCCTCCCACAAATTAAAATTTTATCAAGGAAAAAAAACATCGATACCGCGACTTATACTGAAGCTGACAGAATTGTACATTTGATGCTATAGTAACGCTGACAGTGTGTGGTGTAGGTACCCTTGAAAAGTCATCCCATAAATCAGCGCGTTGTTCTTTTTCTGGAAAATTTGGAATCTGGAAATTTCACGAATCTGGAAAAGTCGTAGAAAAATCGGGGAATTTCGCGATTTTGGCTCTAAACGTCGCGTAGAATTTTTTGAAGATAGCCTATCGAGAAATGGATCGTTTTGTTTCTGAAAATCGTAACCTTTTTCAAATCTTGGTCCTCCTTCGCTCGGACATACGCATGAAACCATTATCCGATGACATAAGAGATGAGCTTGAAGATCTTGTCTTTCTTTTAGAACTAAAATGTTGAAAAAAGTACGAGAATCTCATTTTTTCAACATTCGTTTTCTAGTTTCAAAGTACCTATTCCCAAATCTATTTTCCCCAATGAACTTTTTTCCGAAAGTCGAATGAAATTATCATGGAAATCAATAAAGTATCGATAACCTCAGCTTTCGAGACGGTGGCTTTCCATCTCTCTGCTTTTTTTTTGACTCGGAAAAGATTTTTTCAAATTTTTCACAGCTAATGAAGAAAGGAAAAAACTTGAAATTTTTTTTTAACTTGTCAGGGAATTTTGCAATTTTTCAAAAATCTAAAAAAAAGGATAAATCATTTAGAAAAGTGTTTCTTTGCTTATTTTATTACAAATTTTTCAAAAAATTTGGCCCTCGCTCCGCTAGGGCCAAATTGGTATATCTTTTGTCTGATTTTTTTATTTATCATTTTTTGTTGACCGTAATGTAGGTACAAATAAATTTGATATTCAAAATGACTGTCTTCGTCCATTAAATTATGAATTATTCAAAAAAAAAATTCCCTCGTTACACTCGCGGTAATTTACACTCTTTCTTTCCACAGAATTGATCTAAAATCCAGAATTTTTTGGAAACTTATTTTTTAATGAGCTGTGATGAGAAAGGAATGCCATGATGCCCTTGATCACGATATTGAAAAAAATGGGAAGGGAATGGAACAGAATTCGAAATTTAGTGGCCATGTTTTGGAAAATATATATGAGGGAAATAGGTAAATTTTCATCTTTTGAAGATCTATTTTCGCCCTCGCTTGGCTCGAGCTCAACACGTTTATGTTTCCATAAAATAATTTACATTTTCCCTCCTCATTGACTTTTTTATTATTGGTATAAACTGAAAAATTGTCAGGGATTGTGTGAATTTATAAATTTGAAGCATATGTTTTTATTTTGGGGGGGGGATAAAATTTGAAGAAATTTTTGAATTTTCAGCCCTGAAAAATCCGAATTTTCATTTGCTTGATTTGGTAGACAGCTAGACACCCTGGCATAATTTATTTCATTTTTCAAAACTTAATTTTATGTTGGAATGCTTAGTTTTTCGTTTTATTTAGAATTTTTTCTGCATGTAATAAATTCAAATTTTCAAATTTTTGAGGTGAGGGGGAGTTTGATGTGCTCAAAAATTTTCAGAATTGAATTAAAATTTTTTTGACCCGAAGAGGAGCATCTAAAGATCTTGTAAAAAGTACCTATCTAGTGATTTTGAAGAAAAAAAATCGTAAGATCCTCATACATTTTATATCATTCTTACCGATGAAGAATTTCGGGATGTAAGTAAATCACGAGAAAAATTACCCCCTCCCCCCTCCTCCATGGTTTACGAATATTATATTTAAAAGGTCTGGAAAATTTTGAAAAATTGGTCTGAAAACCCTGGAAAAGTCAGGAAAAATAATTTCTGAAATATAGTAGACACCCTGAAAGTGAACTCTATCGGAGACGAGGTGAAATGAAAATTGAAATTTTTTAATACTTTTGTGAAAATACTTCGAAATAAAAAATAATTTTGAATTTCCCGTTTATTCGGGAATTCGATCTTTCGGGATATTGTTTTCGGGAAAATGGGTGGGAACCGAGTATACGTATAGGTCTAGTTATAATATCGAAATGCGAGTGGCAAATTGACCTACCTGTACCTATATATTTAGGTAGGTATTTACCGATCTACGTTGCGGTGTCGTGTATGTTTGTGGTATGGAGTGGAGTGTGGGCCGTGGGGTAATGGAGTATGTTTGATCGAGCGCATGATACACAGTTGACGGTCGATGAGTCGTAGTCGTTAGTCGAGGTCATAAAAGAAGTCTTGGAAGAACGGATATCGATCATGAAATAGGCTCAAGATGTTCTCATATTGCAGATAAAGTGGCAGTGTATTTGGTAGCGTTGTCGCCGGGCCGCGCCGCACCACGCTACGCCACCGTAGAGTAATAAGTACCTAGGTATTAATAATAAGTGTATAAGTGTATACGTATAGTGTACCGTGAACGGTGTAAGGTGTGGGGTGGGTAGAGGTGGTGGTGGAGGTGGAGGTGGAGGTAGAAGTGAAGATACCACACGACACACGTACTGTATGCAGTATGCAGTATGCACTAATGCACTATGGTAGTTAAAACTTGAAACCGGTGTGAAAAAGGAAATGCTGCAAAAATCTTGATTGATTACTGAATACAAATTAGTGGTAGTGGCTTAATTGTCGATCGGGTCTAGTTCTGAGGGTCATCCCTATACCATGCCATGCCATGCCATGCCATGCGTGAGTATGTGAGTACCTCTACCTACGAGTATACTGTTAATGCGAATGAACCTACGTCCGTCGTCGGTACGTCTACTTCGGTAATGGTATGGTATGGTATCACTCGGGTAGTTCTAGTTAGCAGTTACAAAGTACATAATACGAGTAGTTAATTTGTTCTTCATCACCCATGTCAGCCTTGTAAAAATCGGCAGCCTTTGTAGTTATTCGACCCCAAAAACGCCGCTCCGCGCATATTGAACCTGTTAAAACGGTTTGTTGTTGTTGTTGTTGTTACTGCTGCTGCCGCCACCGCCGCTGATGTACATACCTTTTTGTCGGTCTCTGTATCTCTGTCACTACTAACTAGTGGCTACTGGCTACATAATTCTAAAAATAATTCAAATCCTATAGAAGTGGATTTTTTTCGTATTTTTTCTCACAATTTGTTACCTATATTTTTTTTCCTTAAAATTTATTTTCGATGTTTGAAAATCAATTTTTTTAAATGCTTTGGCTTCGCTGCGCTGCACTCGGCCTTATCATGTAGAAATGGCCGGGATTGATTAATCAAAAACATTGTTTTACTACACCTTGAATTCGAGATTTTTCAAAATTTTCTCCCTCGCTTCACTCGGGCAAAATTCATCTCGCTCATATTCATTTGAAACTACAAAATTTCATTTACCTATAAAATTATGTATTATTTTTCTTGAAATTTTACGCCCTCGCTTCGCTTGGGAAAAATAGACAATTTTATAGGTTTTTCAACTACAATGAAGTTATATGTAGTAATGGATTTGAAAAAAATGACAAATTTGGAATAAGCAAGAACTGAGTTAGAGGAGAAAGGGGTCAAAAAAATTAGTTCAAGCCGCAAATTCATGTCATCCACCCCACCCTTAAAAAAGTTCAGTTTCGTGCCTGAATAGCTTGATTTTCAAAATTTTCAATTTAGTTGGGTTGAAGTCCACGGAAGGTGTACGTAATACTTATTGATGTAGGTATCTTATAAGTGGGAAAATTGAAAATCCGAATGTAGGTATTGTCTTCTGTATTGTAGGTAGGTATTAGGTAACTAGGTATACCGTATGAAGTTACTGACGTGAGTAGCTTAAAAATATATGTACGTACGTAATTACCTAATACCTGATTACCTACGTGCGTAGTACGTACATATACGCTGAGCTATGAGTTGGTGCGAGGCTGCGAGGGCGTGGTGAGGGTGAGGGTGAGGGTGGAGGGTGGAGGGTGAATGGTGAACGGTGAACGGTGAAGTGAAGGCGAGATGGGACGATGCGAGCTACATACATCATCGCATACCGTATGGTTTGTCTTGCAACAAAGTAGACAAGACGAGACGAGACGGTGTGGTGCCGACAAAGTCGCACTTTATAGCAGACGAAGAGTAGAAATCTCGGGCGTCACGCAGTCTGTTGCCGATGCTTACATTTTAGTACCTACCTACCAACTACCTACCACCTACTACCTAGTACCTGTATAGAAGCCGACGGTTAAAGGAGTCTTGGGACTGAAGATGACAAATTTCTGAAGCGACTCGGTCATTCGGTCCAAATTTCTGTAACCTGTATGGTGGAAGTGGGGTTGTATGTACGTAGATGGAAAATGAGTGGTGAAGTGAGGCGTGTTGCCGAAGCGACGAAACTGAAGGCTCCTCTCAAAGAAGAGTCATTTAAACGAGAAAAGAAAAAACAAATGAATAGGCAAACCGTAAACGAAGCGGCGGACGCGGTGTTTTGAGAAATTTTCGTAGTTCAGTTTGAAAAAAAATGACCCCGCTTCGAGGGCCCTCGATTCACTCCATTCTTATGTAGTACCTAGGTCTAGGTAGAAGTAGCCGAAGTAGGTACCTACACATATAACGAAATAACATTGATCGCGACCGGTTGAAAATCAATCGGAAGTACCCATTTCTACCAGACCTGTGCACTAAACATGGTACTTACTGCCTACTTAAGTAGGTACTAGGTACTTCTACTTATTCAACAAAATTGACAAATTCTGCTGTTTTGAATTGTTAGTAAAATGAATTTCGCCAAAAATCGCTGATTTCACACTGTTTGCGGGGTTGGAAAGCTAAATAATAAAAGATTCAAAAACAGTAATCACATTTTGAAAAGCTCAAAGTTGAACTTTGGTGGTGAAAGCTCAACTTTCATGATAAGAACAAAAGATGAAACCTACCATTTAAAAATCTGAAAAAAATACAGCGAGGAGCCCTTTTTACCCTTTTTTCAACCAACAAATTTTCAAGGTGGGATCTTCAGACCCCTGGGGGATAGAGGGGTCCGCAGTTTTGACCAAAATTCAAAAAAATCGAAAAAGTAAAGTAACACATCGGTTTCTACTAATTTGAAGGCGCTGATTTCGAATATGTACTTAGTTTTTTCATTCGACCCCTCTGAACCCCCCTATCAGCCTCCTTAGTAGGGTCAAAATTCAAAAAAATGAAAAATAACGTGTGACTTGTCGTTTGTTGAGTTTTTGAGGGCGCTGAGTTGAAAAATTTGCTTATTTTTTGGATTTGACCCTTGAGTGCTCCTCTAGCCCCCCAATTTTGGAAAAAACTATGTTGAGTAACGAAAATATTGTGTGACATACCGATTCTAACTAATTTGAGGGCGTAGAGTTCAAATATCAACTTACTTTTTGATTCGACCCCCTCCCCGTGCTCCAACTGACCCCTTCCTCCAGTCTTCGGCGATCAATACGGAATTTAATATTTCAAAAAATCATGCGGAGTGGGTCGAATCAAAAAGTAAGTCGATATTCGAATTCTACGCCCTCAAATTAGTTAAAATCGATATGTGACGCGATATTTTCGTTACTCAACATAGTTTTGGCGCGTCACTATACGACTACCTAGCTTACCTATGTAGTGTACGTAGCTACATGTACATGTACGTTACGTACTTACTTATTTAGGTAGGTATAGGTACTTATTATACTGCACACGGTGCACTGCACTGCACTGCACTGCGCTGCACATGTTCGCTTTCGAGGTGTAAACATTTCAAATCAAATGGCATTTAAATGAAATGGAAAAAAGCGTCGTTGTTCGTCTACGGTACGGTATCTCAGAGTCGCAGGATGTGGCGGTGGTGGTGGTGGTGGTGGCCGTATTTTGCGGTGTGATGCCGTATAGTGTGTAGTGTGTATACTAAATACTAAAAGGATGAAGAAAGCGCGGCGCGGCGGCTTGTTCGAGTTTCGAAAAAGAAATATGTGCGTAAATACGTATATTAAATTAACTACCTAAGTAAGTAGATAGAGATGCGTCTAACTATGTGCAGCGTGCAGCGTGTACGTGTAGCTGACTAGCTGTAGCCTATGTAGCCTACGTTTGTAGTACGAGTACGTATTATACTTACTTATGCGGTTCACGCCACGCTCCAGCGCCCTCGTTTACAAAGCATAAAAACACCGAATGTGTTACCAATTAGTTCAACGCTAACGCGTGTAAAATAACATAAGTACCTACACCTACTACCTTTCTACGTACGGTACGACTAGGACCTAACCCTTCCTCATATAGGTATGTACTAGGACCTACATTGCATTTTTTTTTGTCTTTTTAAAAAAAGACTCTAAATATTACTTACAGCTAGACAGCAATGTAGATTAGGCAGGAGCAGGCTCAGTGTAAGTTTTTTTTTAAAGTAATTATCTTAAGACATAGGGGGAGAGAAGTAAGACAAGGTCGGCCACCCGCTAGGGTTAGACGTCCTGAACCTCCTTGGGCAGAGTACCCAGACCGAAACCACCACATCAGGCTTGATGCTCCTTTTCGTCCAAGGACCCAAAGTGGGGCAGCCATCAGGGGCTGGGTTTCGATCTCCGACCTGTCTCTTGGGGATTTGGAAATTGGGGATGGATTTTGCCCAAGGGAGGTCCGGACCGCACACACACACACTCGCACACTTCGCACACTTCACACACTCTCACATTCTTCTGGAGTCCCTGGGACACAATTTTTGAAAGACTTAATTTTTGTGGTGGAAGATGAATTTTGCCTAGCGGGACTGCACTAAAAGGCATATACCAGAGGTTTTTCCTCGCATGTTTTTACATATTTTGCCATTTTTCGCGCATAATTGACCATATTTCGACTATTTTATCAATTTTCGAGCATATTTTACTCACAGTCAGTCATTTCGTCTTTTTTTTTTCATCTTTACCACGCAAAATTCAATTTTACCTATTATTTTTTCTTTCCCATTAAAAAATGAAACTCCCAGTTGCAACTTTTTTTTTTTTGAAAAAGTCAAAACTACCACCAAACTATTAATTTTTTGATTTGGAATCGAGCATCACTTTTTATCAATAAGAAATTACTGGAATTGGTCAGAATTGCCTAAAATTAATCATATTTTAGCTTTTTGAGTGGTATTTTAATTGCCGAGTCGGAGAAAGCTGTTTTTTGATACCCATATCGTGTTCACATATTTTCACATATTTCGAGTTTTTAGCACATATTTTTTACATATTTCACCCTTTTTTAGCGTATGAAATATGTACTTACATATTTTGCGTTTTTTAGAACATACATATCCGGTCCTTGCTTATTAGTTTAACAGATGTAGTGGATAGGTGGGTGAGCAGACCGGGCGGGCGAACGCATCGGCAATGGTCAGTGGTAAATGTTATATTTACCATTGAAAAGGACTTGATACCGCTTCGTACAGCTTCGCCTGTGGCCTGTCTGTCCGTCCTCCCGCCCGCACGCGAATAATACGCTACGCCCGTTTGCATCGTTGCTGATGATCGGCGACATGGAGGTCTAGGTATAGTGTAGAAGTGTACATATGTAGGTAGCTAGGTACCTTACCATTATTACCCATATCTAACCTGTCATGTCACCTAGGTGTAGGTATATAGATATACTTATTCTCGAATATCTAATATCTGTATCTTGCTTGGTGCTTGGTGCTTGGTGCTTGGTGTATAAGTAGTGAAGTAAGTACCTATTACGATTATGTCGAATATATATAATAGTTTCATCAGCGCCCATCCATTTCGGTCTTCGACTTCAGTGAGCAGAACCGAATTCCATATTTTCGACCCACCGAGAAATTTAGGTACTTTTTATCGGCTCTTTTAACTTGAATCAGCCCAAAATCATTGCGGCACATGAATGGGGAAGGGGTGAATTTTCAAATCTAAACTCTGAGCTATTGTACCTATAAATTTTTTTAGTCCTATCTACGGGGTGTCCAAAAAATTAGGTACAAAACGTGTAATGGAAAGGGAGTGTTTTATTAGGCCTGGAAATGGTAGATACAAATTAAGGTGGTCCCTACCAGACAAAACATTTTTGAAATCTGTTTTATCGTTTCCAAATTATTACGTATGCTTACTTCGGAAAAAATTACGATAAATTCCTCTCTTTTACGCAAGCTTACCTCATACCCACTGCGAGATGAAAAAAAATGAAGCACAAAAAGCGACGAGTTTTAAATTCTGTACAACTTTTGTTCCAAACTTTTTTTCGTATCGTTAATTTTGCCAATTTTTTTTTACCAGGGTGTCCCAGAAATAGTATATTACACAACAAGGGAATAATGTGCGATTTTATAACCGAGTGCGAAGATTGTAGCACGAGCCGCAGGCGAGGGCTACAACGCACGAGGTTATAATTTTACGCACATTATTCCAGAGTTTTGTACGCTATTTTATTCAATTCACGTACATAAATCCTTTTGGTTCAATTTGGTACATTTTATTTACTTAATTGACAGAGGTGAAGCACGGTACGAATTAAGTATCTGATCAAACGAAATCTGGACTTATATTACTTACAAGTTGGTATCAATATCAATCAACACTTCTGATAAAAGAAATAGAGGAAATTAGCGACAGGTTAAACGAAGTTAAACGCTAACCATCTGGTTATTTCCCCTACTTTTGCTTTAACTAGGGATTGAAAAACCAGCCCAAAATTTAAAGAAACTACATTATTCATATTCAAATAATTTAAGTAGACATATTAGCGTTGATTGATATTGATACCAACTTGTAAGTAATATAAGTCCAGATTTCCGTACGTTTTCGACTAGAGTCGAATCGATTTCCAAATTTTATATTTTTCATTGCTATGTCTTGTAATTCAGGTGGCGTATTTTTAAAATTATCTTCCATTACAACCACGAATCAAAAATTAGAATGAACGAATGAATTTACTATAATGAACATGAAAATCGCGAGAAAGAAATCAACACGTAATTTGAAATAAACTGACGGTCTGTTTATCAGTGCACAGTGCAGCCACTTCAAAGAAGTCTCACCAGGGAATAATGACTACTTTATTCCCGCTTTAGATTACTTTATTCCCTCTGCAAAACTCGCCATAATGGTTTACTTTTGCCATTAAAAACAGTATCATAATGTATAGTTTATGTACGTGAATTGAATAAAATCACTTACTTACTCGTGAAAACTCCCCATACAAAAAAAGTTTGAAACAAGAGTTGTAGGGAATTAAAAACCCATCACTTTTTGTGGTTTAATTTTTTTTTTTAATCTCGCAGAGCGTGTAAGCTAATCTTCTGTACAAAAGAGAGCAATTTATCATATCTTTTTGAAGAAATCGTGGATAATAATTTAAGACCTACGAAACCGATTTTAAAAATGTTTGTTTCGTAAGAACCGCCCTAATTTGTACTATTTCTAGACCTTGATTTTTTTTAGAAAAAACACATTTTGTGAATTTTTGATTTTTGGACACCTCGTAGGTAGGATCAAAAATTTTTGCACCTTACGTTACTAGAAAGCGTTTGTCATTCTCATTACCAGTGCAACACAGTTGCCGGAATCATTTCACCAACTTTAACTTGTGAAAAATGACCGGCGGCACTGATCAGGACGTTGATAAACACAAGCCGCGCCGCGCCGGACATCCATGTACTTAGTACATATCTTAAGCAAAGATAATTCTAATAACGCCGAATGATAAATTGATTGGTAATAAAATATGCTGCCAAAACGAATAGGTGAGGGAAGGGCGCGGCGCGGCGCAGCGTGGCGTTTTAAAATTTAAACGAAAAGGGCGTGTTTAAACGACTCTGTTTTACATACACCTATCCCTATCCTATCCGTATGCTCTTTGATGTTGATCGAGAAATATAAACGCAATGTGTTAAAAAGAAAGATTTAAGAAAATAAAAAAATGTTAATAGCTCGTCTCTATAGTCTCTACTCTCTACTGGTACACTGGTAGTGGTACTGGTGTATGTATGTATGCAGATGTAGGTACGTGTACTTATAATATCTAATATTGTAAATCTGCATAGTGCGTATTGCGTACTTCTACTTATACGTTAGTTGATGAGCGTGCATGTAGGTTAGGTACCTATAATACCTATAGACCTACATCGAACACCATACACCATACACCATACCTACATCGCCTACGGTATCTACATACTAGCTAGTACCTACATAAAGACTTGGTGCCTACGTTAGTACATTACATACCTATTACCTAGTTACCTACGCAGTGTATTGTTTAGAGTGCTTACTGCTTACTCGCGGAAAAGAAAATTACGAATACCTACAACCAAAAATAACGTCACGTGTTCCGCTTTCGCACGTATGGCTTCGAAGAGTGGACACGCGGACGGAGGAAC
This sequence comes from Pseudococcus viburni, assembly GCA_033439095.1. NCBI lineage: Eukaryota > Metazoa > Arthropoda > Insecta > Hemiptera > Pseudococcidae > Pseudococcus > Pseudococcus viburni. The sequence continues at coordinate 47,874 of JAVBJF010000327.1, read as the reverse complement.
GTGAAAGTTGCATTTGACAGATGCAAATAGTCGAATAGTCGAATAGTGCAGCTATACCTATGCTAAGCTAATTATTCCTTTAAAAATTGATGTTTTACGTATTTACAAAAACATATTACAAGCCCAGGCAGAGCCGTATAGCTGTAGGTAAAGTATGAATATTTTACGCCGAATCCGTGTAATTGCCTATAATACTCGTACACGAATATTTCAAATTCAAAGTTTTCTACCGCACTTTTTCCTGTAAAATAGGAATAAATTTAAGATACCTCGGCATAGAGAGTAGGTACTTAGACTTACCTATACCTACCTAAACTTTCAGCTACATTTCAAAAAAAAAATCATCCGACTATCTCAATTAGAAATTTTTTTATGTTACGAAGAAAATTCTTCATTCATTATATTTTTCATTTGGTTCTTACTACCGACAAATTTGCTTAGATACCTAAGTATAATTAACTTAAGTAAGTAGGTACTTCAAATTTCTCGTAGGAAGTATATACCGTATGTAACCTATCTAAAAATTAGGTAATCAGCGAGTATACCTATCCGCGTTAATCTGATTTTTTTCTGGTTTATTTTTACAGTTCGGTAGGGTAGTAAAGTAATTGGAAAAAATTCGATACTGCTTTGAAGCCTACATACCGAGGCCGAGGCGGCTCCAATCAACCTATTTCTAACAATATCAAATATAGCCGTTCAAGTCGAAGAAAAACGAAATAGGTACCTACCAGTGGGTAAGTGAAGCTATAGTGTTTATATGTTTACTATATGTTTACGTGGGTATACGTATACATATAGTCGTATACCTTATTTATACCGAACTATCGAAGTAAACAGGTATAGGTATGATCATAAATCATAAATTTTATACTTTTCCCCAAAATCCTCAACCCTTCCCCCCAAGTCAGAATCTGACTCGCCCTCATATGCGTACCCAAGGGGGAGGGGACTCAGGAGGCGCGAGCCTCTCCCCCCAAGCTTGGCAAGCAAATTTTTTTATCATAAAGATGACAAAGAAGAGTATGATTTTTAAAACAAATTTTCCCCTCGCTTCGCTCGGGCAGTATTTGTGACCCGTGCAGGGACAGGGTACCTAAAGTCGGAAAACGGAATTTTGCACTAGAGCCAAAAAACGAAAAATTGGCAATTTTTTTCAAACGTTTTTTTTTGCGTTTTTAAATGGTTCAGACCTTTACGCAGCTGTTACCAAAATTTCACTTCGGAAAACCTACTACAACACGTCTAAATGACGTTCAAACCGACTGAGGAAAAGGTACCTAAAGTCGGAACGTTAAAAAAATGTGCATGTGCTGCAAAATGCGGTCTGTTGAAGGTAAGGGGAGCCTCGGGATTCTTCCAGACTAGAAAAATAAAGCAAAATACCCATAGATTTGTGTGTGCAAATTCAACTGTACCTACTGAGAAATACAGAATTTCTGAAATATTGCTTTGTTGGAGAATATTGAGATATAAATGATCGAAAATGGATGTAAACGATTTCCTATTCTCCTAAGGTGATTTTCGACGTTAAAAACGAATTCCTTGTGAAATTTTAGTACAAAAAAAAAGTTCTGAGAGCTTTTTTGATAATTTATACAGTATGAAAAAAAGGAGTTCTCTTTGTAATGCAGTTTTTTTCAAAATTAAACTCATCATAATAGTGAATTTTTCATTTTTCTCTCCTCTTAAAGTAATTTTTGACGTCAGAAATGAATTCCTCCATGATTCCTCGCGAAATTTCAGTATCGGAAACTAGTTTTGGCAGCATTTTTGATGATTAATACATGAGAAACAAGAGTAAAAACTTAAAACGCACTTTTTTCAGAATTTTGTTTTTATTGAATTCTTATTTTCTTAACTTCAAATGTCTCTATCCCAGCGAAAAATGGACCTTGGATGCTCATCAAGGTCTCAAAATGTTCCTCTTGGTCTCCTTCATCATTTTAGCTCAAATTCCGACTTTAGGTACCTTTTCCCTGCACGGGTCACATTTTAATTACTAATGTTTCTTGAATAAACATACCACTCTAAACTTGAATCAGTTGAATTTACAGAAATTCAGTCTTTTTTAATCAGTGATTTTTTTTTTGTTCAACTCTAACGTCAATTATTGCGTCAGAAATAAATGTTCCAAAAATTAGCTTTAAAGTTGAAAAGCTCAGCTTCCTGCGCACAGAATTGCACCAAAAACTAATAAGCTCTTCTCTTACATAATCTACACCTACTGTAAAAATTAAAGCGGGAAGTCCGCTAATAAAAAAACCTTGACGATCGCAGGGAAGTCCACTAAAAAAAACTCGTATGATCGCAATAGCGGATTCCCGCTTTCCCGCTCTGGAATCCGCTAAAAAATTAAAAAATCTCGTAATTTTTCAAGTTTTCTTCGCTCAAATCTGTAGGTAGGTACGTATTATCTGCCTACGTACTGAAAATACCCTAACTACTCCGACCCTACTGAATAAAAAAATAACAGGTTACTTCATTTTTTTTTTGAAATTTTGACCCCCCCATTTTTTCTCGAAATCTGAGACCCTCCCTTACACAATTTTGGGGTGCGCTTATAGATTCGCGAATGAAACTGCATTTTTTTCTGTCATTTTATCAATTAAAACGATTTAAGTACATACTTACATATATGTACCTTACCTACCTATGCAATCAATTAAATAGCACGAGTGATTCCAAATCGTAATCGCATTTACTTGGGAATAGGTACTTACATATATCCGTAATTGTTAAAAATTTGCTGAAGTATTTAACTAACATTTTGCTTTCGCTGTTTTTCCTTTCTTATTATTTCCGCCTTCTTAATAAGTACGATTTTAAGAAGCCTTCGAGAGGAGCGGGGAGAGGAGGAAGAGAGGGGAGGGTTGCGAGCGATGCATTTGCCACGAGCACCCATGCCTTTCAAAGAACCGACCGCGGAAGCTGCGTACCATATTCAATATTGGGGCCCCTTAATAATTTATAAAATTTTAAACGTACCTACCCTAATCAACCTCGAAACCCTATTGAAGCAAATTATCTTTAAAAAATCGGCGAATTTTCGAAAAGATTTGTTAAAAATGATTTGTGTTTTGCTATGCTGCTAGGTATATTCTGGACGATAATTTGTTAAACTCGTCAAGATAGGTGTACCTGCATAACGAAAGGTAGATGAAATTTTAATTAACTTGATTTTACTCGTAGCCCAGGAAAAATAGCATCGAAAAATTGGTTAAAAAAGAAAAAAATGTTAATCGCGATTATATTGCTGAAAAAGCTTCTATATGATGTCCAGAGTCTGTGATAAATTCGCACCACCCGCACCCCTATTGCTTTTTGAGGGGGGTGGACCCCTTATAGGGGAGAAAATTGTTTTGCACCGATTCCGCTCAAATTCGCGTGGAGGGTTATGTAGGTGTAGAAGTACTCCCAAAAAAAATTTCAGCTCCCCCCGACCTGAGGGGGCTGAGCCAGCGCTTCCCAAAGTTGGACATTTTTGACTAAAATGCCAAAAAAACGAGTTTTTCAAGTATAAAATCACCCCAAAATTTCAACTTCGAAAAATTCCATGTTTTCTGTATACATTTTGAGATGACGAATCCAACTAGCCCATCAACTTTTTCATTTGGGGTTTTTAACCCTCCGTACGGCCCATTCGAAAGTGCATAGATCGTGTTTTTTCAGCAAAAAAATGACCTCCAAAACCACGATCTGTATACTTTCGAATGGGCCGTACACGGGGTTAAACACCCCAAATTAAAAAGTTTCATCAAGTAATTGGACCAATTTTTTCTCCCAATCGAAAAAAGTATGTTTTGAAAACATATATTGAGTAATCCATTCTCAAATCAGTGAAAGATCTTGTTCAGTTCATATTCATACGACCACGCATCCCGATGTGAAGATATGTTTTCAAAACATACTTTTTTCGATTGGGAGAAAAAATTGGTCCAATTACTTGATGAAAAAAAAATGCATTCGAGTTCGTAATATTAGAATATCACAATTAGCTACTGGCTGCACTGACGTAAAAATTTTCAAAAAATAATTTTTAAATTTTCATTTCTGATGACTGAAAACAAAAGTATTGTGAATTTTTCAAACAATAAAAAAATTGATTCGAAATTAACGTAAATTTCATAGTGTAGAATTTATAACTGGCTACACTGATATACAAAATTTTCTGAAAAATTTCCGAAATTTATTTCTAGTGAGTGAAAAAAATTCATAATATTTTCAAGCGAAAAAGTAATCAATTCAAAGTTGCCATAAATTCTGTATTTTGGAATTTTACGATTCGCTGTTGGCTGCACTGGTGCATAAAATTTTCATAATTTTTTTTCAAAATTTACTTTCAGTGATCGAAAAAAAATTTTTGCTCAATTACTTGATGAAAAAAATCATTCCAGCTTAGTGAAAAATTCATATTTCATATTATTGAAATATTGCAATCTGCAACTTTTGGACCCCCTGGTAGCAGTCTGAATTTTGATCAGAGGAGGACGGCGATGGTTCAGGGAGTTGTAGAAACTCAAATCGCAACTTTTGAGTGCTGTGACGGCTTCTCGCACGATTTTGATTGACTAAAAAACACAAAAAACTGCGTTTTTTTCAAAAGGAGGTGCACTTTGAGCACCCCCTGCTCCCCTCCCCTTGCACCCGGGGGGCTCAATTTTTTTTGGGTAGTCTCCCACTCAAAGTAAACCACCCCACCAAATTTGGTCGAAATCCAAGATATGTTTTTTTTTCGATCCATCCTAATGTATACTTGATATCTGCTTATCTATGTACGTCCTACGTACATATACCTTCTGTAGGAAGAATGCACAGAAAAAATGTGCAAGGTACTGAAATAAGTTTTTCCTAATGAAGTTAAAGCGATGTCGCACTTCTTACATTTTTTCCTCTATTTTAATAGCTTTTGTCTTGGTTTATTCCTTCTCCTTCACAGTTATACCTATACTTCAGCCGTTTTACTTTCTAATACCAAATATTCATTTACCTACTCCGCCCCCTCCCCCCACCTACCTACATGTACTAAGTTATTTATTACTCGATATACAAGTAGGTAGGTAGGTAGGTAGGTAGGTAGGCAGGTACCTATAAGTATGGTAGAATGGTACCTACGTTTAGAGCTACGAAGTACATTTATAAGTTAACTAGGTAGTTACTTGGACTTACGTACGTACGCGTACGTAGTACGTACCTATAGCAAATAGGTACCTATTACCTAAGTATTAACGCAATTGGCTAGATGCTAGATGAATTAGATGGATGTACGCAAAAGTGCATGTCCCGCTAGCGTATATACGAGTACGACGAGTACTAGTACTAGTACTATAGGTACGTTCGTTGTACGTTTTAAATTAGCCGACTTTGCTGCCGCGATCGCGGCTGCGGCTGCGGCTTGGCGGCCAAGTTAGACCGGTGTTTTACAAAGGAAAACGCCGCCATTTAACCCACTCTCCGGAGTCGAGTATCCAATGAGGAGAGAACCACGCCTCTGAAAATGGGGCCGTACGTCGCGGTCGGCGTTGCGGCTTCGACGTTGCTTCGCGAACCCGAAATGAAGCTTCGGCTTTGGTTTATCGAAGGGTACCACGCGCGCGTACTGCACCGAGTTTGTTCGTCATCTGCACGTTCGCGAATTCGACGACACCGACTCCAATTTCGACGAAACGAGACGATACGATACGATACGATTTGCGCTAATTCGCCAAGTTCTCGCGTAATTCGTGCGAGTCCGATTATTCGCGAATCTGTCCACATGTTCGGTACGAAGCACCTCTACCTAGGTACCTATTTACTTGCTGATAATGGTGTCAATGTCGCAGGCTGTACGTGAATAATTTGTGTAGCTATACCTATACGTAATTGTGCGGTGTTTGTTTTTGTTTTCGGTGCGCCCCTCTCCCTCCACTGCCCCGCGGTGGCTACCTAGTACCGAGTACCTAGTACCTACCTCACCGTATCTATAACGGAGTTTTCATGTTGCCCTCGTCTTTATCGTTCGGCTTGATATTGTTGGATATGAAGAAACCGCAGTCGATCCGGACTACGACTACGTCTAAAAAGACGACGATGACGACGACGACGAATCGTCGCGATTTTTGTTACGAAATCGAGCGTTTCTGGCGGTTGTGAAATTCGCGATCGCGTAGTTACGTGCGGTGCGCGATCTGCGTCCGCGATTTGTCGCGAGCAGTGAAAAACGATGAACGAAGGTGGTAATCACCACCATCATCAGCACCATCACCACCATCATCGACTAACGTTGTTGGATTATCGCGATCTATCTTTATCGTATAATTTGAAAGACATTTCGGCGACGAATCGCAACGGCAACGGAATCGGCATCGGCGGCAGCGACGGCGGCGACGCGGTTTCGAACCTTCCTCGTAATCGTACTCCCCGTACTCTGAGAATGGTGCCGTCGTTCGAGAGACCTCTGGATTTGCGCGGTTGCGCTCAGGCAGCGGCGGCGGCGGCTGCGGCTGCGAACGCGGTTCAGCTAACCGGTCCGTACGTTAGCCCGTTGTCGTCGGCATCCGGCGTCACCGAAGACGATTCGGACTCGGATATAAACGTGGACTCGGACGAGGCGGACCTGGGCTGCACCTCGACTACGCTGTTACCGTCGCAAGCGGACATCAACGACTTTTGCGCCCGGCTCGGCGCTCGCAACGTCGTCCACACGCCGGACGGTAACGTTTCCTGCGTCGACGATTACAGCGGCGGTGGCGGCGTTTGCGGCGACGACGACGACGACGAAGACGACGAAGACGACGACGACGATGCCGGCGGCGACGGTGGCTGCAGTCCGATTCCGGACGAAGGCGAACTGGACGGCTCGTCGTGCGGCGGCGGCGGTGGCGGCGGAGGCGGCGGCAAAGACAAGAAATCGTCGTCGTCGTCGTCTTCTTCGTCATCGATGGCCAAGCCGCCGTATTCGTACATCGCGCTCATCACCATGGCCATTCTGCAGTCTCCGCACAAGAAACTAACGCTGAGCGGTATTTGCGAATTCATCATGTCGCGTTTTCCGTACTACCGCGAAAAGTTTCCCGCCTGGCAGAACTCCATACGGCACAATCTGTCGCTCAACGACTGCTTCATAAAGATTCCGCGCGAACCCGGTAATCCGGGCAAAGGCAACTATTGGACGCTGGATCCGATGGCCGAAGATATGTTCGACAACGGCAGCTTCCTGCGACGCCGCAAACGTTACAAAAGGCAACACGCCGATTTTTTGCTGCGCGATCATCACTCGACGGCGGCTATGGCGGCGGCGGCCGCTGCCGCCGTTACCTATCTCGGCAACGATCCGTATCACGTTTTCCAGCAGACGGCCGCTCTGCACCACGGCCCCTATCCGTACATATCGCCTTTACCGCCGGCCATACCTTTGCTACCTCCGGCCGAATTGGCCCGACTTTCCTTGGGATTCAATTTACTCAACGCTCATCAGCAGCAGCAACAGCAGCAGCAGCAGCAGCAACAACAACAACAACAACAACAACAACAGCAACAGCAGCAGCAATTACAAACAATACCAAAACCAGTTCCTGTTACGGTGTCAGGCGGCGGCGGCGGCGGCGGCGGATCTACCAGCTTGACCGCAACTACCATAACCGCAGTGATCAACGGTAGCGGCGACGGCAGCAGCATCCGAAGTACCGCTAGTCTTAAAGAGCACAAGTCTTCGCATTTTTCGATCGATTCTTTGATCGGCAGCACAGGCAATGTGGCCGTCAAATGCGGCAAAATGTCGCCCAAATTGTCTCCCGACGCTTACCCGATCGCGGTGACCAGGAGCTTCGAATCGGCTTTCACTCCACTCGCTTCTTGGTCTTTCAGGTAGATTGTAGGTATCTAGGTACGCAGGTACTTACGTATAAGTTCAAGTACTCGTAGTCGTACTTACCTATGTATAACACGACACGTACCTCTACCTATGCAGTATTCGTTATCGTTATTGATATACCTATCTTAGGTAGAGGTACCTTACCTACTACCTACCTACGTTACAAGCATAGGTAATTATTCCTCATTCCTTTCCAATTTCGCATAATTATAGCCCCCTCTCTTCCCCTCCCCTCCCACAATGGTACTTATTCACTTCGTCACTTATGTACTCACACTCACTACTCAGGGATTAGGTACGGTACCTATTTAATAGTTTTGGGTTATTGGATTTTCGGCATGTAAGTACATAGACATACATAATGTTATGTACTTGTGCCTGCGCCTACAATGTCTCTGTCCACGAATACGAAGTAGAAAGTACCTGCCATCTTGTTACAAGAGATGTAGGTGGTAGGTAGTAGGTACCTCTACCTACATAAATCGTCCGTGCCCGACGCCCGACGTCCACCCGTGTCTCGCTCACTTACACACTTCATATCGTTACTCGTACCTATGTATTTCCATAGATAGGTCGTAGGTACCGCTACCTACATACATGGGTAGAGTAAAGATAAGATACCTACCTATATAAAAGATCGCATGCCACGTATATCTACCATTGAATTCATTTGGGTAACGATTGATATGGTACTACCAGCAGGGGCGTAGCGAATGGGGGTTGGGGGGGCAACTCGCCCCCCACATACAATGCTAGTAGAAAAAGTTGGCAAATTCGTCTCAAAATGAGAAAAGTTGGCAAATTTGACCAAAAATAAGAAAATTTTTGGGGTAAACATCGCTTTTTCAGAAATTACCAACTCTGAAATTATACCTCCCAATTCTAAAATTTTCAAAAACTTTGGCCTCGCTGCGCTCGGCTTTATTGTATGTATTTTATCTACATCATGCAAAAGTGATTTTGTTCGTATTTTTTCTCAAAATTATTTCTATTCACCTAATTTTATTGTATTTTTTTCTCCTCAAAACTCATTTTCGATGTTTGAAAATGAAATTTTTTAAAAGCTTTGGCCTCGCTGCACTCGGCCTCATCATATTTCTCCCTCAATAATTTCAAAGTAAAAGTGGTGAATTTTTTACTCAAGTTTATTAATCTAAAACATTGTTTTATTTCGCCCTGAACTTGAGGTTTTATAAAATTTTCGCCCTCGCATCGTTCGGGCCAAATTCATTTCGCTCGCATTTCCATTGTAATTACAAAATTTTAAAAATAAATTATAATTTTTCTCGAACTTTTCCACCCTTACTTTGTTAGGGACAAATTGACCATTTTCACTGTTTTTTCAAATTCGAGTAGATACATAGATACATTGAAATTACACAGGGAAAAGCTATGAATACTCGTAATTGAACGAGAGGGAGAAGCGGTCAAAAAATTTAGTTCAGTCTGAAAATTTGTGCCATCCATCCCTGTCCCCAAAAAGTCAGTCTGTTTCGTGCTTAAATAAATTGGTTTTCAAAATTTTTCAAAAATCAAGCCAGAAATTCTGAGATTTTGCCCCCTCAATTCAATATTCAGACTTCGGTACGTCACTGCACACTTTGCAACACCATTTTATGAAACCTAGATTTTACTTCAATTTCATTTCGTTCATAAGGCGCACCCAACGGAAAGGCACAAAGGGCTCGAGCTCCCCCCCCCCAGCTCGGAAAGGATATTTTTTATAAAAATGTGAAAAAGTGCATTTTTTTTGGTATTCAAACATGATTTTTTGAAAAAATGTCTTCCTCGCTTCACTCGGGTAATATTTTAATCATATTTTCTTAAGTGAATCTGAATCAGTCTTCGATGAAATTCTGCCTTTGAGAATCAGTGAAACGATTTTCTTTGAAAATTAATGATTTTTCATTGATCTCTCAATCAGTTCCCATTTGTCAGGAAAAATCAATATTTATTTTGACTCGACTGAAAGATCGGTGAAAAATCACTGATTCAAGCAGGTAAATTTTACCAATTCATTCGGCAAAAGTGCGCTTCTTTAATAATCTTTTCTCTCAATATTTTGTACTTACCTACCTTTTACTTAAATTTTTGATTTCATTTTTTTTCTTTTTTTTAAACAGTTTTAGAAAATATACGGTAAGCGCATTTTTAAGACAGAAGACGTCTACGTCTGTACACGTTGTGATTTATGTCCTAAAATTCTTTTCTTCTTTATTTTTTTTTGCAATTCATTCGAACTTTTTTTTTTGATTTTTCGTCAAAAATCATCTTGACTTTCACTCGTTTTGTTTTGTTTTTTGTTCTGTTTTGTTTCCCTTTCAATTTGAGTAAATTTTTATACTTGACATTTAATTTGTCAGATGTGTAGGTACCGTTTTTTCGTAAGTGTACGAGTATATGCGTACCTATACCTACCTAATACAAATAAGTAATAACGTAGGAAAATAGGGTTAAGCATAGGTATTAGTTTTTTCGTTACGATACCATACGTTTACCGCTACTGTAGGTTATTTAGCCTACCTTATCCGATCCGTGCATATTGGTACCTACCTACCTACCTACCTACCTACCTACCTACCTAATTTTCTTCACCTTCCGTACACCTACGTCTACAGTACTACTTACACGCACTCGCATATGATTCAGGTGCCCAAGTAGTTGAGAAGCTGTACCTACAGAGAGGCGACGAAAGCAGAGGCGGCAACTAGGAATTTTTTCATGTCTTGCCCAATTTTTTTTTCAAAATCCAAGGGGGGCATGTAATGATGTCACCCAGAAATTATTCAAGGAAGGGGCTCAGAATTCTGAAAAAATAGGGAGGGGGTGAAATTTCAATAAAAAAATTCAGTAACTTGTTATTTCAGTGGCTCTGGCATAGTCAGGGTTTGATAATTCATAAACGGATTTCTGCAAAGTAAAATTAAAAAATTACAGAATTTCTGTTATTTTTCACTGATTTTTCAGTCAAAATTATTGATTTATGATTTTATTCTGATAAACCGGGAATTGATTGAGAAATCAGTGATTTTTGACTGAAAGATCAGTAAAAAATCATCAATTTCTAAAATAGAAGGATTAAAATACTGGCCGAGCGAAGCGAGGGCGAAATTTAAAAAAAAAACATGTGTCAAGAGCAAAAAATTCACTTTTTTTCACATTTTTGTAATAAAAAAATCACTTGTCCGAGCTTAAGGACGGTTCTTCATGTCTTGTCCAACACAGCTCATGTCTTGCTCAAGCCTTTGGGCAATACAGTAGTTGCCACCACTGGACGAAAGCTTTCCATTCTAGATACTCACTTAGCCTTAGGAGTTAGGACTAAATAAAATTAAGGCGAGAAAGCCTGATTTTTAGTGCCCGTGAAAAGAATATTTTTTACGATTTTTTGAGTTGCTTACCTTTTGTAATGATTTGAAGGTGTTGGTACGTAATAATTAAAGAAGAGCGCAAGTAATACCGTGGTTGGTGTTTCTGTGCTGGGAAATTGGGTAAAGGGTACCTACGAGAAACCCCTACGTTATACTTGGAGGGCTTGCGCGATTTAGGCTTATTAATGTAGAGTCGAGTACTTACCTATCATTGAACTGACAGCAGGTTAAAAGTTTGGTGTTGCGTGTATAAAATATTGGCAGGGACCCGTTTCTGATATTAGTGTACGTATAGGTAATTATGTGCTTCGTGATACATATCGTCGCATGAGGTTATAGGTAATTCAAACGATTGCAATTTTTTTAGACACCTCCTTTGGTAGATTCGTACCTATCGTGAGAAAAAAACGAAAAAACAGTTCAGAATTTCAATTCTAGAAAGCTTTTTTAAACAATATGGTTAATACCTACCTGTAGGTAGGTATTAAGTACGTAATACTGCGTTTAGATATGTACACACCTACAAAGAAAATGTATACTTGCGGTGTTGTTGAAATTTTCCACCATTTCGATAAACTTTGAATTTTTCTGACCCACGTTAATGAAATACCTATTATCGCAACAAAAATAAAAATAAAATCGGTTTACGATTTTGCGGATAGAAATTGTCTCGAGACGTTTATACCCGTCGTGCAAAACGTGTGCCATTTTCGTGTCATATGGCACGATTTCGACTGAGAAAAATGGCACGTAAAATGACACGAAAATGGCAAATTTCAACCAATCAGCGCGGAGCCGAAACATTGTCAATTTAGTGTCAAAACCGTGTCAAAAAACTGGTTTAGCGTTGGTGTGTATGGCAGCGTTTTGACACTGTGGCAGTGAAACGACCTTCTTTTGGCATATTTATGGCAGGTAAATGACACTGTTTTGGCAACTTGTTAACTTGAAGTATACCTACGTGTAGCGGCAGTTTAAACGAATTGCCTTGTTTTTAAAAACTGAATTTATCCGCATTCAATAAATTAAAAAAAACTATGTTGGGAGCTGTGGATCCCAATTTGTCTATGATTTTCATCATTTTCTCCATAATCACTACACAACTACGCCAAACTTTTCCACTAAAATTCCTGATGCCTATGCGGGGGGAATTCGAACCTACAACCCTAAAATCCTATCTACCTAACTACCTAACCTATGCCAAAAGGCTACTCGACTATGACAACCAGTTAGTCAATTTGGATAGTATTTATTTTGATATTGATTTGCACTTCTGCAATAAATACACATAAATGTTTATCTCTTGAAAATTTTTGAAAAAACCTGGTCCATTGTCCACTCATCTTTCGGACAGCTCCTATTATTTCAAAACGTTTTATGAGTATTCTTCCTAATAATTTTTTCAATTATTGTTAGAAATACAAACTCTTCAGTCTTCAAATTTTTTCAACTTGAATGAGCCAAATCATTTTTTTTTTAAATGATACCCCCTTTAATCATTTTTTTGAATACCCCCTCCCATTAATTAAAGATTCGATCATTATTAATTTTTCAAAGTACAAGGCTAATCAATTTTTTTCAAAAATACCCCAGGCGGATTCAATTCTTTTTTGAATGCCCCCTCTCATAAATTAAAAATTAGAACAATTCAATTATTCAATTTGAACCCCAGATCGATTTTTTTTTTGAATACCCCCATCCGTTCAATTCGATCAATTAATTTGAAAAAAAAATTTCAAGTTACAGAGGTCGAATACATTTTTTGAAAATTTGTAATCAATTTAAACCCTGGCGAAATTTTTATTTTTTGAATACCTACCCTTTGCCATTAATGATCAATTACGTACCTACATTATAATTTTTAAAATCTTTTCAGCTTACTTCAGGTCAAATTATTATTTTTTTAATAACCAGGTCAAGTCAATTTTTTTGAATACCCCTTATACCTATTAAATAAAAATTCTTTCAATTGGTTGACAATTTTTTTCAACATTTCAAATTACACATGTCAAATTAGTTTTTTTTTCAATTACCCTTAGTGGATTCAATTATTTTTTAATCTACCCCCTCCCATCAAGAAGCATTTTCATGTATTGATAAATGATAATTTTAAAAATAAATTATACCAAGGAGGTCGAATTAATTTTGCCATTAAAGTGCCATATTATTGCCAAAATTGTGTCATCAAGTTATATCATTACCATGTCAAAATTGTGTCATACTGCTGTCATCGGGAGTGTGCCAATAATGTGCCACAATTATGTCAAAATTCAGCCAAAAAAATGTTGACAAAAATTTGACAACATTTTGACACAATAATGACTATGTTACTTTCGGAATCGAAAAGTAGGCGGAGTCTGCTCTACTCTGATTGGTTAAAAAACAGTGACACGGAAATGACACGTCTGTGGCAAAGTTTTGGCAAATTTTTGACACACGTTGCACAACGGGTATATTTCCACCAACAAGACTAAGATCTTTGATATCAAGAAATTCGCCTAGATATTTCAAATTTGTTTTTCACTTCTTCCCTCCGAGTGATTTGTGATACCTAGTTTCTTTGAATTCTAAATTTTTTTGCAATTTTATTCTCTCAAGTAATTTCTCAAAAAAATGGAACTTTGCGCTTTGCGAGCCCATTACCTACGCCCCAAAATGGACCAAAAAGAAAAACACTTCACAATTTGTCAATTTAAAAAAGTAAGAATTCTATTCTTAGACCTAATTTGTGTACTCAAATTTTGAATTTTGAGGATCCAATATTTTTCCAGTCATCTCAGAGGTTCTAAATTCAGCGTGAATGTGATTTATCTTAATATTAAAAAATGACATCGGACGTCAAAAGTGCTCTCTTAAATTGAAATCTTTGGTGAAATAGCCACAGTTGTTGAGTCATTACAGAAATCAATGAAAAACTACTGATTCAATTACTTACTTGGTAAATTTTCAATTTTGAATCAGTAATTTTTTTCATTATTACCGATTCATTTCAGTAAGTTGAGTATATATGTACAAATATGTTACTGAAAAAAATTACTGATTTTAAAATCAAAACTCACTAATTAAATCAGTAGGTAGTTTTTCACTAATTGGCAGTGATAGTTCGCTGAATGTTTGATAAATAACTAAATTCTGGCCATTTCTTCAGTGAATTTTCGCTGATTCAAATCAAGAGTGTAGGTAACCAATTAAAAATAGGTAATCGAAGAACTAAGACCATCCGTAAAATCAGCAACCCAAAAACCATGTCTGAGCTGATGTAAACGAACACGGTTTTTTACCTTATAAAATTTCGAAAAAATGATGTAAAATTAAGTTAAATTGAATTTTATTGCTATAAAGTCTCAAAAATCTTGTTTCAGTCGATTAATCTGGATAATTTTTTCAACTATTAAAAATTTTTATTTCCGCGAGTTTTCAACCAATTTTTTTCAAATTTTTGTGAGTTGTACACTATACTGAGGGGTATTAGTGGGTGGGTTGAAAAAAAAATTTGATGGTTTTTTCTTGTCAAAAATCGCGGTTGAAAACATTTTTAATTATTGAGTTTTCTGTATGATGTTACAGAGGTGCAATGTGCAATTCTGAAAAAAAAAAATTTATGTATGTCTAGTCCCTATGTACAACGTGATATTTTTTTCAAAATTTTTTAGGTGGTGGAACATCTTGAAAATTGCGAAACCCCATTTTTTTCAGAACGTTTTTCACTCAAAAGTTTTCTCGTAATTATATCCCAAAATGTACGTATTTATGCACCACTTGACCGATTTTCACTTTATTTCATATCTTTTTCGTAATTTTTGTAATCAATAAACTCCATTTGTACGATCAAAACACTAATATTTTGAAAATTCATTTTGTAGTCGACTCGGCTCCAAAGTCTTGAAGTCATAATCACGTAACATACGATTGATAAGATAACGTAGAGGTGAAGAATGGAGAAAATGTTGAGACCGATTTTTCAAAATATGCTTAGCTAGGCGTTCTTCAGCCAAAATTGATGATGAAAATCAAGTGAAAAGGTGATACTTTTTTCTGCAGTTTTCTCCATCCTTCACCTCTACGTTCTACGTTATCTTATCAAACGAATGTCACGTGATTATGACGTATTGACTTTGGAGCCGAATTTCGATCGGATCTTTGCGATTCATGAAATTTTGAGTCAAATGAGCCCTATTTGTTTTTGCATACTACCTATTTTACATATTTTGGCCATAAACGCAAATTTTGCATATTTCAGGTGTTTCAACCGCATATTTCTGCATATTTTGCCAATTTTCCCCGTTTTTTGCATATTTTGGGCAAAACTTACAAAATTTTGTATTTTTTGGGGTTTTCAAACAAAGAGTGCCTAAAAAAATTACACAAAATTTAAGAAACAAAAATTAAAATTTTTTTCATTATAAAATGATCTTTTTGTTACTTTAAAGTTTTCAAAACGAATTGAATGATAAAATAAAGGAAGTAAATAAATACAATATATTGGGGTAATCTGATTGAAAAATGCTTTCTAAAGACAGCCATATGGATTTTGCATATTAATGCATATTTCGCTTTATAAATGCATGTTTCTGCATATTTCACCCATTATAAATGCATAAGGGAAGGTGAGGCAGGATGCACCAGGGGGCAAGATGCAAATTGGCTTATTTTCGAGGTGATGTGATTGAAAAATTTTTTCTGGGCAATTGGTGGGTGGGTATCCATTCGATACAAAACAGAAAAAAATTACAGACCTGATGGATTGCTTGTCCAGAGTTATTATCAATATTACGATTTTACGTGATTTTCGTAAAATTCTTGAAATTTGATTTTTGTAAAATATCATGTTTTCAAGTTTTGAAAAAAAAATTCAGGTAATTTTTTTTATAATCTACATCCAATTACCTATCGAATGATGTATTTGGTTAACACTTTCCCCTATATTTTCTTCCCAGTATATTACGTTAAAGAAAAATAGTGCCAGTGAGGCAAGATGCAAATTGAAAATGGGACAGGATGCAAACGTTGTTTTCAAGTACAAATTTTTCAAAAAAGTCACATATGGTACTAAAGATGATCCAATTGATATTTTTGCGACATTTTTTCCAGGGAATATCACATTTTTGCTTCAATTTTTAGATATCAAAAATATAAAAAGTTTGGCTAAAAAATCAGAAAATCAACTAAGGCAGCATAAATTATGAATACAATGGTTTCAGAACTCATCATCTTTTCAAAAATTACGTTTCTATTTAAATCTGTAGTATCCACCTCGAATGTACTTGAGTAAATTTTACAGAAAAATTCGCGATTTTTCATCATGTTTTCACTGTTTGCACCTTGCTCCCACCTTCCCTTATTTTATGTGCATATTTCCAAATTTTTTGTGCATAAAAATCCGAGCATTATACTAATAATTAGCTGTAGTCTGTGCAATTTATTTAGGCGGCTGAGGTCCCTCATAACATATGCATTGCGCCACGAGAACCAACGAGGAACGTTTGACGACGTGCGTGGTCAGAATTCGTTCACCCGGCTAAGTAAATTGCACGGAGTATAGGTACCAAATTTTAATTTTTATCCCCGGGTAGAGTCCGTAATTAAGTTTTGGATTTTGCATTATGCAACGAATCGAAATATGTCCCGATTTGAAAATAAGGTGTTCTATCCTATCATGAATGTTGTTATTAAAAAAAAAACATCGACTGCGAATTTTCTTTTAAAAAAGGGTCGTTACTTTTTCCAATTTTTCAACTCGTACCGGTACCGGGTTAAAAACGCTATTAGGTAGGTACATCTGTTATTACTGGGAGGGGAAATGAAAAGTTTTTTCTTTCTTTGAACTAATTTCTTAAAATGGTCAATTAATAAAGTAGGTAGGTAGGTATCCATTAATTCAAGTCATGGAATGTGTTCAAGGTGTCTTAACCAGATTTTCTGAAGCAAATTGATAATTTGCAGTTTTTCACAACCCTTTTTATGCAGTTCCCCATCACTCTTGAAAAAGTTACATTTTTTTCAAAATATTCGAAGATAATTGCGAGGGGGAAGTACGAGAGAGAAATTTAAAATTTACTGAATTCAGACCCGATAAAAAGAGGAGTAATGTAAAAATTTAAAATTAAGTACAAAAATCCAGCCTACTGGAGGTCGTAGTGCGGATTTTCATATTTGGAAAGAAACATTCGGAAAAAAACTTTTCAAAAAATACATTATTCGGGATTTTTACCTTCGGGAAAAGACACTCGTGAGGAAGGTTATTGAGAAATAAGTATCTTATTCGGTAAAGTGTCCGTTCGGGGACTGGACTTCGTGAAAATCACCGGGAACCGTAGTTGAATATTTTCAATACCTACCTAGGGTTAAACTTGAGTTGTGGTAGGTAGGTAAATTTCAATTTGATTTTTTCAAATTCAAAACAAGAAGCGCGAAATGAAATAAAAAGAACGAACATAATATGTACTTATTGCGGTAGTATTTTCTAATTCATTGGGAAATACCCATAGCTGTAGATAAATAGATACCTGGATGGATCGGTTCACGGTGATTTTCTCAAAGTAACTCAAGTTTGACCCTATTAAAAATATTTACCCACAAATTATTTTCCCATTGAATTTCCATTGGATAGTAGGTACTCTCTACCTATATGTTTTGTAAAGTTGAAGCTGATTAGTGATTACCTATACTTACTTTACAAATCGATTTCTTTCGTCATCATGAACTTTCTAAGTATGTAGGTGGTTGTGGTGAGAAGCGCAGTGTGTCATCGACGTCATCGTAAAAAATCGGTAAACTTCTTGTATGGTAATAATTTTGATTCACTGCTATCAAATAACAGCTGATAAATTACTGAAACAATTTCAAGTCTCGTTGTTCGTTAGGTAGGTTACATGCACTTTATGGTACAATATGTGCGGATCACAGGCTATAGGCGTTGCATTTTGCACCATTCGCGTCCTCTTGTTTAATCGTATGGTACCTACATAGTCGAGTTCGTCTGCGGAATTGCCCATCATCTTCTCATTGTTATTACCTATACCTATAGTGAATGTAGGTACACCTTATTAATTCCCTGATGAAGTTAGAAGTCGAACTTGTTGTAGAAAAATTTCGCCTTTATTAAGTACCTAGGTACATATTTTTGAAAAAGAAAATTTAGACATTTTCTGCGTAACTTTCGCGAAACGAAAGTGTCGTAGATAGGTACCTAGTTATAATTTTGAGCGCGAAGTATTAGTATCCCGAAGTGGAAAATTTTACGAATTCTGTCGATTTTCTCTGTAGGAAGGTAGTAGGTACCTACATACAGGGTGTTCCATGAATCGTCTGCCATACATTTTTTTGGATATAACCGGGCACCACTAAAAAAACCTTGAGATGAACATGTTGCCTATTTTGAAAATTAAAGGGGCAAATGCTGCTTCTAAAAAAATCATGTTAAAATTTTTTTCAATCATGAGAATGGATACCTAGTACTTTGAAAACTGAACAAATTTTCGTATTATTACTTTGCCTATCTTTGAAATTGAAGGGGCTACAAAAAAAAAGATTAGAAAAAAATTCTCAAAAAGTGAACTGATCAAGAGAATGGATAGAACGTTGAATACTGACTTTTTGCCTAATATCAAAAATAAAGGGGCTAAGGGTCATTAAAAATTGAGAAAATTTGAAAATTTTTTGAAGCCCATTCATTTTGAATGACCCTTAGCCCCTTGATTTTCGATGTTAGGCAAAAAGTCTACAGAACAAAATTTTTTCAGTTTTCAACGTACTATCCATCCCTTGATTAGTTTATTTTTTTAAAATTGTTTTCGAATAATTTTTTTTGTTGCTCCTTTAAATTCAAAGATAAGCAAAAAGTCATGAAGTGAAAATTTGTTTACTTTTCAATGTACTATCGATTCCAATGGATGAAAAAAATTTTTGACGTGATTTTTTTATAAGCATAGTTTGCCACTTCAATTTTCAAAATAGGCAATATGTTCATCTCAAATTTTTTTTAGTGGTACCCGGTTATATTCAAAAAAATACGTTTAGCAGACGATTCGTGGAACACCCTGTATAGCACGCATTTTAATAGCTACGCAACCTTTTTCGAAACACGAAACAAAACAACAACAACCATAACAAATCATGCAAATAGCATTAGTATACGAGTATGGATAGTTGGATACGGATATAGGTACAGATACAGATACAGATTAGGTACCCTTCATCAAATAGATCAGATCATTTGATCTGTTTTCCGAATTCCGATAAACCTACAATTGCAAGCGTCCACGCCACGAATAGGTGAATGTGGGTAATTGGCTGAAATTTCCAAAAAGTAGGCCCTGGTCTCCTGGTATGGCTATTTTTCCTCGCAGTTGGGTACGGTACCATTTATGACGCTGACGTGAGACGTGAGACGTGAGACGTGCGGTATACCCGTAGATATACTTATTACTTACCTGCAGGTTAGGATTCAGAAATTGGCGTACGGATTCGGATTGAGATTGGGATTGGGGTTGGGGCTGGGATGTTGAGAATAATGACGATCGACGAATTGACGACGGGAAGTGAAATGCCGATTGAAATTTTCTAGTCATTTTGTATACTCGTATATCGGATTACGTAATAGGCCTATCTATATTTATAAAAGTACCTACCTGTACCTACGTATTACCTATATTTTTGTACGTACATGTGTAGTATTTTAGTTTCTATTAAGTAGGTACCTATATTTCTACGTATACATATAGGTACCTAAGCGTATGCTCGACAGCTCGACAGCTCGACAGTACGTCTATATGGTACCTAACCTACCTACAAATATGTAGGTATGGTAGTAAGTACCTATTTGTATGTATGGTACCTAGATCTACTGACCTATGCACCGAGAACTCTTTTGATTGGGATGGTTGGTACAGGTATACACACAAATAGGTACCTACTTACATCGTTTTCGCCGCCGCACCGTTTTGGTACGAGTACGAGTACGAGTACGAGTACGAGTAGGTGTGTCCAAGTCTACCAGACCAAGTGTCAAAATTGTTGGTATACCTATGCGAAATTAAGATCTTTATTTTTCATGTTTATAGTTCCTATAAGTGTACTTACCTATGTAGATGTACCGATTTGCAATTTGTCGTTTCTATCCGATTGTCGCGTTTGTCTTTTGTACTTCGTATGAAGGTTGACGATTGTCGATTTCGTATATTTAAAAAAAAAATAATATCATTCATATTTGTACCTAGATGTACGAGTAGGTAAGCATATCGACGCGACGCTATTTTAACATACTTGAAGTTTTTCCCACCGATAGGTACCGAGCACAATAATTGAATTACCGGTACGATGATTTTTGACTGTAGTCAGGGCCCAAAATTGGCACTGCCCAAAGTAACCTCTGAGGCTAAATTTATCGCCGCCCCCAGCCCCCTCCTCTCATTTAGTACGCCTATTGGCTATTCATGCGGATAGGTATTTATACTACCTACCTACATACTCGTAGTTGTAGTGTACCTGTAAGTACATATACCATACCTATAGGTAGGTATATCAGTTTGGTCACAAATGATCGCGCAATTTGTTTATTTTTATTGTCGTACATATATGTACCTACGTATTTATGTACAATTACGATTTTCGAGTTCCGAGTTTTAAAAAATGAAAATAAAATAGATACCTAAATAATAAGTATAGATAGGTAATCCGTTCAGTATGCGCGTATACGGTAAATATAGGTATTGATGTGTTTGTATTGTATAAAAGTACCTATATAAGTTGGTACCTACTACAGTACTACAGTACTACCTACTACCTATACGATAAATACCTACGCCTATAAATATTGTATACCTAATCGATTAAGATATCCAACTTTTTTTCTTTTCTTCTTTTTCTCTTTTACTCGTGGTGATGTTGCCTCGTGACTTGTGATATTATTTTAATCTGGTCGTTTGTTTTGTAACAAGCAATAAACGTATTTGTTTTTGATAAGAGTTTGATTTCTCGAATCTTATTCGTTTAGTAGGCTCTAGTTACGTTAACGTTGTGGTTTGTGGTACCTATACCTATACGATGCCTAATGTTAAGTAGGTACTTATACTTACTCGTATGTAGGTGTTCCTCCTCAATACTTAATTACTTACCCATTTGAATCTTACTGTAAATATGATTGTACTTACACGCATTAAGGTGGACTGGTAAAGTACCTATGTAGAAAGTTCTTCGATTTCGTCTATTTTTCGATATGTGATACGTATACCTAGACCTATTTTGAATTAAAGCCCTCCCAGGAAAAATTTTTGCCCTCCGCGATGCTTGAAGATTAAGCTAGGGTGCACCAAAGTAGGTTTTTTGAGTAGAGCTAGACATCTCTAGTATTTTTCACTGTCCCATCATGCTAAAAGGATGCGATTTGAAATGCTGAATTTTACGGTGTGTTCGGTTTTTAGATTGGAGATCATTTAAGTCTCCTCAAATTTTATTTTAAAAGCCGCAGATCCATGGTTTTCTAAAACTGAAAAGAATGAATTTTAGTATGTACTTGGATCGAAATGCTCGCTCGAATGATGAAGTATAAAGGTGTAATCTGACCTGCGGAACACGACTTTAATGTGACGTTGCTTTTTCCATTTGATTGCTTCTTCTCTGAATTTTTCTTTTTTAGTGAAGTATTCTTGCCAGTAGGTAATTGTTATTGTCAATTAAAACTTCAAAACGACTAATTTAAAGAGAAGAAGTACCTATTTAGATTCGTATTCACTAGGTTCAATTGCCTACTTTTACACTATTTGAGTGACTATTTTGCTCGAAGTCCAAAGATATGCGACTTTTGAAAAAAATTCGAAGAGGTCAAATGATCTTCAATGAAAACCTCAAAAACACTTTGAAATTCAACATCTCAAATCGCATCTTTTTCGAGCTATCATACAACTTCAGTCTTTCAGATAATGTGGTTGGATGGGGGGGGGGGAATTGCTCTTTTTTGACACCCAAGGTCAGTACCCAGTGCATCGTCCGCCCCTTTTCCTCAAATAACGCCAGATAAGGATTTTCAAAACATTAAAACATGAGAAAAATGTCTTTTTTGAGCACTGAAAATGCAATTTTTTTCAAGTTTCGCTCTCGCTTCGGTCGGACATGAGCAAAATAATCGAAATTTTACAAACGATTCGAGACAACAATGCGAAAACTGGTTCTCTTTTACCCTCTCCCCTTCTCCCCATGAAATTCTTCTGGTATTCCAAGAGTCTTCATATCCACTTTGCATTTGACCCCCTTCCCTTCCGTGACCACTGATGTCGGTTTGCCATTTTTTCTACCAATCTGATGGGTACCTACACCTAGACCTACATAGTACGCAGTACATAAGTATCTTACGTAATATGTACATACTATATAGGTACTTGGACGTAGACATACCTATCAAATAGGTACCAAAAGCGTATAGTGTAGGTATAGCATAGTCTATCGTAGTTCTACTCGGCAGCTAGTAGCTAACTAGCTACACTCGTAATGCTTACATCCTTGGGTACTTTTAGGCGGATACGTATTACGTACGCAATGAGAACGTTGAAAGAGGGATTGAGTCGCTGCGCTGCGTTGCGAGTATAGGTAATCATTTAAGCAAACAGATTATGTCGCAGAGAAGTGTTTGTCTGCGCATAATAAATGTACTTCGTATTATTGTTAAAGCTTTTACGCCGCGCCGGGCCGGCCTTGTTTTTCGCCCAAGTATACGTACAGTGTACAGTGTACAGTGTATAGTGTACATCTGATGCGCGTAGATAGTACGTTACGTACCACGTACCGTATTTGTATTTACGTACATTTAGGACGCGTTATACGGGAATAAGGATAGGCTCTTTATCAGCCTATACAGATACCTAATGTACATTTCATATTTTATTACTCGCGTTCTACGAATACGTACTACCTACGTCTACGTGGCCTATTTCTGGTCTGGCTACTTCAACTACGCGCCACGCGTGAAAACCGACCACTTCGTAGGGGCAGCGAGCAACGAGCAGCGGCGAATTTGCGAAGAGGGCGTTTAATTTGATTTGTTACACCTCGATCAGTAACTATACCTAGTTTACCTAGGAAGTACAAAACTTCAACGAATCTGAGCAAAAACTAGAGCTACCGAATTCTGAATAAATACAGTGCATATGTAGTAGGTACATACTACATACACTCTAGTCTTGTATCCCATCGCGTCGTCTGCATTTAGCTAGGAAGTATACCTACTCATCTGTGTGAATTATACCTATAAAATTATAAGAAAGGTATCCCAAATCAAACCCTATATCCAAAATTTCAAGTGCTAAACTTCATTTCTCAAATTTAGGGGAATTTTCGAAATTTCAAAATTATCTCATCGCCCTGAAAAATATGAAAACTCGGCCTAATCAACGAAAAAAGCTGAAATTTGGTAGATACTCTATTTTCGATCCAACGAATCGATTAAAAATGGTTTCGAAACGTTTCGTAGTCTCCAGAAAATTTTAAAATCTTTCAGCACTGCAGAAAAGTCCAAAATTTTCTGGAGACTCCAAAACGCTAAGTACGAACTAGTTTTTAATCGATTCGGAAGTCAAGAAATGGGAAATTCGCCAAAATTCGAGATATGAACTTTGGCACTTGAAATTTTGGATATGAGTTCTGTTATGATGTAGTTTCGATTTATGTCGGTCTCTACTCAAATTGTACTTCGAGTTGGGATACCTCCGTTATAAGGTAGGTACCTAGGGAGAGGTACTGGAAGTCGGACAGTGGTGTTGATGTATTTGGAGAGCGACCCCCCCCCGCAATGTGCATACTGCGAAAGTTCACAGTAGGTAAATAGGAAGTAAGTACATAGGTAGATAGGTACCTATAGGTACATCGATCCTCGTACGACGGGTTGTAGGTACATATTTTAGATAATGCATAATGCACAGTACATTTACCTACCTTCATAAGCGCACCCAGAATTTATTAAAAGGAAGGGCAAATAATTCGAGAAAAAATGGAGGGTTGGTCAGATTTCAGTGAAAAGGTCGAGTGACCTGTTAGTTCAGTGGCGCTGGGGATGGCGTAGTCGGGGTATTTTCAGTAGGCTGATAAGTGATACCTAATACATGAAGAGATTTGAGCAAAGAAAAATTGGAAAATTGTGGAATTTTTTGGAACAAACATATAACACTCTTTAAATATGAATTAGATATTAAAATATACCTACCTGTTTGGATCAGCGAAAGATAGACTCAACCTAGTATGTTGCTAAGTAAGTAGGTAGGTAGGTAGGTAGTGGGTACTGGATAGGTATCTGCTATCTCTATCTACATACGTACATAAGTATACCTATTGCCTGTTGTCAGAAAGATAGGTATCATGTTAGAAAACTTAGGTAGGCAGATATACTAATAACATATGTACCTACAACCGATTAACGTATGCGTACGTCGACATTTCAAATTGAAAAGAACCAAAGAACGTCGCGTCGCACCATCGCGAAGCGTTCGTGCGTAGCAACTAGCAAATAAAATTGAAATGGTACGTAACGTTTGGTGTTGCGGGATATAAGCGTAGCGTGGCGCAGCGTCGTCGCCTCGCGCCACAGGCCAAAGCTCGTTGTTGTCGTACTTTCGTACTTCCACTCACTTACTTACTTACTTATGTGCTGTAACTTGAATATTGTTTACAAGCGTAGCGCGAACAGCGAGTTGAGCAGCTTTCGATTGTCATTTTTCGTTTGTCTCAACTCGCAATAAAGCGAATTTGATTTGGAGGGCCGTACTGTAAAGTGTAAACATCATCGTCGCAAAACTTAGCCGCAAGTACAAACACACGGCAGCGGTATTACTATTACACTCGTATTTGTACTCGCCGCGCCGCGCCGCGCCGGCCTTTATCATGCAGCCATGTATCTAATCGCAATGGCTTTGTACGAGGATGCGAACCGAACGAACCGACGCGATCGACGTGGAGTCGGTGTCGTTCGCGAACGATTTTCTTCGTAACTTTAAAGTTTCCCATTTTACAAGCTTCTTGCGTGTGTTGCATTTCGTCTTACGTATACATTACGCGCATCTAGCTCTAGGTAGCCAATCATAGACATATCTATAGTAAGTAAGTACATAAGTAAGTACATATATGTACCTGCCTACTGCCACCCTGGCTACGCTGTATAGTGTATACGTATAGTAATTAGTATCTATGTTCATGCCATCCATTCGCCTTAGGTACCAACATAGAGCTTGGACCTGCCCACGTCTTGCCTACATTTTAGAGTGTCTCTTATAACTGTGACATTTTTTGCAAGTTTGGAAGTCTCACTTCCTGAGATGGTTCATTTTTCTATAAAAACAAAGTCTCAAAAATATTAGGACTCCCCCCTCCACCCCGGTACATCAACATCAATCTGGAGACATGCGCTGGGTCCTCTTTTCCTCGTGGAATTCAACATACTTACCGTCGGGGTAGGCCTAACATGCTAAAAATAAAACAACAACTTTGAGAAAAATAATGAAAATTTTTCAAATATGTAAGTATTACTTACAAATACCTACCGAATCTGAAAATATGATTTCATTTCGATTCTCAGCGATCAACTTTGAACACGATGAGTTATCCTGTAGGGAAGGGGTCCAAGAGAGCCTCAAATAGTACAATTTAGTCATTTTTAACCAATTTGAGGCTGCCCGAACCCCCTAAGGATGATTTTTCAATTTCAGGTCCAAAATTCACCTGTAAGAATGAGAATTTAGGCGTATTTTCAGATTACTGTCCTATGTCGAATCTCACAAGGTAAAGAGGGCCCAGCGTATGGCCCCTAATCAGCATCCTAGGAGGCGGTATTTTTGAAATTCGAAAATTTGATTTTAGACACACTCTACTGCATAATTATAGGTAAGTAGGTATTGTTGATTACCTAATGCGTAGCTGCATACCTGAAACTGAAAATGTTTCTTGTCGTTAGGAGTACTTATGTCCGAGTATAGGCATTAGTTAGGTATAGGTACCTCTACCTATACGAATGTGCTGTAAGTAACCGCGACAGCTGTATAGAGTATATTAAGTAGAATTATTTACGTACCGCATGGTATGGTAAAATTGCGCTTCATAAAGCTGATGCTATCGCTTTCTCCGGCTATAAAGAAGAGAAAAGCGTTTATACTCGTAGAAAAGAACGAATTTTATCGGACGACAGTGAAGCGGAAAATTCACGATTAATCAAATCGAACTAGGCGGTGATGAAGCTTATGTTTACTTACTTATACTTAGGGTACGTTGCGTTACGTCGCGTCGGATCGCATATTGCCGTTCCCGGCCCTGGCATCATGTTGGGATGTATTTCGCTGTTTTACTAGATATAATTACACGCTTTGTCGCTTGATTTTGATACGGTGGTGCCGCTGCTGTAGCTGCCGCCGTGCCTTCATCCTCCCTCTGAATGGTCGAATGTTTGTTTCTATTTCTGTCGACGCGTAAATCGTTCTACCTTCTACATAATTATTACTACCGCAGCGAGCGATTAGCAATCCCAATCCGTAGTCGCAGAGTATTATAGGTAACTATCTGCCGCATTCCAACCATTGCAATTAGAAACTTACTTACTTGTACCTTTGTCCTCCCGAATTATGTGCTAGCACTAAAGATTAGATAGGTAGGTGGACGAGTTCAGATTTTTGTACCCACTCAAATGTACAGTTTGAAGAGGTGGATGATGACTTCCTGTAGAGTTGGGCTCCCAGTCTCCTTTCAAGTGCGGTCGAAGAACAGAGTAGCAGCCCAGAAGCTTATGTCCCAGCAGGACAGTATATCTAAATAGGGCAGTATGTCCCAAAAGGACAGTGTATATCTGAGTAGGACATCATGTCCCGGCAGGACAGTATGTCCCAGCATGACAAAATGTCTCAATAGTACAGCATATCTCTATAGGACAGTATGTCCCAGCAGGACAGTATGTCTCAATAGGACATTATGTCCCAGCAGGACAATATGTCCTTATAGGACAGCATGTCCTAAAAGGACAATATGACCCAGCATGACAAAATGTCTCAATAGTACAGTATGTCTCAATAGGACATTATGTCCCAGCAGGACAGTATGTCCCGGCAGGACAGTATGTCCCAGCAGGACAGTATGTCCCGGCAGGACAGTATGTCCCGGCAGGACAGTATGTCCCGGCAGGACAGTATGTCCCGGCAGGACATTATGTCCCGGCAGGACATTATGTCCCAGTAGGACAGTATGTCCTAAAAGGACAATATGACCCAGCATGATGAAATGTCTCACTAGTACAGTATATCTCTATAGGACAGTATGTCCCAGCAGGACAGTATGTCCCAGCAGGACAGTATGTCCCAGCAGGACAGTATGTCTCAATAGGAAATTATGTCCTGGCAGGACATATGTCCCGGCAGGACAGTATGTCCCAGCAGGACAGTATGTCTCAATAGGACATTATGTCCCAGCAGGACAAAATGTCTCAATAGTACAGTATATCTCAATAGGACAGTATGTCCCAGCAGTACATTATGTCCCGGCAGGACAGTATGTCCCAGCAGTACATTATGTCCCGGCAGGACAGTATGTCCCGGCAGGACAGTATGTCCCGGCAGGACAGTATGTCCTAAAAGGACAATATGACCCAGCAGGACAGTATGTCTCAATAGTACAGTATATCTCAATAGGACAGTATGTCCCAGCAGGACAGTATACTCAATAGGACGGTATGTCCCGGGACATTATGTCCTTGTAGGACAGTATGTCCTAAAAGGACAATATGACCCAGCATGACAAAATGTCTCAATAGTACAGTATATCTCAATAGGACAGTATGTCCCAGCAGGACAGTATACCTCAATAGGACAGTATGTCCCGGCAGGACAGTATGTCTCAATAGGACAGTATGTCCCGGCAGGACAGTATGTCCCAGCAGGACAGTATGTCCCAGCAGGACAGTATACCTCAATAGGACATTATGTCCCGGCAGGACAGTATGTCTCAGCAGGACAGTATGTTCCAGCAGGACAGTATACCTCAATAGGACATTATGTCCCGGCAGGACATTATGTCCCAGCAGGACAGTATGTCTCAATGGGAAATTATGTCCCGGCAGGACAGTATGTCCCAGCATGACAAAATGTCTCAATAGTACAGTATATCTCTATAGGACAGTATGTCTCAATATGACATTATGTCCCAGCAGGACAGTATGGCCCAGCATAACGAAATGTCTCACTAGTACAGTATATCTCTATAGGACAGTATGTCCCAGCAGGACAGTATGTCCCAGCAGGACAGTATGTCCCAGCAGGACAGTATGTCCCAGCAGGACAGTATGTCCCAGCAGGACAGTATGTCTCAATAGGAAATTATGTCCTGGCAGGACAGTATGTCCCGGCAGGACAGTATGTCTCAATAGGACAGTATGTCCCAGCAGGACAGTATACCTCAATAGGACATTATGTCCCGGCAGGGCATTATGTCCCAGCAGGACAGTATGTCCCAGCAGGACAGTATGTCTCAATAGGAAATTATGTCCCAGCAGGACAGTATACCTCAATAGGACATTATGTCCCGGCAGGACATTATGTCCCAGCAGGACAGTATGTCTCAATAGGACATTATGTCCCGGCAGGACAAAATGTCTCAATAGTACAGTATATCTCAATAGGACAGTATGTCCCAGCAGGACGGTATACTTCAATAGGACGGTATGTCTCGGCAGGACATTATGTCCTTGTAGGACAGTATGTCCTAAAAGGACAATATGACCCAGCATGACAAAATGTCTCAATAGTACAGTATATCTCAATAGGACAGTATGTCCCAGCAGGACAGTATGTTCCAGCAGGACAGTATACCTCAATAGGAAATTATGTCCCGGCAGGACAGTATGTCCCAGCATGACAAAATGTCTCAATAGTACAGTATATCTCAATAGGACAGTATGTCCCAGCAGGCAGTATGTCCCAGCAGTGCAGTAGAAGAGCTTTTTGGAGATTTTTTGGAAATCAGTGGAACGACTTTTTTTAATACCAAAAATTATCTGCGAAAGTTGAAAAGTGGTATTTTTGTATGAAGGACACCTTCAAAAATTCCAAAAAAAAATATCATGGTACAATTTCGCGGGCTAGGTAACATAATTAAAAAACTGAGACGGCGTTATTTTTTAAGTGAATGAATCAAGTTTCTAAATTTGAATGTTATTTTTGGTTTTTAATAATATCTACCTATACTTAAACACTACTGTTATGTAGAACTGCTATTGAAGGGAGGAAGTGACAAAAGGCCTTCCTTTTGGGTACCTACATAGCATTCAAGATCGGCTGGATAGAAATAGTTTTGTGGACTAATTTTTAATATACGATGAAAATGTGGTAAAAACAATGTAATTTAACCAGTTTGAGAAGTTTTCAGCGAATAGATAGGGTAAAAAATTATGTTTTCTCATAAACTTCGAAATTTTTTAAAACGGATTAAAAAAATAACGTCATCTCAGTTTTTTTTAAATGTTACTTAGCACGTGAAGTTGTACCATATATATATTTTTGGAATTTTTGAAGGTGTCTTTCATACAAAAATGCCACTTTTCAACTTTCGCAGCTAATTTTTTTGTATAAAAAAAAGTGGCAACACTGATTTTCAAGATCGCCAAAAAGCTCTTCAAAGGCCCTGCACATTAGAAAAAGTTTCAACTTTCTACCTATCATGGTTTTTGAATCATCCACGCTCAAAATTTACCATATCCAACTTTACCTCAAAACTTTGAGTGTTCATGGCTGCCCTCCAACAAGAATCGGAGAGCTCTGGTTCGTGCCATGCGTCATCTCTCATCGAGCTCTACCAACATGTGAAAAATAAAAAAAATAAAAAAAAATCGCTGACCCTACTTTCCACTTTTTGAACAAATTGACATGGAATGACCCGGTATTTTTCTTATTTTAAACGATTTTTTCTTACTTTTCCCGGGGGGGGGGGTGACAGGAGGGGAAGGAGGAAAGGGGTAATTCTTTGAAACTTCCTCCTTCGTGCTGACCTACGCTACGTGCCTAACGGCGATTGATTTCTTACACACGTAAGTATCAGTAAGTTAAGTATGCCACAATAACAAATCGAAGTAGGAACTAGAATGTAGGTTGCAGCTTGCAGGATGTACGTCCGTCTACGTAATCTGTCTACAGATAGGTATGGCAAGTATAGACGTAAGTAAAAGTAGATGTGTATGGATATACCATATACTGTAATACTGTACGTGGCTACGTGCAGTTGTGTGGCTGGTATCTTCACTTATTGTCGCTAGGGCTGGGTAGGTAATCAGGAGTACGAGTACCTGTAAACGGGTATATCTGAAGTAAGTACATACTACATATACGATAATTGGAGTCCCTAGATTTACATTACTTGTACTCGTCAGGTATCCAATGGGTATTGGGTACCGTATATACTCGTACCTAGTGTTAGTCGTATTACATTTACGTACCATACACTACCTTTAGGTACCTAATTACCTACGACTACGAGTATAGCAATGATTATACGTACTACACATAGAATATACCTAAGGTAAGGTATACATTTACGTAGGTACTTGGGTACTTGATACGCACGCACTGATACAGAGATAGAGACAGAGATAGAGGCAGAGGCAGAGGCAGAAGCAGAAGCAGAGACAAAGACGAAAACACCGTCTGAACAGACTAGACTATCAGAGACCAAACAAGTGCTCGAATATGTACGAGTACGTAACGTACCTACAAGTACCGAGTACCGAGTACCGAGTACGAGTAGGATATGTTGCTTGAAAAACAAACCATTGCCCAAGCCAGTGCCAGTATACGAGTACGAGTATGAGTATGAGTATACCTACCATGCAGATTTGTAAATGAAGCCTTATACCATACCATACCATACCAATCACGTTTTCACATTTAGCCGCGTGTAGGTAATTAGGTATACACTATACAGAACCTAATATGAGCAGCGTATAATGCACTCGTAAGTACAATGTACATAGTAGGTCTACGTATACGGTAGATGGTAGATGTGGGTGTGCGGTGCGGTGCGGGTGTAGGTAGCGGGTACTGGGTACTGGGTACCTGTGCACAGGTTTAAAGTTTAACGGGTACACGAATGATGTACTGGTATTTACGTCGCAAAGGTACGGTAAACTGTGGATAATGGGTAGGTATAGGTATATCTATCTTGGTGTGCGCATACCTAATGTAAGCAATTAAGCTTACTAAGCGTTAAGAAAACAGTGCGACGGCGCGGCGCGGCGCTCATACCTGCAGCCGCAGAGACAATAGGTCTAGGTGCTAACCAAAAAGTCAAAATCAATCATTTGGTTCCAAAAATCCAATTCAATAATTGGACTTAATGTCCAAAGTACAAATAAATATTGTTCCAAAATCCATTCAATAATTGGCATAGTGTTCCAAAAATCAAAATCATAATTTGTTCCAAAAACTAGATTTCAATATTTGGACATAGTTCCCAGAGCCAATTGAATCATTGGACATACTAGTTCCAGTCCCGAGATGTTTAGTGTTTCTTTCTCTGATTATTCAAAGAATTTCACAGATTTTTCAGTGAATTTCATAAATATCACTGAGTTTTCAGTGAATTTTCACTGATTTCCAGTGATTTTCTTTCACTGATTTGTTTTCAGTGAAAAAATGTTCACTGATTTTCTCCTGTGCTGCAATTCTGACTGTTTCTCAGTGATTTTTGGTAATTTTCACTGATTTATAATTGAGAGAGTACCTATACATCGTCTTCGTTTACCGCTGTCTCAGATAGGTCTAACATACATACTTTTGAGAAATTGCTAAATACTCGAGTAAATTACATAAGTAGTATACGATCAACTGATTAGATTTCTCGTGACGGCCATACGGTCTACTTTCACAGGTTTAAATTAAGCAATGATGAGCAGATGGTATCGGAATCAACCTTGAATGGTGGGGGGGGGTCCAGGACCCCTGGGGACCCCCCCTTTGGTACGCCACTGCATCGTCTGTTTACCTGCTTCTCGACTAGACGTCTAACATACCTACTCTGTAGAAAATCATGCGTAAATAGTACGAGTAAATTAAGAAGTATGTATACTGATCAACTGATACTCAGACTCACTCGTGATGGCCAATCGGTCTACTTTTCAGGTTTACATTGAAGATTGAGCAGATGGATATCCGGATATCCCTTGCGTGCGTGGCTGGACTTTTTCATTTTAGCCGGTAGCCACCTTTGCCCATTTACCCGAGGCGAGTCCATCGTGAATAACTGAATAGTACACGTATTGTTTTTTATGCACCTACGACCTACTTCCTATATTCTGGCGCCTACTTGTTTCATTTTCATTTTACTCCTAAGATACGTTTTTTGAACGAGCAGATTTTGAAATGTAGGTACCTATCGTATTACTTATTTGACCCCCGAAATCCATTAATGAGGTTATTTTGACAACCACGAGCCCCTAGGGTGCAGAGTGGGGGAGGGGGGGGTGGTCGGATTTTAAATTAGGAGCAAAATGAATGCCACCGGCACCGTCAGATTTTCGAAGTAAAATACTAGCTCAATATCTAAAACGATAATAACCTCAATTTCGCTGAAAAAGACGCGGAGCACGTTTTGCAAACAAATGCGATTCAAATAATCAAATGCACCCTATTATTTTTTTTGTGGCAGCGCTTCGCCTGAGCAAATTGAATTCTAAAATGCAATGTCTGTATTCCGACGTAGAGGCAACATTTATGTAACGTACGCGTCATACTATCTGTCCTTATAGGTACCTAGCTACCTAGTACCTACATCTACTTGTAGGTCTAGGTATGTAGGTATGTAAGCATTAACAACGCATAGGTATCGACTATCGTATAACGTAACGCGAGTGAAACTTATTAGTAAATTGATAAAGGTGCGCATTGCCTATAGGCCTTTTACTCGTATTAAATGAAAACGGCGAATCTCGGAATCTCTATAGATTTACCTATCTACCAAGTACCAACAACGTACAATGTACCTACTACCTACTACCTAGTACCTGGTACCTACACGTAGTATGAAAAAATGTCAATTGAAATAGGTTGCAGGTCTGTATAGGTACTAGGTAGCTAGGTAGCTAGGTTCCTAGTGCTTATTAGAAGTATGTAAGTGTGTAAGTGTAAGTACAGCTGTATCGAAATCGAAGAAAAGAAATAAATAAAAGGAGTAAGTGAGAAAAGAAATTGAATAGGAGAAAAAAAAAGAAAAACGAAAGAACTCTCGTTCGAGGGTAAGTTTTGTCGGAAAATTGCGATACCTACTACTACGTATAGTTAATTTTGTCGGCGATGGCGGTGAAAGTTAACATCAGCAAGGAGATGTGCGGGCAGGAGGGGCAAGGAGGGCAAGAATGTCGAGAAGTGTGAAGAAGGGTCGAGGTGAAGTGGGGCGGGACGGGGAGGGGAGGGGGTGTAAAATGCTCGACGCGCGGTAATTTGTTAAGATCCGCAGCTGCCGACGAAGACGAGCGCCGAACAAACGTTTACAAATTGAAAAACAGCGCCCTTTGTAATTTTCTAGATAGAAGCCGGTCGTCTCGCGCTCTCCCGCTTGATTTTCTTATCGTATTTTATAGGATGTGTCTTGTTCCCCTGTTGTATCAGCGACTCTGCCCTACACAGTACATAACTACATAGACATACCTACATACGTACATTACATACACATAGACATATCTATTCGTATTGTAAGGTACCTACGTGAAATTCGTTTTTCGTTTCTCTCAAGCGCCAGCGCCATCGCCATCGCCATCGCTATAGACTACGCATATACCTAAGTAGATAAATGGCTTTTGCGACCATTACGATCCCCTTTGTCGTGTTGCCGCGCCACGCCACGCCACGCCACACCACACCGCGCCGCCGTGCGTTCTCTATTTTGTCAAGTATAGGTATACTTACGTAAACGTATACGTATACGTATACTTATACTTATACTTATACGTAGGCGTAGGCGTGAATGACTCTTTTTTTTTGAGTACCAGTATAAGTAGGTATTTGGATATACTCGTAGCTAGCGCCCGCCCTTCGCTGGTCGCTGTAGCTGCTTCACAGATCTGAAAAATTGGGGGGGGGGGGGGGTACTTACGTGAAAAAGTGCCTTTTTGGAGCATTAAAAATCAAAGTTTCTCAAAGTTTTGCCATCGCTTCGCTCGGGCATGAAGTAAATCACAATTATATAAACTATTTGAATCAACTATATAAAAAATAGTTTCCTTTTGATATCCCAAGTCTCCATACCCACTTTGCAGTTTGCACCCTCCCAAAAAAAGTTTCGGACGTCAATTCTTGGATTTGTTGGTATTTTTATTTATTTTTAAGGCCAAAACAATTAGTACCTATGTAAGTTGTTTGTTCCAAAATTACATTTGCATCAGGTTTTTTCCTTAAACGTGCTATGCAAATCGCATGAAAACTTTATAAAGTTTGAATTTTGTGTTTTTATAGTAAAAAGAAATTTGATTGGGGGGGGGGGGGGGTAAACACAGAATCCCTCAAAAAATTATGAAATTTCGGACACCCCCCTCCTTGCTTGAGAAATTTCTGGCTACGCCACTGGGTATAGGTATAGGTACCTATTCGTTATGTACAATTATCGTACATACGAACATACCTACAGTCAGGCTAAAAGGCTAAAGTGGCGGTACACTCGTACTTCGGTACTCGTATGTACTAGCGAGAGTTGTTTGAAAATTCACCGCCGTCGATGGTTTGTTTTTGCGAAGAAAATGCCTTCGTGAAATGACTAGAAACGGCTTTTAGCGAAGTTCGCCACTTTGTGAAAATCACATCTACAAAACAGAGAACAGAAAACACGTATTCGTATCCCATATGTCTCCTCTCACGAGCAATCAAACACATTAGCTGCTGCCTAAAGTTTTTACATTACGCAATAATATATGTATAAACTAGCATTCGACTCCCCTTCACTTCTTGGCGCATTTCGACTGCGTCGAACGAAAACTTTTCCTCGTCGCGTCGACAAAATAATGCATTTGTTCGACATTGCACGTCCCGTTAGCCCGCGTCCTGCTTGGTGTCGCAAAGTTTGTGTTTGCAGTTTTTCAGTTTTATTCTTCTTCTCTTCCTCCTCCTCCTCCTCCTCCACCACCTCCTATTTTTCTTTTGTTTTTCTCGTTTTTTCCTTTTTCGTTCGTTTTTGTTTTCATTTTTGGGTGAAAAAAATGGAAAAAACTACCTACTCGTAGCGAGTGTGTTTTTTGCAATATTGTAAAGCATAGGTAAGTACGTAGGTAGGTACCGACATATGTACCTAAATATAGCTACTTAGGTGCGTTACGTTTAGCGTACCCACAAACCTGGAAACCTACATATTTACAACTTTATTTGCTCACAGTCCGCGAAAAAAAAATACTCAGATTTACTTCGAGACAGTGCAGAAGAGACCTACACACTGAAATACTGCGGTAAGCAATATTGAAAATTCCTCGGTGTACTATGTGTGGGAATGTGGGTATTAAGATGAACACTTTCACAATGGTACTCTCTCATTTTCGAATCAGTGAAATTTATCAAAAAACACCGAAAAACAGTCAGAATTGCAGCACAGTAATAAATCAGTGAAAATTTTTTAAATGAAAGAAAATCACGGAAAAACAGTGAAAATTCACTTGAAAACTCAGTGATATTTATGAAATTCACTGAAAAATCTGTACATTTTTTGATTAATCAGTGATTTTCACTGATTTTTGTTGTGCTGCAATTCTGACTGCTTATCACTGACTTTTCACTGATTCGGAATGACAGAGTAGGTGTCCTCCATAATAAAATACTTTAAATTATTTTCAGATTTACAGATTGGTGGACATTGATTTTTGATAGGTAGTTGTTATTCACGATGGAAGATGATGTGATTTTTGAGAATTTTGAAGTTTATTGCTTTAACGAAGCGTGGGAAATGACTCAAACTCGTTGAAAATCATTTATTTCCCAAATTGATTAAAGATGGTTTTCGTTAACGAGGAAGAACCCCGTTTTTTTGTACGACCGGAGCGACCAACGATTGGTTTTTGTAAAAAATCAGTGGTTGATGGGGAATTAAGAAAATTTTTCTTTATTTGTTGAAAATGAGGCTTTTGATAGATTTCCGCAGATTTGGTGGATAACTGGGTACCTACTTATGCATGTGTAGAGGGTACGGTTACCCAATACTACGAGTACATAGGTGCCTATCTGTGGATTATATCATGATACTTTTTTGCGGTGGTACCAGCATTCAAAAAGTGTGCTGCAGTAAATTATCAAAAAAGATGGGTGGAAATTAGGAATTTCATTCCAACTGTTTAAAGAAAACAAAATGTTTTGGTTGTTCATTTCCTGTAGGTACCAATTTTTTCCGAAGCTTAAGAATCCTCAAAACTTGAAATTTTCTGCCTAGATTGGTATAACCTTGTAAAAAGTGTCAAGATATAATCGACAGACTATACCTAATTATTCAAACGAGAAGTTGAATCTATATTTTTTTTATGGGGAGGGGAGAGGGGGTTACCAATGTAATAGATATTGAGATACCTACCTAGGTGCGCTTAGTAAAATACAAATTTCTTGCCTTGATACCGGTAAATTTTGGCTTTTTCGCATCTTTGCTTCAGCGTATTCGTAGAAACATCCGTAATAATTTCATTTAAACCAACGAATCGCAATTTGAAATCTTTTACGGAATAACGGATCCTCGGGATTTTTCCTCCTGGCGCAAAACCGCCCCTATATTTTTCAAACTTGAAACGTATATCTTATAACTTCTCACTTCGGAAAATGTTTTTAAAATTTTTTCCAGGTAGGTAAATACCTACATCTTATTTCCCGAATATTAGATGAAAGTTTTGTGATTTTTCTGAATAATCGACCAACTCTCTATTGTAGTCATTTTTTGCTCTCTCGGAGTGTCGCTCGGTGCAACCACGTCGACAATGAATTTTGGATTTGGTTCTGCTTGTACGATGTACTGATGAACTGCTTTATAGTTTATAACGCATTTTTATAGAGTATACTTCTTTGAAAGAAAAAACGCGTTTTTCTTGTTTGCTATTTTTGCGTCCGCGTCGCTTTGAAATAAATTTTCAACTGAAAATTAGAAGAATCGGTCAGACCTTCCGATTGGGGTTTTGACCGATTTTTTGCTCAACATGAAACCGAATTATTGACCAAAAACCATTGTTTTGAAGTCTCCTCCCTCCAGGCAGGAGTGTTTTTGAAATCACCACTATTTTTGAATTTTTTCGACGGATATCGAAAGTAGGTATACGTGTCCTAACTATGTTGTAAAAAAATTCTGCGCAATCGGTGCGCTTAATTCCGATTTATTATAATATAACATCTCAAAAATCTAGAACTCAAATTGAAAAATGCAAAACTCCCTCATTTTAAAATACCCTTTCAAAGTTACCCCAAAAATACATATATTCGTCAATAACTCAGATACGTTGCATAACGGTACACAAATTACGTACGATTGACGCGGTTAGATGCCAATACGCAAAATGAGACGATTTTTTACCTTTAAAAATTAAGTAACTTTTTCAAGAATTCATAACGCGAACGGAATTCACGTTGAAATGTTGTCAATGGTGCTAGGTAGTTAAACTTTTGGCGGAAGCGGAATGCCTCCTCGGAGCCTTGCTAGGTTTTAGGTTTCATTAACGTAAGTAGCGCACGGAGCAACTTTCAAAGTTGCCTCAAAATACTGTTACAGTATCGAGTAATGCAATTGATTTGTGTATGTATACCATATTTATACGTATTTTCTGATAGTCTGTATATTACAATTACAGGAAATGAATTCGAGCATGTTCGGTGAAATGGCTTAGGCATTTCGATCTGGATACAGAAACTTGCTGAGACGTACACGAATTATGCGGTTGTGCGCCTCCGCGAATAGGTAGCTTGGTACAAGGTACATGTTATTTGGATTGGACGAAAAAAAAAAGAATAGGGTAAGCGAATAAGCGTATTTAGGCATTAGGCGTGTCTATTGTTTGGGTGTGCGGTATGCGGTGTGCGCGTGCAATACGAACGAAGCGAAACAACCTCGTCCCTCTGTGCCTCTGCCATTCTTCACTCTTGTTCTTCGTTCCAGGCTTACGATGATTAGGTACCTATGTGATATGTGTAGGTGTACAGTGTACTTACTTTAGTTCCACTTACGGTTAAACTGTACGTAGGTGTATAGAATTTGTATTACGTTCTATCGAATCGATTGTCACAAATTGTATGTATAAGTATACCTACAGAATGTAATACTCGTAGACTAGGTTCGTAAAAATGAATCGTCAGCATTTACGTAGGATAGACCGCAGCGTTATACGCACCTTTTCAGTTTACTCGTACAATATGACTGCGACTGCGGCTGCGACTGCGGCTGCAGCTGCAGCACTGGTATTCCGTCAGTCAAGAGAAAAAAACTACGTAGGTAAAGGTATCTACTGAACTCTTCCTACCTTTTCTTCATCCTCGTAATAACACATTTCGTACTCTAATATTAAAAGGTCGTATTAATACTTAATAGTGTAGGCAAATTAGACATTTCTGGCCAACAAAGCTTTTATTGTGGAAAACTGTCGAGAGAGGTCCCCTAAGTAACCACTGAAAGTTACCACTCCCCTTGACCCATTGCTAATTTTTTTTATGGGGGCTCCATCCCCCCCTAAAAAAAAAACAATTTTTCGCTTCTATCTCTTTTGGATTTGGTTTTGCGGTAAAAATAGTTCAGTACTTTTTTGTTCTACAGTCAATTTTCAACATTTTTTGTGGGAAACATTTTTTTGTACAACGATGAACAGGGGAGATAGAGAGTCCTAAAGAAAGGGAGTCATGTGAAAAATAGTAAAATACTATCAGTTAAAAACGCGATAATTGGTACAAAATCGTACTAAACTGATACCCACTTGACCCCCCCTCCCCTTCGAATGTGCCCACCCCACCATACTCATTTGTTTTTATTTAGCAGTGACAACATGATTGAGGGGTGAGGTAGGATGGACTCGTAGGAGAGGGAAAGGGTCAAGATACCTTTTTGAACCTATTCCCCTGCCTACGTTCCTACCTGCCCATCCTACCTCAACCCTCAATCATATTGCCACTGCTAAATAAAAACAAATGGGTATAGTTGGGTGGGCACATAAGCAGGGTAGGGAGGTCAAGTGGGTATAAATACCACCAATTTACATAATACGTACTACTATTTTCATGGCCAAAATATATAGTTTAGTACGATTTTGTACCAATTATCGCGTTTTTAACTGATAGTATTTTATTATTTTTCACATGACTCCCTTCCTTCAGGACTCTCTATCTCCCCTGTTCATCGTTGTACAAAAAAATGTTTCCCACAAAGAATGTTGGAAATTGATTGTAGAACAAAAACGTACTGAACTATTTTTACCGCAAAACCAAATCCAAAGGAGATAGAAGCGAAAAACTTAAAAGTTTTGGAGTTACGACCTTTTACCATTAGAGGGTTGATTTGTAATATGATGGCAAAATGTTGTAAAATACATTCTTCGAATAGGTACCCAGCTACGTACACCTACATATGTTGATACGTAGACGTATCTACTATCTACTTACACGTTTGAGTAGGTAAGTATGTAGGTACCTAAATAATTCTATTCATAATACTTACCTGCTTACTGTACGAGTATAAATACCTTATGCATACGGTATGTTTGTGTGCGGTATTCGATTGTTCATGTTGCGTATTTTGTAACTAAGATTGAATAACATGATGAAAGGATGAAAGGACGAAAGGATGAAAGGATGAAAGGATGAAACAAGAAGAAAGATATGTACATTCGAGAGTGTAGATACTAGATAGTAGGTAATGCGTATGGTATGTATAAGCAAGTATAAGTACCTATATGTAAATGTACAAATACTATTGAGAAGGATATGTTTTAGCTGCTAGCGATTTGCGATTTACGAATTAGGTGCATAGGTTTAAGTACAACGAGTGGATGATGCTTTTGCGAGTAAATCTGGGTATCTGACGTGATGTGTTAGTGTTGATCCTAAATTAGCGTCAGTAAGTCCCACATCTGTGTTATGCCCCTAATTACACATATAAAAAATGTACAATATACCTACCTACCTATCTAAAATGCATATAGTAACTAGGTTAATACCTATACTAACTAAGTAGAAGTAGATATACGCTTATCGAATATCGCGTCTTCTTATATTCTTTCTTTTTTTGTTTTTTTGAATTTAGACTATGCCTATTCGGTTTATCCTGATTCTTATTTATCGTATACCTACTTAAGTATGGTAACAAGCTATTATGTAATCTGAATCTCTGTTTTTTAAATTCCTATTTAAAGAGGTATCTGTCTATATCTGTCTACTTATCTGTCGCACTAACTGTCTGTCTGTCAGCCCGTCAGTCTGCCTTTTTTTCTATTCTTTTTTACCTTTTCCTTTTTTTTTATTCATTTTTGTCGATTCAACTACGTAGCTTGACAACCCTTTTCGAGTTACGGTAGACTACCTAATGCGGACCTATCTATTCATCGAAAATTTTCGCAAAAATTCAGAAATGACATATTATAATTTTTCTAATCACGCCCCGTGGAAGAATTTCTTTGTTAAATAACGAATTTTAATTATAATAATCCTTGGCGAGGTGGATAAGTAGCTACGAGTAAGTCTTATCCGGTGTTGGGCGAAAGTACATATTTCCAATGTGAATGCTTAAATGCTATTCTCCAAGTTCGAAGACAAAGTAAGTAACAAAAATATGGAAAATGACAAAGGTAAATAGGTACCTACCTACCTACCTACCGTTAAAAACCTATGGACATTTGTTTATTCGATGGTTTCCCGTCTTATACGTCGCGTCATCGCTGCGCTAGTTCGTCGAGTCCAAAAATCACGGATACTGGCCAAGTGACCTGTGACCAGTGACCACTGACCACCGATCACCTACGGCATTGCATCCGTTTTTCCATTCTCCATCTTTAGGTACGTACCTATACCTAACTACCTACCTGCTTGTGGTTTTTTGGAAATTAGCGAACGACGCTAAAAATAAAAAGAAAAGAAAATAAGTACGTTCTACCTATACATTTATGTAATGTGCTCGAAGACATTAGGTAAGTGGAAGTGGAAAGGGGGACTTGTAGAGATCGTCTAGCTAAAATGAGAAAAAAGAAAATGATCCCGGTATACCTACACGAGTATTCGCGACGGGACGCGATGCGGCAAATAACTTGGGTAAATACGAAGGAAGGAAGAATTCCAAGAATTACGGCGCTGGTAGAAATAAAGAAATATTTATATTTGAAAATACGCTATTTTGTTGAGAAAGCTTTTTGAAAAATTGGTAGGTAAGGTAGGTACTCCAAGTTGCGGATTTACGAGTGCGGAAAAAGCTGGCGAAGCGAGTACAAAACGAAACGTATCCCATGTTCTCGTATTGTCGTTTTTCGTATTACGTATACGTATTACGTACCTACTACCTAGTAGCTAGACGCTACATAGAACCTACGTCGATGTCGTTCGTTGGTTGGTTCGTTCGTTCGTAAACCAGCAAAAAAGAAAAATGTGTATTTTCGTATCCTATCATTCTACGGACAAAAAGAAAGAATGCCAGCGAGGGGGGTGTTGAAAAGAGAAAGAAAGCGATATTCAACGACGAACGAACGAATGAACGAGTAAATGCTGTAAAAAAAGAAAAACAAAGCTTCGAAAAAAAAAAACGAAAAAACGAAAAGGAAACTGATTTGTTTTGCGCTCGAACGAGTTATACTCGTTTGTTTCCAAACAAAAAAGTAATCATAATTTAAGCCATTGTCGGTGTGCTTGCTCCGCCGTTCACCGCGCCAACATTCGTCCATGTTTCCCAAGTTTCCTTTGCCAGTTTTCTCTATACTTTACCCCGTTTTCCCCCCCTCCCTTCGGGTTTTTAAAATGCGGTTTTTATTTAAAATTTTAAAAGGTTTTTATAAACAATAGCTTTTTATGCGGGGTTTTTTTGGAGAAAAAACAAACGCAATTTTAACGAAAAAAACAGCCTGTTTCATTTTCCCTTTTTTTATCCACTTTTCATTTAAAAACCTTTTTTATTTGGTTTTTTCGCTTTCCTGTTCCCCGCGAACAGAAGAAGGAAGAAAAAAAAGGGGGAAAAAGGAAAAAATAAAAAAAATTTCCGATT
This sequence comes from Pseudococcus viburni, assembly GCA_033439095.1. Classification (NCBI taxonomy): domain Eukaryota; kingdom Metazoa; phylum Arthropoda; class Insecta; order Hemiptera; family Pseudococcidae; genus Pseudococcus; species Pseudococcus viburni. The sequence continues at coordinate 5,478 of JAVBJF010000327.1, read as the reverse complement.
TGGGGTTAGGTTTCTTTTTTACGGAGGTAAAAAGTATTCTTCTTCCCTTTTCGTTTGGAGGTACTTTAGGTAGCCAGGTTGCCTACACCGGCACCGCACCGCAACGTCGTTCTATTCTTCTGTTTTACGTTTAGTCGTTTTTACCGCACGAAGACGTACTTCTGTATCTTTACTGTGTATTTGCCAATGAAAAACCTCGGTTAAGTAGGTAGTAGGTAGCTAGGTACCTAATACATTGATATTATGTATTCGTACTGTCTCATTTGTAAATCAGTTAAAATTATCGAGAATCACTGGAAAACAGTCAGAATTGAGGCATAGTAATAAATCACCAAAAACGATTTCGCTGAAAGGAAACAGTGGAAAAATTACTAAAAAATGTTAAGTTCTTTGAAAATTCAGCAAAAATCCGCTGAAAATCAAAGAATATCGCTGATTTTTCCTGTTCTGCAATTCTGACTAGATACTCTCTCACTCTCTCATTTCGAATCAGGGTCATTCCATGCCAATTTGTTCACGAAGTGGAAAGTGGAGTCGGCAATTTTTTTGATTTTTCATATGTTGGTAGAGCTCGATGAGAGATGACGAATGGCGCAAACCGGAGCTCTCCAAGTTTTTTTTTAGGGCATCCATGAGCACTCAAAGTTTTGAGGTAAAGTTGGATATGGTAAATTTTGAGCGTGGATAACTCGAAAACTATGATAGGTAGAAAGTTGAAACTTTTTCTAATGTGCAGGGCCTTTGAAGAGCTTTTTGGCGATTTTTTGGAAATCAGTGTAACCACTTTTTTAAATACGGTACCAAAAATTAGCTGCGAAAGTTGAAAAGTGGCATTTTTGTATGAAGACTTCACGTGCTAAGTAACATATAAAAAAACTGAGATGACGTTATTTTTTAAACTCGTTTTAAAAAATTTCAAAGTTAATGAGACAACATAATTTTTTAGAATGTTCCAGCAGGACAGTATGTCCCAATAGGACAGTGTATATCTCAATAGGAGAGGGGAAGCATGTTCTCATAGGACAATATATCTGAATAGTGCAGTATGTCCCAGCAGAACAGTATGTCCTATATGGACAGTATGCCTCAGCAGGACAGTAAATCTCAATAGAGCCCCTATGTCTCAGCATGACGATATGTCCCCATAGGACAGTATGTCCCGGCAGGTTGGTATGTTCCAAAAGGACAGCTTGTACTCATAGGACAATATGTCATAGCAGGACAGTGTGTTCTGATAGGTCATTATGTCCCAAAAGGACAGTATGACCCAGCACAACAAAATGTCTAAATAGGACAATATGCCTCCATAGGTCAGTATGTCCCAAGAGGACAGCATGTCCCCATGAGACATTATATCTGAATAGGACAATAAATCTGAAAAGGACTGTATGTCCCAGCAGAACAGCATGTCCTATATGGACAGTACCTATGTCCCTACATTGGGACAATATAACCAAGTGGGAAAATATGTCCAAGCGGGACAATATGTCCCAGGGGGACGACATGTCCCAGCGCAGGGCAGTATGTCTTGGCAAGACAGTATGTACCAGCATATGGGCAGTATATCCCAGCGGGATAGTATTTCTCTATGGGACAGTATGTTCCAATTGGACAGCATGTCCCTATAGGACAACATGTCTAAAATGGACATCATGTCCCAGTACTAGAAAATACTGTTGTATTTAGACATATTGTTCTATGGAGGCATTCTGTCCTATTGGAACATACTGTCCCATAGAGAAATACTGACCCGCTAGTTGATAATGGTAAATTTTGAGCGTGGATAGCTCGAAAACTATGATAGGTAGAAAGTGAAACTTTTTCTAATGTGCAGGGCCTTTGAAGAGCTTTTTAACGTTTTTTTTGGAAATCAGTGTTGCCACCTTTTTTAATACCAAAAATTAGCTGCGAAAGTTGAAAAGTGGTATTTTTGTATGAAGGACACCTTCAAAAATTCCAAAAAATATACATGGTACAACTTCACGTGCTAAGTAACATATTAAGAAACTGTTATGGCGTTATTTTTAAAACTCTTTATCATTCGGTAAGAGCAGAATTCGAATTTTTTAAGAACATGAAAATCAGTGAAGAAATCTAGGTTCTAGTTTTGTTTCTGATTTGTTCATCTACTAATTCATGCTGCGTTGTTATAGGGCTGGGCTAATGGACCATGTAGTCCAAACCCATTAAAAGAAAAAAACAAAAAAAAAAAAGAATGATATTTTTGGTTTTTAATAATATCTACCATGTACTTAAACACTACTTTTATGTGGAACTGCTATCGAAGCGAGGAAGAGACAACAGGCCTACCTTTTGAGTACATATGTAGCATTCAAGATCGGCTGGATAGAAATAGTTTTGTGGACTAATATTTAATATACGATGAAAATGTGGTAAAAACAATGTAATTTAACCATTTTGAGAAGTTTTCAGCGCTTAGGGTAAAAAATTATGCTTTCTCATAAACTTTGAAATTTTTTGTCGATGCTCAAATAAGAAAATATTCGTCTTGACGTCAGCATATCAAAAATGACCTCGTTTTTGCATTATGGTCAATTTTTCGAGATTTTCAAAAACGTTGTCCTGTTCTGGAAAAGCATTGGCCTTCCCTATCTTTCTCAAATATGGACCAAAATTCAATTGTGATTATACGAAAATATTCGTCTCGACGTCAGCATTCCAAAAATGACCTCGTTTTTGCATTTTGGTCAATTTTTCGCGATTTTCAAAAACGTTGGCCTTTTTTGAAAAGCATTGGCCCACCCTATCTTTTTGAAATATGGACCAAAATTCAAATGTGATTATACGAAAATATTTGTCTCGACGTCAGCATTCCAAAAATGACCTCGTTTTTGCATTTTGGTCAATTTTTCGCGATTTTCAAAAACGTTGGCCTTTTTTGGAAAAGCATTGGCCCACGCTATCTTTTTGAAATATGGACCAAAATTCAAATGTGATTATACGAAAATATTTGTCTCGACGTCAGCATTCCAAAAATGACCTCGTTTTTGCATTTTGGTCAATTTTTCGCGATTTTCAAAAACGTTAGCCTGTTCTGGAAAATCATTGGCCTGCTCTTTCTTTTTGAAATATTGACCAAAATTCAATTGTGATTATACGAAAATATTTGTCTCGACGTCAGCATTCCAAAAATGACCTCGTTTTTGCATTTTGGTCAATTTTTCGCGATTTTCAAAAACGTTGGCCTTTTTTGGAAAAGCATTGGCCTCACGCTATCTTTTTGAAATATGGACCAAAATTCAATGTGATTATACGAAAATATTTGTCTCGACGTCAGCATTCCAAAAATGACCTCGTTTTTGCATTTTGGTGTCAATTTTTCGCGATTTTCAAAAACGTTAGCCTGTTCTGGAAAATCATTGGCCTGCTCTTTCTTTTTGAAATATTGACCAAAATTCAATTGTGGTTATACGAAAATATTCGTCTCGACGTCAGCATTCCAAAAATGACCTCGTTTTTCATTTTGGTCAATTTTTCGCGATTTTCAAAAACGTTGGCCTGTTCTGGAAAATCATTGGCCTGCTCTATCTTTTTGAAATATTGACCAAAATTCGTCTCGACGTCAGCATTAAAAAACTGACCTCGTTTTTGCATTTTGGTCAATTTTCGCGATTTTCAAAAACGTTTGGCCTTTTTTGGAAAAGCATTGGCCCTCCCTATCTTTTTGAAGTATGGACCAAAATTCAAATGTGATTATACGAAAATATTCGTCTCGACGTCAGCATTCCAAAAATGACCTCGTTTTTGCATTTTGGTCAATTTTTTGCGATTTTCAAAAACGTTGGCCTTTTTTGGAAAATCATTGGCCCACCCTATCTTTTTGAAATATGGACAAAATTCAATGTGATTTTACGAAAATATTCGTCTCGACGTCAGCATTAAAAAACTGACCTCGTTTTTGCATTTTGGTCAATTTTCGCGATTTTCAAAAACGTTGGCCTTTTTTGGAAAAGCATTGGCCCTCCCTATCTTTTTGAAGTATGGACCAAAATTCAAATGTGATTTTACGAAAATATTCGTCTCGACGTCAGCATTCCAAAAATGACCTCGTTTTTGCATTTTGGTCAATTTTTTGCGATTTTCAAAAACGTTGGCCTTTTTTGGAAAATCATTGGCCCACCCTATCTTTTTGAAATATGGATCAAAATTCAATTGTGATTTTACGAAAATATTCGTCTCGACGTCAGCATTAAAAAACTGACCTCGTTTTTGCATTTTGGTCAATTTTCGCGATTTTCAAAAACGTTGGCCTTTTTTGGAAAAGCATTGGCCCACCCTATCTTTTTGAAATATGGACCAAAATTCAAATGTGATTATAAAAAAATATTCGTCTCGACGTCAGCATTCCAAAAATGACCTCGTTTTTGCATTTTGGTCAATTTTTCGCGATTTTCAAAAACGTTGGCCTGTTTTTGAAAAGCATTGGCCTTCCCTATCTTTTTGAAAGATGGACCAAAATTCAATTGTGATTATACGAAAATATTCGTCTCGACGTCAGCATTCCAAAAATGACCTCGTTTTTGCATTTTGGTCAATTTTTCGCGATTTTCAAAAACGTTGGCCTGTTTTTGAAAAGCATTTTCCTGCTCTTTCTTTTTGAAATATTGACCAAAATTCAATTGTGGTTATACGAAAATATTCGTCTCGACGTCAGCATTCCAAAAATGACCTCGTTTTTGCATTTTGGTCAATTTTTCGCGATTCTCAAAAACGTTGGCCTGTTCTGGAAAATCATTGGCCTGCTCTATCTTTTTGAAATATTGACCAAAATTCGTCTCGACGTCAGCATTAAAAAACTGACCTCGTTTTTGCATTTTGGTCAATTTTCGCGATTTTCAAAAACGTTGGCCTTTTTTGGAAAAGCATTGGCCCACCCTATCTTTTCGAAATATGGACCAAAATTCAAATGTGATTATACGAAAATATTTGTCTCGACGTCAGCATTCCAAAAATGACCTCGTTTTTGCATTTTGGTCAATTTTTCGCGATTTTCAAAAACGTTGGCCTTTTTTGGAAAAGCATTGGCCCACCCTATCTTTTTGAAATATGGACCAAAATTCAAATGTGATTATAAAAAAATATTCGTCTCGACGTCAGCATTCCAAAAATGACCTCGTTTTTGCATTTTGGTCAATTTTTCGCGATTTTCAAAAACGTTGGCCTTTTTTGGAAAAGCATTGGCCCTCCCTATCTTTTTGAAGTATGGACCAAAATTCAAATGTGATTTTACGAAAATATTCGTCTCGACGTCAGCATTCCAAAAATGACCTCGTTTTTGCATTTTGGTCAATTTTTTGCGATTTTCAAAAACGTTGGCCTTTTTTGGAAAATCATTGGCCCACCCTATCTTTTTGAAATATGGATCAAAATTCAATTGTGATTTTAACGAAAATATTCGTCTCGACGTCAGCATTAAAAACTGACCTCGTTTTTGCATTTTGGTCAATTTTTCTGCGA